>JACBWV010000018.1:0-213861 GCA_013435795.1 Chlamydomonas sp. ICE-L | reverse complement strand
CGTTAGTAGGACGGGACGTACCGTTCACGTCTGGGCTGGGCCCAAACGTGAGATACTTGTAAAATTCCTTAAAATCAACCAGACTCCTGATTGGTCTCATTTTTTGTATCAAATTCTTAAAAATAAAGCCAATCTACAAGTAAGCATTGCATGAACGTTCAGCACTGCTTAAAATCCAACAACCCTTCAAAAAACTATAATTTTCGTCATTTTTAGCCAACAAGCTTCAACATCCATCGATTCAATGAATTCATACATCAAATTAATTTAATTTAATCCTTCGATTATTAACAAAAAATAAAGCAATTGAATGCGTACCAATCACTCGAATTAATAAATGGAATGATAAAATCGAACGGTTTTTTGGCCAGCGGCAGGTGGCGTGGCTTGCTCCTACCCCCGCCCGGTGGGCCCCCGCCCCTGCCCCTGCCCCCGCCCCCGCACACGCACACGCAGTCACGCAGTCACGCACACGCACGGCCCTGGGGTGGGGTCCGTGGGCTTATTATAGGAACTGACTCACAGAATAACTGAATCACTGAATCAATGTCTCACTGACTCATTGACTTATTAACTGATTGACTCACTGCCTCACTGACTAATTGACTCACTAACTCACTGACTCACTAACGCAATGACACTTTGACACACTGAATCACTGATTCACTAACTCACAAACTCACTGACTCACTGCCTCACTAACTCACAGACCCACTGACTCACAGACTCACTTACTCACAGACTTACTGAATCACTGACTGATTGAGTCACTCACTCACTGGCTCACTGACTCACTGGATCACTGAATCACTGAATCACTGACACAATGACTCATTGTCTCACTGACTCACTGATTGATTGACTCAATCACTGACTCATCGAGTCACTGACTCACTGACTGATTGACTCATTGACTCACTGGCTCAATGACTCAATGACACATTGACACACTGACTCACTGATTCACTGACTCACTGACTCACCGACTCACTAACTTACAGACTCACTGAATCACTGATTGATTGAGTCACTCACTCACTGACTCACTGAATCATTGTCTCACTTACTCACTGACTCATTGTCTCACTGACTCACTGATTGATTGACTCACTGACTAATTGAGTCACTGACTCACTAACTGATTGACGCACCGACTCATTGACTCTCTGACTCAATGACTCAATGGCACACTTACACACTGAATCACTGACTGATTGACTCACTGACTCTCTAACTCACTAACTCACTGACTGATTGACTCACTGACTCTCTAACTCACTTACTGATTTACTAACCGACTCACTGACTCACTGACTCACTGACTCACTGACTCACTGACTCACTGACTCACTAAATGACTCATCGACTTACTGACTCACTGACTCACTGATCAGTTAGTCATGACTCACTGACTCACTGACTCACTAACTCACAGACTCACAGACGCATAGACTCACCGAATCACTGACTGATTGAGTCACTCACTCACTGACTGATTAAGGGCGCCTGGTGGCGCGTCCCGAATGAATGAATTGAATCCTCAATTCAGTTTATTTTAATTAATTTTATTGTAATTGTATTGAATGTTGTTTTATTTTAATTCGATTTTATTCATTCCATTTAATTTAATTCGAGTGATTTGGACGCATTCAATTGCTTTATTTTTTGTTAATTCGAATAGGATTAAATTAAATTAAATTTGATGTAATTGAATTTCATTGAATCGATGGATGTTGAAGCTTTGTTGGCTAAAAAGTGACGAAAATTATAGTTTTTGAAGGGTTGTTGGATTTTAAGCAGTGCTGAACGTTCATGCAATGCTTACTTGTAGATTGGCTTTATTTTTAAGAATTTGATACAAGAAAAATGAGACCAATCAGGAGTCTGGTTGATTTTAAGGAATTTTACAAGGTATCTCACGTTTGGGCCCAGCCCAGACGTGAACGGTACGTCCCGTCCTACTGAACGGGTTTTTTGCCAGCGGCAGGTGGCGTGGCTTGCTCCTACCCCCGCCCGGTGGGCCCCCGCCCCTGCCCCTGCCCCCGCCCCCGCACACGCACACGCAGTCACGCAGTCACGCACACGCACGGCCCTGGGGTGGGGTCCGTGGGCTTATTATAGGAACTGACTCACAGAATAACTGAATCACTGAATCAATGTCTCACTGACTCATTGACTTATTAACTGATTGACTCACTGCCTCACTGACTAATTGACTCACTAACTCACTGACTCACTAACGCAATGACACTTTGACACACTGAATCACTGATTCACTAACTCACAAACTCACTGACTCACTGCCTCACTAACTCACAGACCCACTGACTCACAGACTCACTTACTCACAGACTTACTGAATCACTGACTGATTGAGTCACTCACTCACTGGCTCACTGACTCACTGGATCACTGAATCACTGAATCACTGACACAATGACTCATTGTCTCACTGACTCACTGATTGATTGACTCAATCACTGACTCATCGAGTCACTGACTCACTGACTGATTGACTCATTGACTCACTGGCTCAATGACTCAATGACACATTGACACACTGACTCACTGATTCACTGACTCACTGACTCACCGACTCACTAACTTACAGACTCACTGAATCACTGATTGATTGAGTCACTCACTCACTGACTCACTGAATCATTGTCTCACTTACTCACTGACTCATTGTCTCACTGACTCACTGATTGATTGACTCACTGACTAATTGAGTCACTGACTCACTAACTGATTGACGCACCGACTCATTGACTCTCTGACTCAATGACTCAATGGCACACTTACACACTGAATCACTGACTGATTGACTCACTGACTCTCTAACTCACTAACTCACTGACTGATTGACTCACTGACTCTCTAACTCACTTACTGATTTACTAACCGACTCACTGACTCACTGACTCACTGACTCACTGACTCACTGACTCACTGACTCACTAAATGACTCATCGACTTACTGACTCACTGACTCACTGATCAGTTAGTCATGACTCACTGACTCACTGACTCACTAACTCACAGACTCACAGACGCATAGACTCACCGAATCACTGACTGATTGAGTCACTCACTCACTGACTGATTAAGGGCGCCTGGTGGCGCGTCCCGAATGAATGAATTGAATCCTCAATTCAGTTTATTTTAATTAATTTTATTGTAATTGTATTGAATGTTGTTTTATTTTAATTCGATTTTATTCATTCCATTTAATTTAATTCGAGTGATTTGGACGCATTCAATTGCTTTATTTTTTGTTAATTCGAATAGGATTAAATTAAATTAAATTTGATGTAATTGAATTTCATTGAATCGATGGATGTTGAAGCTTTGTTGGCTAAAAAGTGACGAAAATTATAGTTTTTGAAGGGTTGTTGGATTTTAAGCAGTGCTGAACGTTCATGCAATGCTTACTTGTAGATTGGCTTTATTTTTAAGAATTTGATACAAGAAAAATGAGACCAATCAGGAGTCTGGTTGATTTTAAGGAATTTTACAAGGTATCTCACGTTTGGGCCCAGCCCAGACGTGAACGGTACGTCCCGTCCTACTGAACGGGTTTTTTGCCAGCGGCAGGTGGCGTGGCTTGCTCCTACCCCCGCCCGGTGGGCCCCCGCCCCTGCCCCTGCCCCCGCCCCCGCACACGCACACGCAGTCACGCAGTCACGCACACGCACGGCCCTGGGGTGGGGTCCGTGGGCTTATTATAGGAACTGACTCACAGAATAACTGAATCACTGAATCAATGTCTCACTGACTCATTGACTTATTAACTGATTGACTCACTGCCTCACTGACTAATTGACTCACTAACTCACTGACTCACTAACGCAATGACACTTTGACACACTGAATCACTGATTCACTAACTCACAAACTCACTGACTCACTGCCTCACTAACTCACAGACCCACTGACTCACAGACTCACTTACTCACAGACTTACTGAATCACTGACTGATTGAGTCACTCACTCACTGGCTCACTGACTCACTGGATCACTGAATCACTGAATCACTGACACAATGACTCATTGTCTCACTGACTCACTGATTGATTGACTCAATCACTGACTCATCGAGTCACTGACTCACTGACTGATTGACTCATTGACTCACTGGCTCAATGACTCAATGACACATTGACACACTGACTCACTGATTCACTGACTCACTGACTCACCGACTCACTAACTTACAGACTCACTGAATCACTGATTGATTGAGTCACTCACTCACTGACTCACTGAATCATTGTCTCACTTACTCACTGACTCATTGTCTCACTGACTCACTGATTGATTGACTCACTGACTAATTGAGTCACTGACTCACTAACTGATTGACGCACCGACTCATTGACTCTCTGACTCAATGACTCAATGGCACACTTACACACTGAATCACTGACTGATTGACTCACTGACTCTCTAACTCACTAACTCACTGACTGATTGACTCACTGACTCTCTAACTCACTTACTGATTTACTAACCGACTCACTGACTCACTGACTCACTGACTCACTGACTCACTGACTCACTGACTCACTAAATGACTCATCGACTTACTGACTCACTGACTCACTGATCAGTTAGTCATGACTCACTGACTCACTGACTCACTAACTCACAGACTCACAGACGCATAGACTCACCGAATCACTGACTGATTGAGTCACTCACTCACTGACTGATTAAGGGCGCCTGGTGGCGCGTCCCGAATGAATGAATTGAATCCTCAATTCAGTTTATTTTAATTAATTTTATTGTAATTGTATTGAATGTTGTTTTATTTTAATTCGATTTTATTCATTCCATTTAATTTAATTCGAGTGATTTGGACGCATTCAATTGCTTTATTTTTTGTTAATTCGAATAGGATTAAATTAAATTAAATTTGATGTAATTGAATTTCATTGAATCGATGGATGTTGAAGCTTTGTTGGCTAAAAAGTGACGAAAATTATAGTTTTTGAAGGGTTGTTGGATTTTAAGCAGTGCTGAACGTTCATGCAATGCTTACTTGTAGATTGGCTTTATTTTTAAGAATTTGATACAAGAAAAATGAGACCAATCAGGAGTCTGGTTGATTTTAAGGAATTTTACAAGGTATCTCACGTTTGGGCCCAGCCCAGACGTGAACGGTACGTCCCGTCCTACTGAACGGGTTTTTTGCCAGCGGCAGGTGGCGTGGCTTGCTCCTACCCCCGCCCGGTGGGCCCCCGCCCCTGCCCCTGCCCCCGCCCCCGCACACGCACACGCAGTCACGCAGTCACGCACACGCACGGCCCTGGGGTGGGGTCCGTGGGCTTATTGTAGGAACTGACTCACAGAATAACTGAATCACTGAATCAATGTCTCACTGACTCATTGACTTATTAACTGATTGACTCACTGCCTCACTGACTGATTGACTTACTAACTCACTGACTCACTAACGCAATGACACTTTGACACACTGAATCACTGATTCACTAACTCACTGACTCACCGACTCACTGCCTCACTAACTCACAGACCCACTGACTCACAGACTCACTTACTCACAGACTTACTGAATCACTGACTGATTGAGTCACTCACTCACTGGCTCACTGACTCACTGGATCACTGAATCACTGAATCACTGACACAATGACTCATTGTCTCACTGACTCACTGATTGATTGACTCAATCACTGACTCATCGAGTCACTGACTCACTGACTGATTGACTCATTGACTCACTGGCTCAATGACTCAATGACACATTGACACACTGACTCACTGATTCACTGACTCACTGACTCACCGACTCACTAACTTACAGACTCACTGAATCACTGATTGATTGAGTCACTCACTCACTGACTCACTGAATCATTGTCTCACTTACTCACTGACTCATTGTCTCACTGACTCACTGATTGATTGACTCACTGACTAATTGAGTCACTGACTCACTAACTGATTGACGCACCGACTCATTGACTCTCTGACTCAATGACTCAATGGCACACTTACACACTGAATCACTGACTGATTGACTCACTGACTCTCTAACTCACTAACTCACTGACTGATTGACTCACTGACTCTCTAACTCACTTACTGATTTACTAACCGACTCACTGACTCACTGACTCACTGACTCACTGACTCACTGACTCACTGACTCACTAAATGACTCATCGACTTACTGACTCACTGACTCACTGATCAGTTAGTCATGACTCACTGACTCACTGACTCACTAACTCACAGACTCACAGACGCATAGACTCACCGAATCACTGACTGATTGAGTCACTCACTCACTGACTGATTAAGGGCGCCTGGTGGCGCGTCCCGAATGAATGAATTGAATCCTCAATTCAGTTTATTTTAATTAATTTTATTGTAATTGTATTGAATGTTGTTTTATTTTAATTCGATTTTATTCATTCCATTTAATTTAATTCGAGTGATTTGGACGCATTCAATTGCTTTATTTTTTGTTAATTCGAATAGGATTAAATTAAATTAAATTTGATGTAATTGAATTTCATTGAATCGATGGATGTTGAAGCTTTGTTGGCTAAAAAGTGACGAAAATTATAGTTTTTGAAGGGTTGTTGGATTTTAAGCAGTGCTGAACGTTCATGCAATGCTTACTTGTAGATTGGCTTTATTTTTAAGAATTTGATACAAGAAAAATGAGACCAATCAGGAGTCTGGTTGATTTTAAGGAATTTTACAAGGTATCTCACGTTTGGGCCCAGCCCAGACGTGAACGGTACGTCCCGTCCTACTGAACGGGTTTTTTGCCAGCGGCAGGTGGCGTGGCTTGCTCCTACCCCCGCCCGGTGGGCCCCCGCCCCTGCCCCTGCCCCCGCCCCCGCACACGCACACGCAGTCACGCAGTCACGCACACGCACGGCCCTGGGGTGGGGTCCGTGGGCTTATTATAGGAACTGACTCACAGAATAACTGAATCACTGAATCAATGTCTCACTGACTCATTGACTTATTAACTGATTGACTCACTGCCTCACTGACTAATTGACTCACTAACTCACTGACTCACTAACGCAATGACACTTTGACACACTGAATCACTGATTCACTAACTCACAAACTCACTGACTCACTGCCTCACTAACTCACAGACCCACTGACTCACAGACTCACTTACTCACAGACTTACTGAATCACTGACTGATTGAGTCACTCACTCACTGGCTCACTGACTCACTGGATCACTGAATCACTGAATCACTGACACAATGACTCATTGTCTCACTGACTCACTGATTGATTGACTCAATCACTGACTCATCGAGTCACTGACTCACTGACTGATTGACTCATTGACTCACTGGCTCAATGACTCAATGACACATTGACACACTGACTCACTGATTCACTGACTCACTGACTCACCGACTCACTAACTTACAGACTCACTGAATCACTGATTGATTGAGTCACTCACTCACTGACTCACTGAATCATTGTCTCACTTACTCACTGACTCATTGTCTCACTGACTCACTGATTGATTGACTCACTGACTAATTGAGTCACTGACTCACTAACTGATTGACGCACCGACTCATTGACTCTCTGACTCAATGACTCAATGGCACACTTACACACTGAATCACTGACTGATTGACTCACTGACTCTCTAACTCACTAACTCACTGACTGATTGACTCACTGACTCTCTAACTCACTTACTGATTTACTAACCGACTCACTGACTCACTGACTCACTGACTCACTGACTCACTGACTCACTGACTCACTAAATGACTCATCGACTTACTGACTCACTGACTCACTGATCAGTTAGTCATGACTCACTGACTCACTGACTCACTAACTCACAGACTCACAGACGCATAGACTCACCGAATCACTGACTGATTGAGTCACTCACTCACTGACTGATTAAGGGCGCCTGGTGGCGCGTCCCGAATGAATGAATTGAATCCTCAATTCAGTTTATTTTAATTAATTTTATTGTAATTGTATTGAATGTTGTTTTATTTTAATTCGATTTTATTCATTCCATTTAATTTAATTCGAGTGATTTGGACGCATTCAATTGCTTTATTTTTTGTTAATTCGAATAGGATTAAATTAAATTAAATTTGATGTAATTGAATTTCATTGAATCGATGGATGTTGAAGCTTTGTTGGCTAAAAAGTGACGAAAATTATAGTTTTTGAAGGGTTGTTGGATTTTAAGCAGTGCTGAACGTTCATGCAATGCTTACTTGTAGATTGGCTTTATTTTTAAGAATTTGATACAAGAAAAATGAGACCAATCAGGAGTCTGGTTGATTTTAAGGAATTTTACAAGGTATCTCACGTTTGGGCCCAGCCCAGACGTGAACGGTACGTCCCGTCCTACTGAACGGGTTTTTTGCCAGCGGCAGGTGGCGTGGCTTGCTCCTACCCCCGCCCGGTGGGCCCCCGCCCCTGCCCCTGCCCCCGCCCCCGCACACGCACACGCAGTCACGCAGTCACGCACACGCACGGCCCTGGGGTGGGGTCCGTGGGCTTATTATAGGAACTGACTCACAGAATAACTGAATCACTGAATCAATGTCTCACTGACTCATTGACTTATTAACTGATTGACTCACTGCCTCACTGACTAATTGACTCACTAACTCACTGACTCACTAACGCAATGACACTTTGACACACTGAATCACTGATTCACTAACTCACAAACTCACTGACTCACTGCCTCACTAACTCACAGACCCACTGACTCACAGACTCACTTACTCACAGACTTACTGAATCACTGACTGATTGAGTCACTCACTCACTGGCTCACTGACTCACTGGATCACTGAATCACTGAATCACTGACACAATGACTCATTGTCTCACTGACTCACTGATTGATTGACTCAATCACTGACTCATCGAGTCACTGACTCACTGACTGATTGACTCATTGACTCACTGGCTCAATGACTCAATGACACATTGACACACTGACTCACTGATTCACTGACTCACTGACTCACCGACTCACTAACTTACAGACTCACTGAATCACTGATTGATTGAGTCACTCACTCACTGACTCACTGAATCATTGTCTCACTTACTCACTGACTCATTGTCTCACTGACTCACTGATTGATTGACTCACTGACTAATTGAGTCACTGACTCACTAACTGATTGACGCACCGACTCATTGACTCTCTGACTCAATGACTCAATGGCACACTTACACACTGAATCACTGACTGATTGACTCACTGACTCTCTAACTCACTAACTCACTGACTGATTGACTCACTGACTCTCTAACTCACTTACTGATTTACTAACCGACTCACTGACTCACTGACTCACTGACTCACTGACTCACTGACTCACTGACTCACTAAATGACTCATCGACTTACTGACTCACTGACTCACTGATCAGTTAGTCATGACTCACTGACTCACTGACTCACTAACTCACAGACTCACAGACGCATAGACTCACCGAATCACTGACTGATTGAGTCACTCACTCACTGACTGATTAAGGGCGCCTGGTGGCGCGTCCCGAATGAATGAATTGAATCCTCAATTCAGTTTATTTTAATTAATTTTATTGTAATTGTATTGAATGTTGTTTTATTTTAATTCGATTTTATTCATTCCATTTAATTTAATTCGAGTGATTTGGACGCATTCAATTGCTTTATTTTTTGTTAATTCGAATAGGATTAAATTAAATTAAATTTGATGTAATTGAATTTCATTGAATCGATGGATGTTGAAGCTTTGTTGGCTAAAAAGTGACGAAAATTATAGTTTTTGAAGGGTTGTTGGATTTTAAGCAGTGCTGAACGTTCATGCAATGCTTACTTGTAGATTGGCTTTATTTTTAAGAATTTGATACAAGAAAAATGAGACCAATCAGGAGTCTGGTTGATTTTAAGGAATTTTACAAGGTATCTCACGTTTGGGCCCAGCCCAGACGTGAACGGTACGTCCCGTCCTACTGAACGGGTTTTTTGCCAGCGGCAGGTGGCGTGGCTTGCTCCTACCCCCGCCCAGTGGGCCCCCGCCCCTGCCCCTGCCCCCGCCCCCGCCCCCGCACACGCAGTCACGCAGTCACGCACACGCACGGCCCTGGGGTGGGGTCCGTGGGCTTATTATAGGAACTGACTCACAGAATAACTGAATCACTGAATCAATGTCTCACTGACTCATTGACTTATTAACTGATTGACTCACTGCCTCACTGACTGATTGACTTACTAACTCACTGACTCACTAACGCAATGACACTTTGACACACTGAATCACTGATTCACTAACTCACAAACTCACCGACTCACTGCCTCACTAACTCACAGACCCACTGACTCACAGACTCACTTACTCACAGACTTACTGAATCACTGACTGATTGAGTCACTGACTCATTGGCTCACTGACTCACTGGATCACTGAATCACTGTCTCACTGACACAATGACTCATTGTCTCACTGACTCACTGATTGATTGACTCAATCACTGACTCATCGAGTCACTGACTCACTGACTGATTGACTCATTGACTCACTGGCTCAATGACTCAATGACACATTGACACACTGACTCACTGATTCACTGACTCACTGACTCACCGACTCACTAACTTACAGACTCACTGAATCACTGATTGATTGAGTCACTCACTCACTGACTCACTGAATCATTGTCTCACTTACTCACTGACTCATTGTCTCACTGACTCACTGATTGATTGACTCACTGACTAATTGAGTCACTGACTCACTAACTGATTGACGCACCGACTCATTGACTCTCTGACTCAATGACTCAATGGCACACTTACACACTGAATCACTGACTGATTGACTCACTGACTCTCTAACTCACTAACTCACTGACTGATTGACTCACTGACTCTCTAACTCACTTACTGATTTACTAACCGACTCACTGACTCACTGACTCACTGACTCACTGACTCACTGACTCACTGACTCACTAAATGACTCATCGACTTACTGACTCACTGACTCACTGATCAGTTAGTCATGACTCACTGACTCACTGACTCACTAACTCACAGACTCACAGACGCATAGACTCACCGAATCACTGACTGATTGAGTCACTCACTCACTGACTGATTAAGGGCGCCTGGTGGCGCGTCCCGAATGAATGAATTGAATCCTCAATTCAGTTTATTTTAATTAATTTTATTGTAATTGTATTGAATGTTGTTTTATTTTAATTCGATTTTATTCATTCCATTTAATTTAATTCGAGTGATTTGGACGCATTCAATTGCTTTATTTTTTGTTAATTCGAATAGGATTAAATTAAATTAAATTTGATGTAATTGAATTTCATTGAATCGATGGATGTTGAAGCTTTGTTGGCTAAAAAGTGACGAAAATTATAGTTTTTGAAGGGTTGTTGGATTTTAAGCAGTGCTGAACGTTCATGCAATGCTTACTTGTAGATTGGCTTTATTTTTAAGAATTTGATACAAGAAAAATGAGACCAATCAGGAGTCTGGTTGATTTTAAGGAATTTTACAAGGTATCTCACGTTTGGGCCCAGCCCAGACGTGAACGGTACGTCCCGTCCTACTGAACGGGTTTTTTGCCAGCGGCAGGTGGCGTGGCTTGCTCCTACCCCCGCCCAGTGGGCCCCCGCCCCTGCCCCTGCCCCCGCCCCCGCCCCCGCACACGCAGTCACGCAGTCACGCACACGCACGGCCCTGGGGTGGGGTCCGTGGGCTTATTATAGGAACTGACTCACAGAATAACTGAATCACTGAATCAATGTCTCACTGACTCATTGACTTATTAACTGATTGACTCACTGCCTCACTGACTGATTGACTTACTAACTCACTGACTCACTAACGCAATGACACTTTGACACACTGAATCACTGATTCACTAACTCACTGACTCACCGACTCACTGCCTCACTAACTCACAGACCCACTGACTCACAGACTCACTTACTCACAGACTTACTGAATCACTGACTGATTGAGTCACTCACTCACTGGCTCACTGACTCACTGGATCACTGAATCACTGAATCACTGACACAATGACTCATTGTCTCACTGACTCACTGATTGATTGACTCAATCACTGACTCATCGAGTCACTGACTCACTGACTGATTGACTCATTGACTCACTGGCTCAATGACTCAATGACACATTGACACACTGACTCACTGATTCACTGACTCACTGACTCACCGACTCACTAACTTACAGACTCACTGAATCACTACACGGGGTGATAACGTGGGCCGATAATTTTTCCAGATAGAACACGGGGTGATAAATACGAGAACGGGGTGATAAACTGGGCCAAGATAGATTGTGACATTAATCCAACTAAAAACCAAAAAATATTGTATCTAGGGATAAAAATAGAATTACATTAATCCGCGGATTAATGTAATTCTATTTTTATCCCTAGATACAATATTTTTTGGTTTTTAGTTGGATTAATGTCACAATCTATCTTGGCCCAGTTTATCACCCCGTTCTCGTATTTATCACCCCGTGTTCTATCTGGAAAAATTATCGGCCCACGTTATCACCCCGTGTATTTACACCCAAATTTTTAAAAGGTCATCTCACCACGTCGGGTGTCGAGCACGGTGTGATACCGACGCGTATCTAACACAAATCCGATGTACATCTAACAAAATCTAATTCTGATTTATCCTAAAACTGTCTGTACGGGGGCGAATTCTGGTTTTTAGTTCGGCGCATCGAATGAGTCGCAGTTCGACAGAGAGAGATTCGAGTTTGTAATGCGTAATATGTACAGACTTTGCGTGGTTTACACTCGTTTTTCGAGTCTCACTCGGACCACTTGTATTCGATTGATTGAAGCCGCGCATTGTGTCGCGGTTTTCGCAACCTCATTAACTGTGGTCCGGTCATCCAAAGAAACCGCGCATGGTCTCGAGCAGGCTTCTGCTTAACATACTATGGGGAATTCTGAAGGGGGGATCGCGGGTCCCGCAGAGCGGGACAGTGGAATTGAGCTGCTGACTCACTCTCTGATCCCATGTGGCACCATCAACCAAGCAACAACCCAGCGGCGGCTTGGCGGTTCCGTATACAAATTAAACTATGAGGAAGAGTACCAATGACCGTGTTTGAAAACAAAGGTATGTCTCAAGCAGGCTTCTGCTCGGTAACTATATTGGGATTGTGAAGGGGGATCGCGGGCCCCACGGAGTGGGGCAGTGGAATTCAGCTGCTGACTCGCAACGTGAACAGATGGGATTGATTAAAGGGGTCAGTGGTGTTGTCCACACACGACGGCGGCTTTCGCAGACCCCCGTCTCGTACATTCATCCTCACACACACCAAGGCGGCTTGCGCAGCCCCCACGTTCGTACATTCATACTCACACAAACCAAGGCGGCTTTAGAAGCCCCCCGTCAGTCCATTCAGTCATCTTCACACACGCACGGCGGCTTTCGAAAAACGAGTGTAAACGGAGGGGGGGGCATGTGAGACATTCTCCGGGAAGAATTTTTCAGTATTTATTTTTTGTTGAAATAATTGTTGTTCCCAAGATGGAGAGCCTTTTTCTGACTCGCAACGTGATCAGATGGGGGGCAAAGGGGCTCAAAGTAATAAAAGGACGTCTGAAGACAGACGTATACCTAACGGGCGGTCTCAAGCATGCATTCAGCTTGACATATATTGTTATTTTTCAGTTATTACAACTTACCAATTATAGCTTTTCTACTTGTTACATGAAAGTCCAAAAGTTACACCAAAAAGAGAAAGTCCCCAGAGAGGGAATGAATGAGAAAGGTTTCCTTTTTTGGTGTAACTTTGTAGCTTTTGTGTAACACTAGAGACAATGGCTTCGCGGGTCTGTTTTGCCCATCACCACCACCACCATCATCATGCACTTGAGGGTGTGTGTGAAAGGGGTCTGAGAAGTGATGGAGTGTGTGTGTATAAGGGAGAGAGGAAATGTATAATGGAGAGGAGAAGAGTAGAGATGAATATGAATTCAAACGAATAATAGCTCTCACATTAATTATGTCATCGAGCAAGGAGACTAGGTTCTTCACGCCAAAAAACCAAAATGGAGACAAGGGGATATCAACGTTGTCAAAGAAACGATACTTCGAACTGGAAGAGAGAGTGAATAGCATACTGGGGGATAGATGCGAGGCAGAGGCGGGGATGGTCATGAAGGCGATGCGTGAGATCATGAAGTTCGACCCGAATGTCTCAAGGTACAGCGAGGAGGTCAGGGAGGCGCTTGGGGAGAGCTGCAGAAAGTGGAGGCAACGGAATAAAGAGGAGAAGAATGCGGCAAGACAACATGTTTTAGTATGAAACGCAACACACATTCATGGATGCAGACACGCATGCGAGAAGAGAAAACAATCATCTTAGGGTGGCTTAAAGGAAATACTGCATGAATGCATAACATCAATTAAACGACATGGCATCCTACGAAGAGTTGCAGAAGCTCAGCGCGTGGCTGAAGATATCTGAGGCGAGCGTGGGCCGAACGGTGTTGATGCCCATGACTACCAGTGACGTGAAGGCACCGATGTTCAAGCATGCCGGGAAAGCGCAGTGGGGATGGGCCGAGGCGGACGCGTACGCGAATAGCAACCCCACACACACGCCCTGGGGAATGTTGCTGGATGGATTGGTCGTGGTCGACGCGGACGACGCAGAGACAGTGGAGTGGTTGGAGATGATGAAATATGAAGAGGGAGAAGTTGGCGAGGCCATGCAGAGGTGCGCAATCCAAGAGACAAGGAAGGGACGACATTACATGTTCTTGCGCCCGCAATGGGCGGACGAGGAGGGGTACTATGACGGCGCAAGGCAGGTCAAGCACAAAGAGGTTGACATGAAGACTCTATGCAGGACAGGGACAAGAAGTTTGTTGTCGGTTGCGCCCACGGAGGGGAAGGCGTGGGTGAAGGGAAGGGCTCCGTGGGAGCTCGAGTCGATGATGATACCGTACATTCCAAAGGCGCTGATGGAGAGGGTGGCGAAGAAGATCAGGACTGCGGGCGCCTCAAAGGCAAATGTAGCAACCAAAACAGAGGTGGACTCGGAGTCGTCGAGATTGCAGGGTCAGGGAACCGTGGTGATGATACCAAACAGCTTCATGGAGAGCCCGCCTGTAGAGAAGCTTCTGCTGCTCCTTAGCAAGAGCAGGTGGGATTCTAGAGAGACATGGCGCGGTGTGGCAACGGCCTTGAAGAACGAGTACGGTGAGACGTACAAGGTGTTGTGGAAAAAGATGTCCAAGGTGTCCTCAAGATACGATGAGGAAGCCGCAGAAAAATTGTGGGAGACTGTGGGAAGACCCCACTACGATGGACCGAAGCTGACGATGAAGACGGTGGTCAAGTGGGCTTGCGAGGACGATCCGCACGGGTACGCGGCGTATCGAGCAGCTTCGATACCCAAATTAATAAAGGACAGGTGGGAGAAGGGAGACTACGGTCTGGGACAGATTGTACACTTTCTGCTGCAAGGGACAGTGAAGAAGACAGGGGGGGGTCATAAGGACTATTACATATTCGAGGAGGACACGTGCAGGTGGGCCAAGGTGGATGATGGGTTTGTGAATACCGTGGCGATGAATGTCTTGGAAGGGGTGATGAGGGACATTGACTTATGGATATCGACCCAGACCGCACAACTTTTCTGCATCGGAGTGGGCGAAGAGGACGACGAAGAAGAAGACTCCATGAGTAAATCGGGGATGGATGTGAAGAAGAAGAAAGTTGCCACACTGACCAACTACGTGATGTCTTACCGCGGAGTGAAGAATGTGATGGCCATTGCTGGGCCACTGCTAATGGACGAGACGTTCGAGCAACGCTTGGACAGCAATCGGCACTTGATCGGGATCAAGGGGGGCAGCGTGGTGGACCTCAGGACAGGGAAGAAGCGACAGAGGGTGGCAGAAGACATGGTGCACAACGAACTGGACGTGGCGTACGATGGCGGTGTGATGGCTGCAGCCGCCGCCACAAACGCAGAGTGGATGCATAGGATCGTACAGAAGATCATGGGGGGGGACGAGGAAATGGCAAGGTTCCTTCAAATACTACTCGGGTATGGTATCACGGGCGAAGTGAGAGAGGAGGTTTTCCCTGTATGGACAGGGAGCGGAAGGAACGGTAAGGGGCTGTTGACGCAGGCGCTACAGCAGCTGCTCGGGGCCTATTACAAGGAGATGAACTGCGCCATAATAAGTGACTCGAGGGTGTGCTCTAATATAGATGCGGAGCGGGCAAAGCTCATAGGAGCGAGACTCGCGGTCTTCAACGAGCTCAAGAATGGTGAGAAGTTAAAGACGAACGAGGTCCAGCTGCTGACGGGAGGAGACGGATTCCCGGCAAAGGCGCTTTACAAGGACCCGGTGACGGTGATGCCACGGCATCTGGCGATTTTAATAACCAACTACATGCCAGAGATGTCCGATGTGATAACGGCGATGGTCGAGCGGCTTCTCATTATTGAGTTTCCTGTAACATTTAGGGACCTCATCCCTGGGGAGAGAGAGACCGAGACGCTGCGGCAGTGCGACAGAACCATGAAGGAGAGACTGAAGGCGCCAGAGGGGCAGTCTGCGCTGTTTGCCTGGCTGGTAGAGGGCGCGGTGGCGTGGTACGGTGGGACGGAGGGCCTGAAGGCCATAGCGCCAAAGAAGGTCACAGAATTTACCAGACAATATTTGGCGGAGCAGGACGGCGTGCAAGCGTTCCTCGCCGAGAACTGCGAGTTTGCGGAAGATTTCAGGGAGTCGAGTGTTGCCTTGTTCCATAGGTATCGCGAGGAAAGCGGCGAGAATAACGATCGAGAGAAGTGGTTCCACAGGCAGATGAAGAGTAAAGGGTTCATGAAAAAAGTGCTTCGAATCGAAGGGAATTCGACACGTGGATACATGGGCTTGCGGTTACGAGGATGATAATGATGCACTCACAAACAAAAGGGGGATGATGGGATGTGTAAAGAGCGCCCGCCTGCATCCGCACGCACACACTGCTACGGGGGGATGGGGGCGGAGCGGGACAGTGGGATTCAGATGCGTGTGGTCAGAGGATGATTGACAAATTGTAACAAATGTGACAAATGTGACAGGTTATAGACCCTAACTATTGTTATCTGATGATACATCCTTAACAAAGTAATGCCATTACGTCAATTTATAGTTTGTTAAAAAAACTTCACAAATTACATTTTTACACAGACCGCATCATCATTGTAATCGTTAGTTCGTTGTCAATCATCAGACGTGATCTCTCACACGTGACATTTCAAGGCGACTTCAAGAAGTGTGGAATGGGAATTCAGATGCGGCTCGCAACATGATCAGATGGGATCTCAAACAGATTAAAGGGGACTGAAGACCAAGTGTCGTATCAAGCAGGCTCCAGCTTGACAACACGGTGGGAATCCGCAAAGGGGGATCGCGGGTCCGCGGAGCGGGACAGTGGAATTCAGCTGATGACTGTCTGATCACATGCATGGGGCGAATGGGTTTTTCTAAAGGGAGAAGGGCAGGCGACAGTGGAATTCAGCTACTGACTCCCACCCACGGCGGATTTCGCAGCCCCCACGTTCGTCCATTCATCCTCACACACACCAATGTGGCTTGCGCAGCCCCCACGTTCGTCCATTCATTCTCACACACACCAAGGCGGCTTTAGAAGCCCCCCGTCAGTCCATTCAGTCATCTTCACACACGCACGGCGGCTTTTTAAAAACGAGTGTAAACGGATGGGGGGACATGTGAGACATTCTCCGGAAGAATTTTTCAGTATTTATTTTTTGTTGAAATAATTGTTGGTCCCGAGATGGAGAGCCTTTTCAGAGGTGTTCATGTGAACACGTTTAAAATAGGGATTGATTGATGATTCTTATTTTTTTGTTGAAATAATTGTTGTTCCCAAGATGGAGAGTATTCGATTGATTGAAGCCGCGCATTGTGTCGCGGTTTTCGCAACCTCATTCACTATGGTCCGGTTCTCCAAGGAATCCTCGCATGGTCTCGAGCAGGCTTCTGCTTAACACACTATGGGGAATTCTGAAGGGGGGATCGCGGGCCTCCATTAGATCTGCCCTCCGCATGTTATTAAATCTTTTTTTCTGCAGATCGTCGCTTTTGGGCAACGTTGGGGGGGGGTGAAGAGGTTCTCGAAGATATTCCTCTGCCTTACCTACTCATTTTACTGTTCCGATGACTGTAGTATTCCCCGATTATTCCCCGATTATCTCGTACATTTATTTCATACTGGTATATTACGTTTCATTTTATGTTCAGTCATGTCACGCTCCGACTGCCCGACAAAAACCAACGAAAAAACCGATGTGGTGGTCAACGGCAAAACTGTCGAGCGCACCGTATACATGGTGAAAGGTAAAAGATGCTACTCCAAACGCGATTCAAAAACCAACAATGTCAAGTATGTTCCGATTTGTGCGGATAACAAAAAGAAACAGTTGGGTGGGAATAATTATAAAGATCATTTCCGCGCGAATACATCGTATGTAAGAAGTACTGTACAAAATAAAGAAGCTACTGGGGGAATACTTAATGCGTTTCATCATACAACAGCGGCTACAAATAAACAATTCCCAGGACTGGAAGTTCAGAAGAAACGGTTTTCAAACGCTGAGCATGCTAAACAATTTGCTAAGTTGGAACTAGATTATGATATACGAGCTGATCAATTACAAGGAATGGAAGTTCAGAAGAAACGGTTTTCAAACGCTGAGCATGCTAAACAATTTGCTAAGTTGGAACTAGATTATGATATACGAGCTGATCAATTACAAGGAATGGAAGTTCAGAAGAAACGGAAATAAGGAAATGTGGGTGCAATATTTAGACCCAAATTTCTAAAAGGTCATCTCACCGCGTCGGGTGTCGAGCACGGTGTGATACCGACGCGTATCTAACACAAATCCGATGTACATCTAACACAAATCTAATTCGGATCTATCCTAAAACTGTCTGTACGGGGGCGAATTCTGGTTTGTTAGCGCGCATTGAATGAGTCGCAGTTCGACAGAGAGAGATTCGAGTTTGTAATGCGTAATATGTACAGACTTTGCGTGGTTTACACTCGTTTTTCGAGTCTCACTCGGACCACTTGTATTCGATTGATTGAAGCCGCGCATGGTCTCGAGCAGGCTTCTGCTTAACACACTATGGGGAATTCTGAAGGGGGGATCGCGGGTCCCGCAGAGCGGGACAGTGGAATTGAGCTGCTGACTCACTCTCTGATCCCATGTGGAACCATCAACCAAGCAACAACCCAGCGGCGGCTTGGCGGTTCCGTATACAAATTCAAAAAGACCCATCTTAACAACGTAAGACTTCTCTTCGATTGATTGAACCCGCATGTGTCGCGGTTTTAGCTATGGTCCGGTCATCCTGGTGGCTTCTCAACTTATAACTTATAACCAAACACTCAGTGGAATTCAGATGAGGACTCGCAACGTGATCAGACGGGATCTCAAGCAGATTACATAGGGGGGATGAAGACCACGTGTCGTAGCCTAACGCCCATCGGTTTGGAACAAAAAGGTAGGGAAGTAGTACTAGTATGACCCTTTTACATAAAGTAGTAATATATAGATATACATATATAGAGAGCTTTGTCCAAAAGGACACTACTGGTCCTACAGGCCTACCACCGGATGAGGATAGACGTATTGGAACAAAAAGGTAGGGAAGTAGTACTAGTATGACCCTTTTACATAAAGTAGTAATCGTCTCAAGCAGGCTCCAGCTTGACAACATGGTGGGAATCCGCAAAGGGGGATCGCGGGTCCGCGGAGCGGGACAGTGGAATTCAGCTGATGACTGTCTGATCACATGCATGGGGCGAATGGGTTTTTCTAAAGGGGGAAGGGCAGGCGACAGTGGAATTCAGATACTGACTCCCACACACCACGGCTTTCGCAGACCCCACGTTCGTCCATTCATTCTCACACACGCCACCCATCAGACAGACAACAGACCGCACACACATGACACGGTGGATTGCGCAGACTCACATCTGTCTCCACACGACACACCGCACTAAGGCTGGCGGAGGCGGCTGTAGAAAAACGAGTGTAAACAAAATGGATACCTGAAACTGACATTACAGATTACAGATGGCACACTCAAGGTACATTTCCATTGATGTTGAAGCATGTGCCACCGGGAGAGGTCACAACGATCGCTCTCCATGCCAAGTAGCGGTTGTTGACGATGACGGGACGCTTCTGCTCAACGAGGTCATTTGTGTGAATGACATTTACGATCCGATGACCTCCCTGACAGGTGTTACGCGAGAGCAGATTCTTGCTGGAAAGACTTTCGAGGAGGTCCGGGAATCAGTCATTCAGATTCTGTGCCCTCGCACAAGCATCATAGTTGGATGCAGACCACAGGGAGATGTCAAATGGATGAAGCTGGAAGAAGGGATTCACTTTGCATCCATTGTCGATTTGTCTGACATGCTCAAGGCATGGAACGATCGTTACAAGAATTACAACTTTTTCTCACTCCGAAAGATGGCGTATGGTCTTCTTGGTACGACGATTCAAGATGCGGCACATTCTCCTGTGATTGACGCCCAGATTTCACTCGAAATATACAGGAAGCATGCATCAGATCCTGTTAGGATGAAATCTGCAATCAAGAAGCTGAGTAGGATGACTTATAAAAGGGAGTTCCCTGAAGATATGGGGAAGACGGTGATTGTTGGCGATATCTGCTCGTACAAATTCAACCCCAAGAAATGTTTTTGCGGACAGCCAACTTTTGCATAGATTCTCAGTATTGGGATGATCACTTAACCGCATTCAATGTGGCCAGGTCCTCTAAAGAAACAGTATGGTCTCAAGCAGGCTTCTGCTTGACAACACTATGGGAATTCTGAAGGGGGTCGCGGGCACCGCGTAGCGGAGCAGTGGAATTCAGATGCTGGTATCAAGCAGAATTCTGCTTAGACACCCCTTTTGGTTTTATTAAGGGGGAAGCACGGGAATTCCTGTCCCGAATGACTTCTGAGACGAAGACTTCTTTCTTCGACTTACACGAAACTTGAAAAATGTGAATCTTTTGCTTAGCACCCAATTCCCGGCCTTTTTCATTAAGGATGACTTTTGAAAAGTCCTGAGTTCTGTACCCGGTGCTTTGGCATTCAAAAACGTAGTAAAATGGCCCGGTGGAAGTTTGTGAAGACATGATTATTCTGTGTAATTCAAATATAAAAAAATAATTATCGCGTTGGGGGTCACATTGCCTTCGAACTCGAGTGTTTGCTTGTTTATGAACACGACTGGTACTCAAAAGAAAGCGGTGTATATCAAGCATACTTCTGCTTGACAACCCTAGTGATTTTCTGTAGGGAGGAGCGCGGGCACCGCGGAGCGGTGCAAAGGGATCGAGCTGCTGACTCACTGTCTGAATATATCTACTTACGAAACAATCATCAGAATTCACGACTCATACAAATTCAAAAAGACACTAACTGGAGTGTCACATGGACAAGGAGCGGGACAAGGAGTGGGACAGGGAGAATAGTGGGCGGATTCAACTGGTTACAATAGACAATCTCAATCAATACATACAGCTCTCCATCTCACCACACCTCATCAACTAACGTCCAGACCCACCCGCCCCCATGCTAAGTGGGCATACACCACAGTCACATGATTCGAATGTAGTCGAGTGATCGACTGTCACAACTGCATTCGCAGGGCAATCCCTGCAATTCACAAGCATAGGGATAGGCATACCAAACATCTTAATGATTATGACACTAAAATCAGGAGACGAAGAGTGCTTCAAATCTCGCAGTCGAACCCCTTCCCGGTCGACAACATCCTCCTCGTCGATGATGCAGAAGATGCCATTCTTGATGTACGGAACACTTCCTGCATACTCGGAATGCATACACATGGAAGTTCGGAGCTGAATCTTGATAGCCCCCTTCTTCATCATAGCCATCTTCAGTGCCTGCGAACATGGGTGGATGGTTGGTCAGCTCATGCTTTCGCAGCCAGCACAATCTTCGCAATCAATTACTGGATAATGCTTTCGAAGGTGGAGCCATAGAGCTAGCAAGCCAGCGCAATCCGAACGCGAATTTCGCAAATACTAGCATCCATGAAAGTAACCATGAATGGCTTTCGCAGGTGGAGACATACAGCTAGCAAGCCAGCGCAATCCAAACTCGAACTTCGCAAATACTAGCAGCCATGAAAGTAACCATGAATGGCTTTCGCAGGTGGAGACATACAGCTAGCAAGACTCGCGAATAATAGCAGCAATGAAAGTAACCATGAATAGATCTCGATGACTGCTACTGTTGAACTCACCCTCGGAATCAGCTTTCGGAGTTCGCTGGATGCTCCCTAACACACGGAGTTCACCCTCGGAATCAGCTTTCGGAGTTGTTCGCTGGATGCTCCCTAACACACGGAGTTCACCCTAGGAATTAGCTTTCGGAGTTCGCTGGATACACACGGAGTTCGTGAGAGAAGAATTGGAGAACTTCGGAACTTCGGAACTTCGGAACTTTGGAACTTGGTTAAGATTGACATGGCTGGGGTGTGTGTGGCTTGGCCTGGGTGTGGCGTGGACAGGGTTCGTATTTGTCGAGGCGCATGGGGACACGTGTCGTCTCAAGCAGACTTCTGCTTGACAAACATGTCGGGAGTATGAAAGAGGAATCGCGGGACCCACGGAGTGGGGCAGGGGAATTCAGTTGAGGACTCGTGGGAAGATTCGAGGCGCGCGAAAACATTACGCATTGGATTACGCATTGATAGAGAGTTGGTTGGGACGCGCGTATCATGAGGATTTACGACGACGACAAGGGTTTCGTGTGCGTGCGGACTCAAACAAAAGAGTGTAAGAAACGCAAAATACGGACAGATGACAGACGTACAATGGATACACGGAGGAGGACACACGCAAACGGCGGAACACTGTAGAATGTATAGGAGGACACAAGATGCGGAACACTGTCGAATGTATCGGAGGACACAAGAGGCCGAACACGGTCGAATGGCACACGCAGGACACTCATTGACACACGAAAACGGCGGAACACATGTCGACGACTCCTCTTCATAGTCACACTCACTCACTCACTCAGATTAAAGGGACCGGCGCTTGCGTACACAGGCATGCCCAATCATTGTGTATTGCTGGAGGTACGATCGCCGGGCATTATAAAAGGACCTCCTCGCCCCGAGACTGCATATTTTTATTTTATTCTCCTCATCAATAAAAACGAGTGTAAACAACTTTGACAGACTTCCATTTGCTTAACCTCACGCTGTACCGTTGACAATATTTAGCAATATTTAACATATTTAGCAACTTAAATATTGTTTTAATAAAATGGCCTCAAATACCGGATTCGGCACGCCCCTACACGAAATCCTTAATATTACACCAAAAACAATGGGGATGTCAAGCTGAGTTGAGACAAAACATACGTCTCATATCTCTCTTTTTTTTATTATTAAAAAAAAGTGTAGCGCTTGTATCGGTTGTAGCACCTACAGCAAAAGGTTATATATGGAACGGCAAGTTGAAACTATTGCTGAGAGCCGTACAAACGATACAAACGCTACAGGACACCGGGTCGTGTCTTAGGAAGCGTCTACAAAAGACATCCGCAAGGTTTCAAGCAGGCGCCATGCTCTACAAAACATACATCTCCTCTCTCTTTTTTTTATTATTAAAAAAAAAGTGTAGCGCTTGTATCGGTTGTAGCACCTACAGCAAAAGGTTATATATGGAACGGCAAGTTGAAACTATTGCTGAGAGCCGTACAAACGATACAAACGATACAAACGCTACAGGACACCGGATCGTGTCTTAGGGAGCGTCTACAAAAGACATCCGCAAGGTTTCAAGCAGGCGCCATGCTCTACAAAACATACATCTCCTCTCTCTTTTTTTTTATTATAAAAAAAAAAGTGTAGCGGTTGTATCGGTTGTAGCACCTACAGCAAAAGGTTATATATGGAACGACAAGTTGAAACTATTGCTGAGCGCCGTACAAACGATACAAACGCTACAGGACACCGGATCGTGTCTTAGGGAGCGTCTACAAAAGACATCCGCAAGGTTTCAAGCAGGCGCCATGCTCTACAAAACATACATCTCCTCTCTCTTTTTTTTTATTATAAAAAAAAAAGTGTAGCGGTTGTATCGGTTGTAGCACCTACAGCAAAAGGTTATATATGGAAAGACAAGTTGAAACTATTGCTGAGAGCCGTACAAACGATACAAACGCTACAGGACACCGGATCGTGTCTTAGGGAGCGTCTTCAAAAGACATCCGCAAGGTTTCAAGCAGGCGCCATGCTCTACAAAACATACATCTCCTCTCTCTTTTTTTTTATTATTAAAAAAAAAGTGTAGCGCTTGTATCGGTTGTAGCACCTACAGCAAAAGGTTATATATGGAACGACAAGTTGAAACTATTGCTGAGAGCCGTACAAACGATACAAACGCTACAGGACACCGGATCGTGTCTTAGGGAGCGTCTTCAAAAGACATCCGCAAGGTTTCAAGCAGGCGCCATGCTCTACAAAACATACATCTCCTCCTCTCTCTTTTTTATTATTAAAAAAAAAGTGTAGCGTTTGTAGCGCACAATTAGACAAAGTATATAAGGATCGTGTGCGGTATGTTATGAACATGGAAATGAGCGACATCATTTGGGAAACCTATCATTGGCTCTTGAAATGCGGTCGAGACGTCGTCGGTGACACCGTCCTCATCCCTACCGGAGCGAAGAAACCTATCGTTCGTCACAAGGAGCCAGGGCAGTGGTCCATGGAAAAGGCGCATAGTTACATGGTCAAAAACCCTGAGCATGCGCAGTGGGGACTTCTCCTGGATTCGTTGTGCGTTGTCGACGCCGACTCTGACGATGCTGTGGCGAAGATTGAGGCCCTGCAAGACCCTGACGTCGTCGAAGCCCTCTCGGTGTGCCCCATCCAACAGACCAACAAGGGCCGGCATTATCTGTTCATTCGCCCAGAGTGGGCGGACGCGGAAGGTTACTGGGATGGCGCACGACAGGTCATCGGTTTTGACGCCGATTTGAAGACGCGTTGTTCCACCGGTACACGCGGCGTCTTGGCGATATGCCCTTCCTTGAACAAGACGTGGGTGCGTGAGCCGTGGGCTGCGGGGACTAAGCTCGTCGATATACCTCGGACGTTGATGGAGCTGGTGGCGAAACCAAAACAAACGAAACAAAAGAAACAACGGTCAATCAAAGTTGTGGTCAATGACGATATCGATCACGAAAGTGGTGCACCCGAGGCGTTTGATGAGGTCGCGGCGCTGGTCGATATCATCGCCGCTTCCCGCGCAAGCTCATACCGCACATGGATGGAAGTCGGGTGGTGTCTGCACAACATATCACCCACCCATCTCCCATTGTGGGAACTCTTCAGCAAAAAGTGCCCGGAGAAGTACACAAAGGGGAAGTGTGGCGAGGTATGGGGCACAATGAATTCGGATGATCGCGCGGGCTTGCGCTTGCGCTTGCGCCTAGGCTCTTTGCACATGTGGGCCAGACACGACTCCCCGGTTGAGTATTGGGACATCGTCAGTCAGCGCGTCATCGAGGACATCCGCACGTGCAACGGGAGCCATAACGAGATCGCGCGCATCGCGAAAAAAATACTTGGCAAACGCATCGCTTCCGCGAGCACGAACGGCAAGATATGGTACGTATTCGACGGGCGATGGAAGACGGACGTCGCCGCGATCCACGTCAAGCACGAGCTGTCCACCGTTGTTCTAGAGCACTTCATTATCGCTATGAACAAGGAGAGAGCGTCCCAAAGCGCTTACGACATGCAGAGCAACGCGAGCACAAAGAACGACGCCGACCGGCTAGCGCACATAACCGCGCGCCTCCAGGACGCGACCTTCAAGAACAACGTACTGCAAGAGATGCTCGAGTACTTTTACGACCCGGACTTCATGAAGAAACTCGACGCCGACCCAAACCTCTTAGGGTTCAACAACGGCGTGTGGGACCTCAAAAACGGCGTCTTCCGTCAAGGGCATCCGGAGGACATGGTCTCCATGTCCGTGGGATTCGATTACAATGGCGCAGTGTGCGTGGAATCAGCAGACCGCGTGCGGAAATACTGGGACACGATGCACCCCGATATATACCAACGAGAATACCTCATCCACACATTTGCTAGACAGCTGTACGGAGACAGCGGACAAGAGCTCTTTCACATACACGCCGGCGCCAACGCGTCAGCCTCTAACGGGAAGACCAAGTTCTTCGAAGTCATGGAGATCGCATTGGGCGACTACATCCGGAAATTCGGCGTGGAAATGCTGACAAGCAAGCAACGCATCGATCCAGGTCGCCCGATGCCAGAGTTTGCGACGTGGAAGGGGGTCCGCATTATGTATTGCACAGAGCCAAACCACGACGAAGTCTTAAATTCCGGAGTCCTCAAGGATATGACCGGTGGGGAAGGCATCACCTACCGCCTCTTGCACTCCAGCGACATCGTACGCTTCCGCCCGCAACACAAGATACACATCATGTGCAACGCCCCGCCGATGGTCGACGGTTCTGACTCGGGAGTCCAACGACGGATACGAAAACTCGACTACATCAGTAGGTTTGTGGACGCGGATGAGGCGGACGCCGCAAAATTCCTCTTCCCACGAGACGCAGGGCTTGTAGAGGCATTCAAGGCAGACGGAGCGATGCGCATGGAGTTCCTACGCACCCTTCTACACGCGTTTGCATACGCTTACAAGTTCGATATGCCCGATTCGTTAAAGAAGACCAGTGCGATGTACTTGAACGCGAACGACGCAGTGGCTATGTTCGTCGAAGAGCACGTCGCTGCCAGCCAGGACAGCGCATTTCTGCTGAAGGAGGCCAAAGAACGCTTCAAGACATGCGAATATTTCAACGGGAAACTCAGCACGATCAAGACGGACCTGGAACGTCACCTAAGCGTCAGGTGTCTAGAGCAAAGCCGCGTCAAAAGCCGCGGAAACGAAAATTTGCGAGGGGTTTTCAAAGGATACAGGTTGGTGTAAAGAATCGAATGAATGAATGCAAGCAAACGCACGCACGTACGTACGTACGAACACTGTCATCGTCCATCAATCAGACTCCACATGCAAACGGCGGAAACATGTCCTCGTCCTCGTCTCCAAAAGACACCACGGATCCTCATTGTCTCGTCCATCTGTCTCCAGGCTAGATGATAATGATGCTTATGGATTATCTAGATTTGTTCAGAAAATAAGGATGGAAGCAAAAGACGGCTTCAAGGAACCCTCAAGGATCGTACAGAGTGCCCAGGAGACTTTCACAGATTGGAAGGAGAGAGTCTGACGATTCCTCTTTTGACAGAGGAACTGCTCGTCTTCGCAAGCGGCGGCGGCTACCTTGACAGCACTCTCATCGATCCGAGAGGTTAGCCAACCTCGAGTGTGTTATCAGACATCGGGGTTTTGGCAATCCCCATCAATGATGCTGTCGGGCGTGAGCCACACACTTCACTCGAGGCTCGATGAATGATGCTGCTCATGGAAAGGAGGAAGATGTCGGTCGGTCGTGTTCGAAGGAAGAGAGAGGAGAACAAAACAAAAGGAAATTATGCAGTTACGGGGGATCGTCGGGTCTTTTATCATGTCCGGCGATCGATTGTACCGACGCCAGCACTACACAGGATTTGGTTGAGGGGGCTTAGGCCACTCACTACGTTTACACTCGTTTTAGAGGAACGGCGACCACTCTCATCAAGGACGGCGGCATATGTGTCGAGTCGATTAGAGTAGAGTAGAGTCACATGGCGACATCTCGCATCACGGCGGCACCTGTCGAGTCACAGAGTCACAGAGCGAGCGACCTCTCGCATCACGGCGGCGGCTGTCGAAGAATCCTCGTCAATCAGCCTCCACACGACACATGACACTGCGACCACTCGCTCTCATCAAGGACGGCGGCATCTGTGTCGAGTCGAGTAACAGAGTCACAGAGTCACATGGCGACATCTCGCATCACGGCGGCACCTGTCGAGTCGAGTCGAGTCGAGTCACATCACATCACATGGTGACCTCTCGCATCATGGCGGAAACTGTCGAGTAGAGTCGAGTCACATCACATCACATGGCGACCTCTCGTATCACGGCGGAAACTGTCGAGTAGAGTCGAGTCACATCACATCACATGGCGACCCATGCACTCCGGCTTTAATCAAAGGCGACACTTAGTGTTCCGTGTACGCCTCGAAAAACGAGTATCTGACCAAGCGATAATGTTCCAAATGTTGTTCGTCAGTATAGACATTATGTATGAATGAATACCAGAAACATCATTAATGATACTATTAGCGGGTAAGCGGCCACACCTATTGGTGTCCTACCAGGTATGCTTGAGCTGCGACAAATTTCTCCGAAGGGAAAGCAATGGGGAGTCATATCTACAATACGAACTGCCTAGAGAGGGTGATGTGGTGCGCAACATCACATTGGCTGGCATGGGGATCCAACATATAAAGTGGGTGCGGATCAATATAGGAGATGTTGATGCATGGACATGGAAAGCTAGCTTGTCAGTTGTAGGCAAAATCCAACCGATAACAATTCCTATAGCAATCAATATGATGGCGATTGGATACCACACTTGTGCACTACAGATTTGTATGCATCAAAACACAGACGTGTTGTGGATGCAACTACAGTATGAACTGTACAATGACGAGGAACGGTACCACCTGGCTAGAAGTCGATGGTACGAGACGGTTACAGTTCGTACGAAGAATGATACCGTAGTGGCGAATCTGGGTCACTTGGTGGCAGACAAATCACCAGTTCCAACATAGATGTTCTTGTATCCATTCTGGATAACAATACAGTTGTACATAGAGAATTGTAATTGATTCTATACTGTAACATTATTGACCGGTGTAACTTAAATTCAACAACCAATCTTTCATCAAATGATGAACGAGAAAGAGCGTATCGAGAACTTGTTTTCAAACTTTATCGTAAAACATTGTGAAGTTTCGGATAAGGCTTGGGTGCCGACGGACATATTGCACACAGCGTTCATGAACCACTGCTGTAATGAAATAAATGACATCCTTTGGGTCGATAAACATGTGAGCCATGAGATTTTGTCAACGGAATCGATGTGCATGCGCTTTTTCAAATGCAAAGTAAAAGGAACTAGACGCGTACGCATGTTAGTGGGCGTTATGCTAGTGACATATCCGTAAACGCCGCAATCTCGTATCACGGCGGAAACTGTCGAGTCACAGAGTCACAGAGTCACATGGCGACATCTCGCATCACGGCGGCACGTGTGTCGAGTCACAGAGTCACATGGCGACCTCTCGTATCACGGCGGAAACTGTGATACGAGTCACATCACATGGCGAGGGGGCTTAGGCCACTCACTACGTTTACACTCGTTTTTAGAGGAACGGCTCATCAAGGACGGCGGCATATGTGTCGAGTCGAGGCACAGAGTCACATGGCGACCGACCTCTCGCATTACATCACGGCGGAAACTGTGTCGAGGAGAGTCGAGGCACAGAGTCACATGGCGACCTCTCGTATCACGGCGGAAACTGTCGAGTCACAGAGTCACATCACATCACATGGCGAGGGGGCTTAGGCCACTCACTACGTTAACACTCGTTTTTAGAGGAACGGCTGATCAAGGACGGCGGCATATGTGTCGAGTCGAGTCACAGAGTCACATGGCGACATCTCGCATCACGGCGGAAACTGTCGAGTCGAGGCGAGGCACAGAGTCACATGGCGACCGACCTCTCGCATCAGGCGGCGGCATCTGTCGAGTCGAGTCACATCACAGAGCGACCTCCATCATCGCATCAAGGACGGCGGAACCTGTGTCGAGTAGAGTCACATCACATGGTGACCTCTCGCATCATGGCGACGGACCTCTCGCATTACATGACGGCGGAAACTGTGTCGAGGCGAGTCGAGTCGAGGCAAAGATAACAAACAACACTTGGATGAACCGTCTCACATTAACATATAACAAGCGGCGGAGCCCCTTTCACCTCCCCACAGCGGAGCGACTGGGGGCGACCGGAGGGGAGCCCCCACAAAAGGATTCTTGAAGTACGGGTTTGGCATCTTCCCCCTCACCTTGTTCGTCACATACCTGTCTCGAATTCGGAAGACAGACTTGTGAGTGCTCCCGACACCCAACCGTGCTGCCACCGCCTTGTTGTACATGAACCGGCTGCACCCCGCAAACTCTGCCAGCATCGATTTCTGAGCCTTGGTTGGGTTCAGCTTCAGCTTTAATGTCCTCAACTTGGGTTTGGCATTTGACTTTGTAGCGTCTTCGACCGTTCCATCGGCAACAATATACTTGAACGATGGACATGAGGTTTTTTCCAAGCTCGTCTTCAGGGGCTCTGTCTTGGTGATCGAGAACTTTTATCACGCCCGAGAGCGTACCGCAGGCAGTACACGCTACCTAGGGTTGGGGTTGGGGGTTGTCCCAGTCCCCACACTTTGTCCCAGCCCCCGGGGGGCACCTCGAGCGATCGCAGCCACACGTTGCTGTGTGGGTGTGGGTGGGGGCGTGCGCTGGGCGTGGGGGGCGTGGGGGGCGTGTGTTGGGCGTGTGGGGGCGTGTGGAGGCGTGTGGAGGCGTGTGTTGGGTGTGTTGGGCGTGTGGGAGCGTGTGTTGGGTGTGTTTGCTTTCCTTGCCCTTGACAATAAGACGACAGCCGCTCGCCATACCGACCCCAGGCCCGGCAACCTCTCCGGTGAGTTCAGCATCCTCGAATCCCCCCAGCTCGCTTTTTCGATCACCGAAATTCACTGAGTTTCGAGCAAGTTATGCCTTTCTAAAGTTGGCTTCTCATTCCTTGACTGCAGGTTTCTGCCCGACTTCACTTACGGACTCGACTGCTTCCGGACCGACCGTTGCTACACTCGACTCAGACCATTCGAGGTATGCAAATGCTTGAAAGATTGAGCGTAAGTTTCTTGGCGTGCTGAGTCTCTTGGCTGCATGAGGATTCTCATGGGTTGCAGTTGGTTGTATTGGGCTGCATGAGGGTGTTATGGGCTGCATGGACCTCATGTAGCGAGTACAACCTGACCGATATGTGGTTGCAGGCCAAGCCATGACGATGCCACTTGCAAGCCCAAAGAGATTCCCCACACCGACGACAACAGAGATGGCTTTGCTTTGGTTGTATGTGCTCTTCGTGGTGGGTGTGTTCGGCACATCTGTTGGGCTTGCATGGAAAATGCATGGGCCTCATGCTGTGGACGTCTACTTTCATCTCGCATATGTCGTTTGTTACGGTTTTTATGGGTACCGGTATGTCAAGCACAAGTATCCAAAGTTGAGGGATGAGCGGCTGGAGGAAACTCGGGCTGATGCATCCTACGGAGATGCGATTACGGAGCTACTGGTGCAACATCAGCGCGACGAAGCTGTACAACATGCGTTTGTTCGGACATTCTGGTGTGTGGTTATTGCAGATTTCTCTGTTGAGATGGCAAAACAAATGTGGGTGTTAATGGCGAATTTCATTACTGTCCACATTTCGTCGGCACTCCCAGGTAGTTCCCCCACGTTTCCCCAAATTTATGTGGCGATCGGGGCTTTAATCAGAATTGTGGTGGTTGATGTGTTGGGGGCTGAAGTAAAACGGTTTGCAGACCGCCGAGACTAATTTTTCAAGTAAAGTTTTACGTTTGATCTTTTGGGGTGGACACACATTATTGTGCCAAGGTTCGATATCAGGTCTGATATAGATCCACGATTGGCGATGTAATTGTAAGCCTATTGCCACAACTGGGGAACTACTACTTGCACCGCGTTGAATCAATCGGTTGGTGATGGAATGGTGTCCTTTGGCAATACTGTACATGAGCGCTCTATCCTCATGAGCATGCACGTCAACCCCACTTTCCAGCAGCAGCTCGACGATTTCTATGTAACCAAACCGTGCGGCCACCACAAGCGCCTCGCCACCACGATGATTACAATTTGCACCTCTTGCAAGACATGATTTCACAATGTCTGTTCGCCCAATGAGAGCAGCGTAAACAAACATTTCGTTGATTAGGAGCATGTTATGGGTATGGAGTATGCCATGGTATACTGCAGAAAGCTTGAATAATACCCCGACCTGCTTCGTGTGTTTGATCCATTCCAAAATAATGGCATTCTTCTTCTGACATATCGATTTGCAACAACATATGACATTCAATAGGTCTGGCTTTGGCAATTCCACACATACGCTAATCACCATATCCAACGGCAGCTGCAACATGTTGCACAACAATGGGTACGCGTGTCACCTTGCAGCAGGTTTCAAAAAGTGTACCTGAGGATAGCTACAGCTAACGCTACCCAAGTCTTTGTGACCGGAATCCTCGATCTTCTTTTATATATTTTTCAGTGCACATGTTGCACCCCATGTTTGCTTGCGTTGCATATGCTGCAGACCGCAGAAAAACAACGCTGGCACTACAATGCCTTCACCAACAACTGCGAGCACTTTGCGACCGTTGAATTTTAGCTACCAGTATATCCTTGTGTAGTTGTGTAGTTGTGTTCTGCAGACGCGCATCTCAGAGGGGGAGTCTTGATGTTGACGCATGATGCTATTCAATTCTACCCCCCTTTCTACCCTGATGAGGACGTGCTCAAGCACCGTCGATACGAGTACTACCAACTTGACGCGGGTGATGCAGGTGCCGTCTTTCGGGAGATGGCCGATATCGTATTCCAGTACGTGTGGACAGGTAGCGTCGACAGCCTTGATTGCGGCACCGAGGACGTGCCAACCGACATTGCGGCACCGAGGACGTGCCCCGTTCTTGAGCAAGAGAAGGAGCGAACGTCTTGAGGCGCAATACCCCAAGGATGCTGGAGCTCGTGAAGCTTCGTCTTCTGCGCACGGACCTCACGCCGCAGGGAGCCAGGGGGGGGGTCCGGATGCCAGGGGGGGGGTCGGATGCCAGGGGGGGGTCCGGATGCCAGGGGGGGGGTCGGATGCGGAGGAGCGTGTTCAGGAAACGGAGGGTGTCCATCGGGAGGCGGTGGAGGGGGGTACTCGGGAGGGGGCGGCGCAAGCGGAGCAAATGCGGCGAGTGGCGGCGGGGGGTCTTACAACTCAGGCGCGTCTCAACAGAATCTGGCCGGGTCAAACTATGGAGAGGGATACGTCACAATCACGTTGATATAAAAAACACGAATAATGTGTGGATTGGAAAGAATAATGTGTCGAGTCGAGTCGAGTCACATCACAGAGCGGCCGACCTCTCGCATCAGGCGGCGGAACCTGTGTCGAGTCGAGTCACACGGCGACTTCTCGCATCACGGCGGAACCGTGTCGAGTCGAGTCGAGTCACACGGCGACTTCTTGCAGCACGGCGGAACCTCTGTCGTGTCGTGTCGAGTCGTGTCGAGTCACATGGCGACCTCTCGCATCACACGGCGGAACCTGGTCGAGTAGAGTCGAGTCACATGGCGACCTCTCGCATCACGGCGGCACCTGTCGAGTCACATCACATCACATCACATCACATCACATCACATCACATCACATCACATCACATCACATGGCGACCTCTAGCATCATGGAGCCATGCGATGTGCGGAAAATGAGATGTGCGGAAAATGGAGCTGAAGCACCTGTTGGTGATGTTTGATACACCGCTGGTATTCGTCGTATTTGTTGACTTCATGCTCCATGTGTAACCATGGCCCTTTACCACTTCCTCTATCCTCAATTTCTTGGAGCACAAGTGGTGCGCTCCATTTCGATAATCGATCCCATTGATTAGGTGTCATGAATAATGTAAGTTTTATGATTTGCGGTGCACTTTGATCATTAGTAAGGTTTGTTTGGACTGAACTTTCGACCAAGTTGTTGCTGTCCATCAATTGAGTAATTTGCTACTCCGTAACAGAATAAACCGAGCAAAATAGACGCGCGTTATTCGCTCTTCTGCTTCCATCCTCAGGGAGAGTGAAGGTGAAGTCTCATACATCCTCTCAGGCATCCACAGGAGTAACATTTTTGGCCTGAAATTATTCCCCTGCATAACATGTCTAGGGGGGGAGAGGGGGGCTCAAGCAGACAGTCAAGCAGACGGAAGATTAGTCAGAAGAGACTACCTTCTCCTCATTCTATTCCTCGAGTGATAAACGGACTGATGGATGTCAAGCAGACTTCTGCTTGACAACAACTGTATCTTATGGGGATAGGGAGGCGGGGCCCTCGGAGCGGGGCTAAGGCAGTCAGCAAAGGAATCATGTAAGGTGCGGAGATGAATTCAGATTGACTCTTGATTTATACCTTACTAAACAAGCGGCGGAGCCCCTTTCACCTCTTCCTCACAGCGGAGCGACCGGGGTCGACCACTGGAGGAGCCCACAGTTCACATGCATGAGACGCCCTACTGGCTTGATTGATGATCCTCTCGAGTCATCATCACATCACTCCTTGATGGACCCCCCCCCGTGAATCGATCAAGAAGTTCGAAAGGTGCGGGTGGGGGTGGGTTGTGTACGCGAAGCACATGTAACAAGTAACAAGTTCGCGGAGGCTGGCGTGATGCGAACACAGGCGGCTTGCGCACGCCCCAGGTGCTTTCACAGCTTGGAAGGAGCGAGTCTGACGATTCCAGAATCGCTCCTTAAGCCGTAAGGTAATGTGCATGTGGATGCATACCGTGAGCATGCAGCATGTCCACCCTTGCATGTGCAATCGCAAGTGGCACACATGTGTAAAGCCCAGCTTGACAGATCAGGATGCATAGGGGATCCCCCTTGTCTATGTACCAGGATGAGACATTCAACATTTCCCCCCAATGCTGCAACATTGCTCAGCCCCATAAGCACATCTTTCTCCAAATGTTCATGTTCATGAATACGCGTAGCGAGGGCTGCTCCGCAATGATCAAACAGGAATGAAAGACAAGCCATTTGGCCACTTCCAGCTGCATGAAGGGCGACACGGTATGAATTGATGCAACCTTGTCCATGATGCCATGCATTGACGAGACACTCTAATTTACCATGAAGTGCTGCTACATTCGCAATCAGTTCCCATTTGCTCGCCTCGATGTCACACAAGTCGCATGACTTTGGATCATGATCAAGCAAGAAAGATGAATGACAACAGCTGCATCTGCTTGTCATGTGACATGTGACTGTCATGTATTCAAAGCGGTATTTTTTAATAACTGACTCAAGACCAATCCTTATGTACAACATGCAGGCCGATTTTCCTGCTGCAACACGTCGTCATGCCTCAAAGTTGGCAGCGGACGACCGCATCCTCACACACGCACGGCGGCGGCATCGAACACTACATACACCAATACTCATACAAGAAGTATTTGCAAAGATGGAGCTTCCCGTGTTTTGTACAAGAAGAAGTGTGGACGCGGACAGAACGGACAGAACAGTTTATGTGTTAAGGTAAGGAAACCAGATGGAACGTTTGGTTACAGTAAGTTTGTAACACTTGTCGGGTCGGACCTGCGTTCACTTGTGGTTCGAGGCGAGTCACATCACATCACATCACATCACATCACATCACATGGCGACTGACCACTCATTGCATCATGGCGGAACCTGTGTCGACTCGAGGCGAGGCGAGGCGATGAGAGGAGAGTCGAGTCACATCACAGAGCGACTTTCGCATCACGACGGAACATGATGTGTCGAGTCGAGTCACACGGCGACTTCTCGCATCACATGGCGGAACCTGTGTCGAGTCGAGTCGAGTCACACGGCGACTTCTCGCATCACATGGCGGAACCTGTTGAGCACGCGTGGGGGTACATAGGAGGATAAGAGCTGCATTGTGTAGAGTATAGAATGACAGATTACGCTTCGCTCATCACTGCGTTAGGCACGTCCAACTTGATTTGCACTGGGGTCAAAGATGTCCATTTTGGAGATCTTCAGGCTGAGGCGAGTCCAGGTGATCACCTGATGGTAAAGATGCCAAATGACCCGATTTGTCACGAGGGCATCTACTACAATCACAAGTACGTTATCGATAACATGCCCAGTGGTGGCGTGGGCTTGAGGAAACTGACTTCGTTTGCTCCAACAGGCCATGAGCGACTCGTCGTCGTCAAATACGAGCGAGATTCAGAAGAAGAACTTCTCCGCAGCTTGCAAAGAGCCGAGGCTTTGAAAGAGTTCTGCAAAACCAACCCACATGACTTCCACAGCAGCTATGATGTGCTGCTAAACAACTGTCAGCACTTCGCATCTCTGTGTCGCACTGGCAGGTGCGAAAGAATACCAGACGTCATTTTTGGCAATCCGCTTTTATTTCCCCCATCAAAACTTCAACAACTACTTTCGCATGTGCAGGCGTGAAAGCTGGCAATTGAAGGCTGCTGCCGAGGCTGTGTTGGAAATATTCGCATCTGCAACCAAGAATATTGCTCAATCTAAGGTTAAATTGTCATGATTCACAAGTTCGACCATTGCTATGGATGGTGGTAGCCAATATGCCATGTGAATTGCGGTCGTCCTCGTCTCCAAAAGACACCACGGATCCTCATTGTCTCGTCCATCTGTCTCCAGGCTACAGTCAACGGAATACTTAAATGAAACCGCTTCGTGTACGACATCTCGCATAACGGCGGCACGTGTGTCGAGTCACAGAGCGAGCGACCTCTCGCATCATGGTGGCACCTGTCGAGTCGAGTCACATGGCGACATCTCGCATCACGGCGGCACCTGTCGAGTCGAGTCACAGAGCGAGCGACCTCTCGCATCACGGCGGCGGCTGTCGAAGAATCCTCGTCCATCAGCCTCCACACGACACATGACACTGCGACCACTCGCTCTCATCAAGGACGGCGGCATCTGTGTCGAGTCGAGTAACAGAGTCACAGAGTCACATGGCGACATCTCGCATCACGGCGGCACCTGTCGAGTCGAGTCAAGTCACATCACATCACATGGCGACCTCTCGTATCACGGCGGAAACTGTCGAGTCGAGTCACATCACATGGTGACCTCTCGCATCATGGCGGAAACTGTCGAGTCGAGGCACAGAGTCACATCACATCACATGGCATCTTCATCTTCATCCGCAATAATGGCGGCATCATCATCACGCAAACGGCGGAACACGGTCGAATGTCGTGTGTCATGTAAGGATGCGGGGGGCGATGCTGACACACGTGCCGCTCGACATCCAGTTAGGGGTTTGAGATCGGGGGACGGATATAGGGAGGTCTTACAGGATGATGAGTGGACGGAATCATATCCAATGGCTGACCAAGACTTCTTCAGACGATCACCGAGACATGCATGGCATGTTGGTTGGGTTATTTATTTATTTATTTGTTTGTAAAAGATTCTCTACGATTTTGAAGGTTTAAGGGAGCATAACTGATAGTGACCGTTATTAATTGTAAACACAAACAACTGAACAAAAAAGACAAAAAAAGATCGCACACAATGAACTCGTCGAGGAAGGTCACGAAGTTCGTCACGCCAACAAACCAAAATGGAGACAAGGGGATTTCAACGTTGTCAAAGAAGCGATACTTCGAGATGGAAGAGAGAGTGAAGATGATACTGGGGGGTAAATTACAGGAAGAGGCGGGAATGGTCATGAAGGCGATGCGTGAGATCATGAAGTTCGACCCGAATGTATCAAGGTACAGTGAGGAGGTCAGGGAGGTGCTTGAGGAGAACTCAAGGAAGTGGAGGCAGCGGAATAAGGACGAGAAAAATGCGGTGAGATTAAATTATGGTTTAGAAGTTTTATAGAGAGGTCAAGTAAGATTTGGCATGCCTCACGCTCAAGCTTGTCTCAAGCAGACACTTTATGATGATGATGATGATGATCTCTCATCAAGGATGGCGGCATCTGTCGAGTAGAGGCGAGTCACAGAGTCACATGGCGACATCTCGCATTACATGACGGCGGAAACTGTGTCGATGAGAGTCGAGGCACAGAGTCACATGGCGACATCTCGTATCACGGCGGAAACTGTCGAGTCACAGAGTCACATCACATGGCGACCGACCTCTCGTATCACGGCGGAAACGGTGTCGAGTCGAGTCACATCACATGGCGACCTCTCGTATCACGGCGGAAACTGTGTCGAGTCGAGTCACATCACATGGCGACCTCTCGTATCACGGCGGAAACTGTCGAGTCACATCACATGGCGACCTCTCGTATCACGGCGGAAACTGTGTCGAGTCACACTCTCGTCACAGAGCGAACTCTCACATCAGGCGGCGGCACATGTCGAGTCGAGTCGAGTCACATCACATGGTGACCTCTCGCATCACGGCGGAAACTGTCCAGTCGAGTCACAGAGCGAGCGACCTCTTGCATAATGGCGGAAACTGTCGAGTCGAGTCACGTCACATGGCGATTATGAAAGGGGAATCGCGGGACACACGGAGTGGGGTAGGGGAATTGAGATGCAGAAACCAAGTGTGTCAAGGCATCAATCAATCATCACACGCAAAACTGTCGCATCCACACCGTCCGTCTGTCCGTCCATCCATTCATGACACACGGTGGCGGATCATCGCCATCGCCATCGCCATCGCCACTCATCGTCTCGTGGAAGTGGTGTAAACACGCGCATTGGGACAGCATAGGAGCAGCTCGACAGCAATCATGGCGCACATGACAACCAATGTCGTGTACGCGTTGGTTGAGCACAAGTTCATTCAGAAGGATGAGATTGTCGTCAAGGTGGGCAGGACGTCGAATCCCTTTGTTCAGCGACTTTCTCAGTACCCGAAGAACTCAAAGATGATATTCGCAATCCACGTACTTAACCAGCGTGCTGGTGTGGAGGCTGAGACTGTCCTGCTCCGGTACCTTCGCGGAGATTACCCTCGAGTCAATCCCCGTCGCGACGTTGGATATGAGTACTACCAACTTGACGCGGGTGATTCAGGTGCCGTCTTTCGGGAGATGGCCGATGTCGTATTCCAGTACGTGTGGACAGGTGGCGTAGACAGCCTTGATTGCGGCACCGAGGACTTGCCACACGCCCCCCCCATCTTTGCCGTTCTTGAGCGAGAGAAGGAGCGCGAGAAGCTGCGAGAGAAGACTGTCTCTCGACTGGTCGCCAAGATATTCAAGAACGTCTTGAGGAGCAATACCCCACGTTCCGTGGAGGTACTTGCATCTCTTCTGTGCCCTGAGCTGCAGCGCCCCTTTCGTGGCGTGCCGTTGCACCCCGATCTTCTGAAGATCGTGTTGATAGAGGAGACACTCGCTGCTCTGGGGTTTGTGTCCCCGTTCGACACTACGACCGTCATCTCGAACCTGATGACGGCATTCGACACCAAGCTCAAGGGCACGCAGATGTTCAGAGACTACGCAAACACCGCTAGGCTGTTCAGCCAGGCCTCGTGCGGTGTTCGCGACGGGTGGGACCTGCGCAAGGTGTCCAAGGCGGTTAAGATGATCTTGAACGCAGTGGGTCTGGATATGGTGAGCGAAACCAAGCGGGTTCAGGTAAAGGGCAAACGCACAAAGGAGGAGAGAAACTATCGTCTGTGCCCTGAGAGTGTCTGCCGTATGCTCGAGCTCGTGAAACTTCGTCTTCTGCGCACGGATCTGACGCCGAGCAACGCGCACGCCGCCGCTGCCCTTTCGGGTCACGAGCTGTCCATGTACAACCACCTGGTTGACGTAGCGTCGCCTGTCGCGTACGAATTCGAGACTGAAGACGAGACGTCAGGCCTATAATAATGGTGTAAACGCGAGCATTGGGATACAGCATGTGAGCAGCTCGACAGAGATCATGGCGCCAATGTCGTGTACGCGTTGTTTGAGCACAAGTTCATTCACACTGTGGTGTGCGTCCATCCTCGACCGCACACCACAGTGGCGTTTGCACACGCATTTCAACCCTAAACCCGTGCGTGGGTTTAGAATGCCCAAACAGAGGATAAATTATGGGAACAGCCATTTCAATACATATTTTTCTCAATCATCATCATCAAGAAATATACAGATATACCAGGCAGGTCACGTCATCATCCACTATAATTATCCTGATGGGTACGATGCACACTCGGACCGGTATGGACGCGCTCCAGATGGAACTCGTGGTTTTGATCATGCGCCGAGCAGGCAGTTGGAAGAAGGACGGGAAATGGATGCACGCAGGATTCATCAGTCGAGCCATGCATACTGCTTTCGCGGATGACGCTGGATGTGAAGCACAGGCGCTCGTCGACAGATGTGATCATCTCAAAAAGAACCCCATGAGGTTAGCGTGTAAGGCCGGGCGAGCAGACGTCGTCAGCATATTGCTAAAAGATCACAACGACATCCGGGCATTGGAGTACGCCGCTAAGGGAGGCCATGTGGATCTCTGCAAGCTTCTTATGGATCCTTTGTTCGCGGGCGAGGAGCACTACGCCAAGGCAGATGCAGACTTAAGCTATGCACTGCGTGAAGCCGCTTTGGAAGGACATGTGGATGTCTGCAAGGTTCTGATGGATCCTGAGTTCGCGAGCGAGGAGCACAGTGCCAAGGCAGATGCATACGACAGTCGTGCATTGAGGTTAGCCGCTAATGGAGGCTATCTCGATGTATGCAAGGTTCTGATGAATCCTGAGTTCGCGGGCGAGGAGCACCGTGCCAAGGCAGATGACGACAACAGCCAGGCACTGAGGGTCGCCGCTTTTGAAGGGCATTTGGATGTCTGCAAGGTTCTGATGAATCCTGAGTTCGCGGGCGAGGAGCACCGAGCCAAAGCAGATGACATTAATAGCCAGGCACTGAGTGAAGCCGCTTTGGGAGGCCATCTCGATGTCTGCAAGGTTCTGATGAATCCGGAATTCGCGGGCGAGGAGCACCGTGCCAAGGCAGATGCCAATAATAACCAGGCACTGAGGGAAGCCGCTATTGAAGGCCATGTGGATGTCTGCAAGGTTCTGATGAATCCGGAATTCGCGGGCGAGGAGCACCGAGCCAAAGCAGATGACGACAACAGCGAGGCACTGAGTTCAGCCTCTGCGAGAGGCCATGTGGATCTCTGCAAGCTTCTTATGGATCCTGATTTTGCAGGCGAGCATTGCGCAAAAGCAGATGCCAATAATAGCCAGGCACTGAGTGTCGCCGCTAATAGAGGCCATGTGGGTGTCTGCAAGGTTCTTATGAATCCTGAGTTCGCGGGCGAGAAGCACCGTGCCAAAGCTGATGCAGACTACAACCGGGCCTTGAGGGGAGCCGCTATGGAAGGACATGTGGATGTATGCAAGGTTCTGATGAATCCTGAGTTCGGCGAGAAGCACCGTGCCAAGGCAGATGAGAACAACAGTCGTGCACTGAGTGAAGCCGCTAAGGGAGGTCATGTGGATGTCTGTAAGGTTCTGATGGATCCTGAGTTCGCGGGCGAGGAGCACCGAGCCAAAGCTGATTCATTCTACAGCTGGGCACTGTGTGCCGCCGCTAGTGGAGGCTATCTGGATGTCTGCAAGGTTCTGATGAATCCTGAGTTAGCGGGCGAGAAGCACCGTGCCAAAGCTGATTCAGACTACAGTCGTGCACTGAGTGCTGCATCTGTGAGAGGCCATCTCGATATCTGCAAGGTTCTGATGGATCCTGAGTTCGCGGGAGAGGAGCACCGTGCCAAAGCTGATTCAGACTACAGCAAGGCACTGAGGTTCGCCGCTAAGGGAGGCTATCTCGATATCTGCAAGATTCTGATGGATCCTGAGTTCGCGGGCGAGGAGCACCGAGCCAAAGCAGATGACAACAACAGCCAGGCACTGATCTTCGCCGCTGAGGGAGGCCATGAGGGTGTCTGCAAGGTTCTGATGAAACCTGAGTTCGCGGGAGAGGAGCACCGTGCCAAGGCAGATGACAACGAAAGCCAGGCACTGAAGGCAGCCGCTACTAGAGGCCATGTGGGTGTCTGCAAGGTTCTGATTAATCCTGAGTTCGCAGGCGAGATGCACCATGCACTGTTGGCGGCAGACCACGCGGAAGTATGCGATCTGCTGATGAATCCTATTTTCTCGGGAGAGGAGCACTGGGCAACTGAAGATGACGAGTAATGTTGTTGTAACCACGATTTTTTATTGGTTGAGAAATAATGTGCGTTCCTGCCTCCCGGCGGATTTTGACTGGTTGCGAAACATGGTCTGGACTGGAATTGTGATTGAGGAGAGAAGTAAACATTACATTATTTATTACATTGATTGCCGGAGCAGAGCGGAGCGGGGGCAGAGGATTTTTCTTTTTCTTTTGGTAATGTTATTGGGTGGATCGAGTGCATCATGGAGTACATGAAACAGATTCCGACTCGTGCATTGTTACTGGCGGGTGTGAGCAGTGAGAATACAGATATCTTGGAAAATGCTTGGAATAGATGTCCGGACGATGTGGCTATTGCAAACGCCTTGCAAGTCGTGTGTGAGACGGGGCAAACAGGGATGGTGATCGACATGTTGAGGCGAGGCGCCCGGATCGGGAAAGAATCAGTCTGGGCTGCATGTCGATCGGGGAAATGGGATACGATAAAGGAATTGATTGAAGGCGGGGCCAATATTACAGATGTCGAGATGGACATGCTACGAAGGTATGGGCACACCATGGTCATTCAAAGACTTGTTGAGCTGCAATTGCCTCGTTCAGCTCCTGCTGTGCGTCTGCAAGCTGAGAGCTGACAACGCCCTCACGTGCTTTCCAATATTCCAATTCGAAACACTTGCGGGAGTATGACGTAGTGGCAGAAGATACGCACTCCACAATCATGCAACCAATGTGTTTGAGCTCAAGCCCCAACGTCTTGACGCGGGTGTTGATGATTACATTGTACTTTTTTTAAGGATTATGAAAAGTTGACCAAGGCAACCAGATTTTGTAACCGATATTGTCAATACAGAGACGGTGTGTCTTGTGACTCTGTGTCTTCAGGATAGGACCCAACCCCCCACTCCCACTCCCATCTCAGACTCCCAAAGCGACCTCTCGCATCACATGACGGCGGAACCTGTATATAGTCGAAGTCACATCACATGGCGACCGACCTATCGCATCAGGCGGCGGAAACTGTGTCGAGTCGAGTCGAGTCGAGTCACATCACATGGTGACCTCTCGCATCATGGCGGAAACTGTAGAGTCGAGTCACAGAGTCAAAGAGTCACATCACATCACATGGCGACCGACCTCTCGCATTACATCACGGCGGAAACTGTCGAGTCGAGTCGAGGCACATCACATCACATGGCAACCTCTCGTATCACGGCGGAAACTGTCGAGTAGAGTCACATCACATGGTGACCTCTCGTATCATGGCGGAAACTGTCGAGTAGAGTCGAGTCGAGTCACATCACAGAGCGACCTCTCGCATCACGGCGGAACCTGTCGAGGCGAGTCGAGTCACAGAGTCACATCACATGGCGACCTCTCGTATCACGGCGGAAACTGTGGCGAGTCGAGTCACATCACATCACATGGCGACCTCTCGTATCACGGCGGAAACTGTGTCGAGTCGAGTCACATCACATCACATGGCGACCTCTCGCATCACGGCGGAAACTGTCGAGTCGAGGCGAGTCACATCACATGCGACCTCTCGCATCACATGCGACCTCTCGCATCACATGCGACCTCTCGCATCACGGCGGAAACTGTGTCGAGTCGAGTCAAGTCACATCACATCACATGGCGACCTCTCGTATCACGGCGGAAACTGTCGAGTCACAGAGTCACATCACATGGCGACCGACCTCTCGTATCACGGCGGAAACTGTGGCGAGTCGAGTCACATCACATGGCGACCGACCTCTCGTATCACGGCGGAAACTGTGGCGAGTCACAGAGTCACATGGCGACCTCTCGTATCACGGCGGAAACTGTCGAGTCACAGAGTCACATCACATCACATGGCGACCGAACTCTCGCATCACGGCGGAACCTCTGTCGAGTCACATCACAGAGCGACCTCCATCATCGCATCAAGGACGGCGGAACATGCGGCTTCTCCACGTGACACATGGCAGAACATGCGGCTTCTCCACGTGCCACACGGCGGAATATGCGGATTCCCTAAACCCGAAACCCGGCTTTCGTCGCTTATAAAACTAGATGCATAATGGAAATGAAAGAGTTACGCAGTCAATCAATCGCTAGATTACAGGATAATCAATCAATCGTACGATTGCTGTCTGTCTGTCGCTAGAAGCCAAACAGGTGAACATTTGAGTTCAACATGTCGCATGCATTGGGATGGATGCTAGCAAGTTTCCATGATAGGCTCAGGGAACTAAACCAAATGCGTATCCCTCCCCACCATGCAGGGAAATGCCGAGTGCGAAGTGCGATAATTGTGGAGGTAGGAGGAATTACTGCTTTGAAGGCCGATGCAAGAATTGTGGAAGGCAAATCGTCGGGCACACAATCAGGACCACCAGGAATGATGATGATCATGTCACCAACAGGAATGAGCCTACAGGGAATTAGCTAAATTAGCTAAGCTAGACAATGCAGAGCTACCAAAGCTGCTGCGAATGCAGGCAGATGGTGATCAAGTGCGGCATCGAAGCTCATATCTAGGGACAGTTGATGATTACATTGTACTTTTTTGAAGGATTATGAAAAGTTGACCAAGTCAACCAGATTTTGTAACCGATATTGTCAATACAGAGACGGTGTGTCTTGTGACTCTGTGTCTTCAGGATATAGCCCCCACCCCCATCTCAATCTCCCAGAGCAACAACCTCTCGCATCACATGACGGCGGAACCTGTATATAGTCGAAGTCACATCACATCACATGGCGACCGACCTATCGCATCAGGCGGCGGAAACTGTGTCGAGTCGAGGCGAGTCACATCACATCACATGGTGACCTCTCGCATCATGGCGGAAACTGTAGAGTCGAGTCACAGAGTCACATCACATCACATGGCGACCTCTCGCATTACATGACGGCGGAAACTGTGTCGAGGCGAGGCACAGAGTCACATGGCGACATCTCGCATCACGGCGGAAACTGTCGAGTCGAGGAACAGAGTCACAGAGTCACATGGCGACATCTCGCATCACGGCGGAAACTGTCGAGTCGAGTCACATCACATCACATGGCGACCTCTCGTATCACGGCGGAAACTGTCAAGCTTGGAATAAGCGATATCGTCAGCGGTATCGGAGGACACAAGCAAACGGCGGAAAACTGTCGCATCCACACCGTCCATTCATGACTAATACACGGATGCGGTGGCGGATCATCGCCATCGAATGAAGTGTAAACAACCATTTTTCAGCACAGCAAGGCACAGCACATCACACTTCACAAACGAATGAGTTCCTTTGACGAAATCAATGAAGATGTATTGGAGATCATTCTAGCCAATGCGATTTCGAACGAATCCCACCTCAAACAAGTGCCTCTCGTCTGCGAAAAGTGGAGATGCGTCACACCCCGGTGTGTCACAAGGATCCACCTAAGACATTATAACAGTTTGGAATACGCAGTATCACGCATTTGCAGGCTCAAAGAGTTGAAAATAGGTGTCAATCGGGGGGAATACGTACCCTACCAATCAATGTCGGCTATCGAAGACAAGATCCAAGACATATCTCCGCTGTCCGTCCTCACTGAGTTGGTTCACCTGGACATATCGAACACCTACGTGACCGACATATCGCCACTGGAAGGACTCACTTCATTGACGCACCTGGACATGTCGCACACCTACGTGACCCACAGATCACCTCTGTTCGGACTCACTTCGTTGACGCACCTGAACATGTCGCACACACCTCTGTACAACATACAAGCTCTGTACGGACTCACTTCGTTGATTCACCTCAACATGGCGCACACACTTGTGACCGACATATCACCACTGGAAGGACTCACTTCGTTGATTCACCTAGACATTTCGCTAATACAAGCAAAACTCAAAGACATATCACCGCTGTCAGGTATCACTTCGTTGATTCACCTAGATATTTCGCACCTCACGTACGTGGACGAACACCCATTATCAGCGATTTCAGGGCTCAATGCGTTGGTTCACCTCAACATTTCGCATTTAGGAAACAAACTAGAAGACATATCACAGCTGTCCGGACTCACAGAGTTGGTTCATCTGAACATGGCGTACACACGGGTGGGCGAACAGGACCTATCACCGCTGGCAGGACTCACTTCTTTGATTCACCTCAACATGGAGGGCACACGTGTGGAATACCTATCATCTCTGTCCGGTATCAATTCGTTGATTCACCTCGACATTTCGCATCTCAAATACAAGCTCGAAGACATCTCACCGGTGTCCGGACTCACTGCGTTGCTTCACCTGAACATGGAGGGCACACGTGTACCCTCTATATCACTACTGTCCGGCCTCACTTCGGTGGTTCATCTGAACATGGCGTACACATGTGTGGTCGAAGACCGAGTACCGATGTCCGGCTTCATTCCGTCTTGTCGCCGGAGCAAGGTGCTCGACATATCGCCGCTGTCCGGCCTCACTGAGTTGGTTCACCTGGACATATCGAACACCTACGTGACCGACATATCGCCACTGGCAGGACTCACTTCATTGGTGCACCTGGACATTTCGAACACCGACGTGGAAGACATATCACCGCTGGCAGGACTCACTTCGTTGGTTCACCTGAACATGAAGGGCACCGACGTGGAAGACATATCACCACTGGCAGGACTCACTTCATTGGTGCACCTGGACATTTCGAACACCGACGTGGACGACATATCACCTCTGGCAGGACTCACTTCGTTGACGTACTTGAAAAATGGATGGAATGATGTGTAAAATTGTTCAACGGGTCAGCCTTAGTAAATGTAGCCGGTATCTACATATGGATTGACAATTCGTTATTGGTGTTCCACTGCCCCGTGGGTTGCTACACCATTTGGTTACACCGTAAGGTGTGCCGTACACTCCAGAAAACGGTTTCATTTTAGTATTCCGTCAAGTGTACCGTTGACAGATTAGCAACAAAAAAACTATTGTTTTAATAAAAACGAGTGTACATTCATAATCCATACAGGTCTCGGCATTGTTTTGCTGAGTATGTAACGTTCCCCCCCGTTCCCCCAGTGGATCACATCACATCACATGGTGACCGACCTCTCGCATCATGGCGGAAACTGTCGAGTCGAGTCTGTAATAATTCCGACATATTTGCCAAGCAGAAGTCTGCTGCTAATCCGACACGTGTCCTTCTGGACCCCTTTAATGGGCGTGGGAGTGAGTCATGATCTGACTTCCCCTGCAGGTTTAGGCCACACGGCTATTTTGCTCGGTTTATTCTGTTACGGAGTAGTAAATGACTCAATTGATGGACAGCAACAACTTGGTCGAAAGTCCAGTCCAAACAGACCTTACTAATGATCAAAGTGCACCGCAAATCATGAAACTTACATTATTCATGACACCTACTCAATGGGATCGATTATGGAAATGGAGCGTACCACTTGTGGTCCAAGAATTTGATGATAGAGGAAGTGGTAAAGGGCCATGGTTACACATGGAGCATGAAGTCAACAAATACGACGAATACCAGCAGTGTATCAAACATCACCAACAGGTGCTTCAGCATCATTTTCCGCACATCTCATTTCCCTCACATCGCATGGCTCCACTAACGTAGTGGTACAACGTACACCGAGAACTGCATGCGGGTACCGAGATCAGAAGCCTGAAGATCCTTCACACACAAGCCAGCTGAGATAGAATCATTAAAGACCTTATCTTGGTATGGTGTGGCGGGTGTCTCCATATGGGTGTGCCCATCAGCATCCTTCTCCCAATAAACGATGTAGAACCGTTGGTCGGACTTTGGCGGCATACCTGGAATAAAGTGAATGCCAGCCCATGGCACATCTCATGTATGATAAAGATGTAAAGATAACAAACAACACTTGGATGAGAACCGTCTAACAAGCGGCGGAGCCCCTTTCACCTCCCCACAGCGGAGCGACTGGGGGCGACCGGAGGGGAGCCCCCACAAAGGGTCCGCGAGGAACCGAGCGGGTGGGCGACCGGAGGGGAGCCCACAGTTCACATCAAGCTTGGAAGAAGCGAGATCGTCAGTATCGGAGGACACAAGCAAACGGCGGAAAACTGTCGAATGTATCGGAGGACAAAAGATGCGGAACACTGTCGAATGTATCGGAGGACACACGCAAGATCGAATGTATCGGAGATGCGGAACACTGTCGAATGTATCGGAGGGAGCGTCCTCTCGCGTTTCGCCGAGACGCGCCGAGAAGTTCCTCGACAACCCCACCCCCCCTGATACTGATATGGGGACACAGACGGTTGAACGGTTTACCAAAGAGGCTACTCGGAATATCTTCGAGAACCTCTTCAACCTTCTGCACCCCCCAACGTTGCCCAAAAGCAACGATCTGCAGTCTGGATGATTATAAAGTGTCCCACTTTATTTGAGAACAACTGTAGCTAGACCATGCAGAGAACCGTGGCACACTAAACAAGCGGCGGAGCCCCTTTCACCTCCCCCAGCAACAAATCAAACACGGCGGAACGATGTCGATACTCTTGGGGGAACGGGAGATCAACGGCTGCTCCTTGTTTGTACTGTTGCAACCCTCCGATGTATGAAATGATTGAGAGTATAAATAATGAGTTGGGATATTAAATAAAATGCTATAGACCATCCTGTGCGCTTGCATGCATTGTACACACATGTTTATAGAACATGCATTCGCACACGCGATCATTCCTAACGCTTCCCCATGACATTCTCGATCGTATTGCCATATTCTCTTCCAACCCCAAGATTGTATTAGTGTGTAAAACTCTGCACAACAAATTTTCGGGATGGCCCCTTACCGGATTGATCCAACCACCGCAGCGAGTTGGAGAGATGATGGCGAAAGGGGGGCGCGCCGACCTTCTAGCAGTATGCTTGGTGTCCAATCCTCTTGTACAGCTTAATGGGGCCCTACAATTGAGGGCGAACCAAAATGAAAACAAGCTTCTCTATGTGGCTGCCAAGGCCGGTCACGCCGATGTCTGCAAGCTGCTTATGGATCCAGAGGCAGCTGGACTTGAGTTCAGGGCCAGGGCGAACTCTAGCTACAGCTTGGCCTTGGTGGAGGCTGCCAATGAAGGCCACTCAGATGTCTGCAAGCTGCTGATGGTTCCACAGGTGGTTGGACTTGAGTATAGGGCCCTGGCGAACTCTAGCGACAGCAGTGCCTTGTGGGCGGCTGCCAAGGCAGGTCACACAGATGTCTGCAAGATGCTCATGGATCCAGAGGTGGCTGGAATTGAGTTCAGGGCCAGGGCGAACACCAGAGACAGCTGGGCATTGTGGGCCGCTGCGAGGGAAGGTCACTCAGATGTCTGCAAGCTGCTCATGGATCCATTGGTGGCTGGAATTGAGTTCAGGGCCCGGGCGAACTCTAGAGACAGCAGTGCGTTGTGGGCGGCTGCCAAGGCAGGTCACGCAGATGTATGCAAGCTGCTCATGGATCCAGAGGTGGCTGGAATTGAGTTCAGGGGCATGGCGAACTCTAGCGACAGCTGGGCATTGTGTGCGGCTGCGAAGGAAGGTCACGCAGATGTCTGCAAGCTGCTCATGGATCCAGAGGTGGCTGGACTTGAGTTCAGGGGCCTGGCGAACACCAGCGACAGCTGGGCATTGTGGGCCGCTGCGAAGGAAGGTCACGCAGATGTCTGCAAGCTGCTGATGGATCCAGCAGTGGCTGGACTTGAGTTCAGGGCCCGGGCGAACTCTAGCGACAGCATGGCCTTGTGGGCGGCGGCAAAGGCAGGTCACGCAGATGTCTGCAAGCTGCTGATGGATCCAGAGGTGGCTGGACTTCAGTACAGGGCCCAGGCGAACTCTAGCTACAGCAGGGCTTTGGGGGCGGCTGCGAATGACGGCCACGCAGATGTCTGCAAGCTGCTGATGGATCCAGAGGTGGATGGACTTGAGTTCATGGCCCGGGCGAACAACAGCGACAGCATGGCCTTGAGGTGGGCTGCCAAGGATGGTCACTCAGATGTCTGCAAGCTGCTGATGGATCCAGCGGTGGCTGGACTTGAGTTCAGGGCCCGCGCGAACTCTAGCGATAGCAGGGCCTTGCGTGAGGCTGCAAAGGCAGGTCACGCAGATGTCTGCAAGCTGCTCATGGATCCAGAGGTGGCTGGAATTGAGTTCAGGGCCCGCGCGAACTCTGTCAACAGCTGGGCCTTGTGTGAGGCTGCGGAGGCAGGTCACGCAGATGTCTGCAAGATGCTGATGGATCAAGCGGTGGCTGGACTTGAGTTCAGGGCCCTGGCGAACTCTAGCGATAGCATGGCCTTGCGTGAGGCTGCAAAGGCAGGTCACGCAGATGTCTGCAAGCTGCTCATGGATCCAGAGGTGGCTGGAATTGAGTTCAGGGCCCGCGCGAACTCTCTCAACAGCTTGGCATTGCGTGAGGCTGCCAATGCAGGTCACGCAGATGTCTGCAAGCTGCTGATGGATCCAGATGCGGCTGGCCCCGAGTACAGGGCCTTGTGGGGGCGGCTGCCAACAGCATGAAGTGATGTTAATTTATTCAATATACTTGACGATGGTGTTGTCGTCCCGCTTTGCAGATGGACCTGCCTGACATGACCTACAGCGGGCGCAACATTACGGACGCTTTGCTGCCTGTCGCAGCTGCCCGAAGGACCCTGACGTAAATTAGCATAGTGTTCGTTCGCCATCCTGTTCGGTTGAATCTGGGTCGGACGACTCCTGCATGTTGGGGAAGGGGATACCGTATTGTTTGCAAAGATCCTCATTGAGACGCCTGTCATGATCGTTCAGGGAATTCCATTGCTCGATAGTCATGCTTGACAGCTCGTACCTCAGTTGCTTCTCAAGCGAGTCTGCGCGCTCAGTCTCAAGATCACTCTTCAGTCGAGCATTCACAATATCAATCTCCAATCTATTCACTCGAGCAGCATCTGCCTTATGTTGAGCATTCTCAAGATCACTCTTCAGTCGAGCATTCTCAATATCAATCTCCAATCTATTCACTCGAGCAGCATCTGCCTTATGTCGATCGAGCTCAGTCTTCAGTCGAACTATGTAAATAAGAGCGAAGGTAGCGATTGAGATAAGTAGTAGAGACTTGTCAATCATTGTTTATAAATTCTGATGATTGTTTCTTAAGTACATGGTTTCAGTACGTAGAATCGCGAGTGCACCGCTTGAAAGTCGAAAGTCGAGTTTGCTCTCGAAGCTTCTTAGAAATTGTCGAGTCACCGGACAGGGAGAATTATAAAGCAGACTTCTGCTCGACAGAGCTATGTCGGAATTATGACAGGACACGCGGGCCCCACGGAGTGGGGCAATGGAATTGAGCTGCTGACTCACTCCCACACATACCTAAGGGGGTCTGAAGACCACGTGTCTTCTCAAGCAAGCGAACCCGGAGGCACATCACATCACATGACGGCGGAACCTGTGTAGAGTCGGGTCGAGGCAAAGATAACAAACAACACTTGGATGAACCGTCTCACATTAACATATAACAAGCGGTGAAGCCCCGTTGAATTTAAGCTACCCGTATATCCTCGAACCTATGAATTTCTTACTAAACATCCGGGGGCCCGGGGGACATGTAGTAAGAAAGACAACGAATTCTCCATAGGGGTATCATAGGGGTCAACTCCCCAGGGGATGCTGTCCTTTACGAACAGGGATTTTCTGTTCGAACAGCCTTCAGGAAGATGCCAGCTGCCCCCACAATGTCTCTGTCGCAGGTGAATTGACAGTTCTTGCAGGTGTATGTCTCTCCACACTTGTTCAAGAAACCGCACATAGGGCATGTCTGACTTGTGTAATGCTCAAGCACATGCAAGAACACTGTCCCGTACTCTTCACACTTCTCCTTCAGCCGATTGAACAGCACAGAGTGGCTCAAAGTCAGCATCTGACGGGCAACCTTGGTTGTCAGCTCCCGTTCAGCACTGATTGTCATCTTCGCCGTCTCCAATTGAGGTACCAACAACACATCGTAGCGAGCGGCCAAGAAATTTGTTGTCTGGTCCCTAAATTCTTTCTTGAGGTAAAAAATTGTCTTCCGAATGCGAATCATCAGCTTCTTTATCTTCATCCTCTCTTTTGATCGTAAGGTTTTCTCAGTATCCAACCTTGACTGCAGCTTGTCATGAACCAGCAGGAGTTTGACAAGGTCGGATGCCTGTCCCTGACCAAGCATGAAGGATTCCTCATTCTCAGGTGAGTACGTGACCATTGTCTTTCGGACGCCTGGGTCGATGGAGGCAGTTGCAACCTTGTCTGGATTGACAGGCTTCCGCTCTGCCCTTCTGTCCCTAGCAGCGACAGAAAATACGAGGAAATATTCGCCGAAGCGGGATTTTTGGACCTTCGGATCGTGGGTCGGGTTTTCCTCAGGCATCAACTTATGGAGTTGTTTGCTACCGAAGTAGCGCATGTTGCCCAATATTTCTTTGAAGATGAAGAGTTTGTCGCCATCCTTGGAAACGTTCTTCTGATCCATCTCAATGACCCAACCCCTCTCAAGCTCTGTCTTCTTCCGTCTGAACGGAGATGAAAACTGCTTGATGTTACCTGCTTTCAGATTCGAAAAGCAAGCCTTGATGTTTGCCAATGCAGACTTGATTGCGCTTTGGCGTACGCTTTTGGGGCATTGAAGCAACCATTGGCGATTCTTGAAGTACGGGTTTGGCATCTTCCCCTTCCCCCTCACCTTGTTCGTCACATACCTGTCTCGAATTCGGAAGACAGACTTGTGAGTGCTCCCGACGCCCAACCGTGCTGCCACCGCCTTGTTGTACATGAACCGGCTGCACCCCGCAAACTCTGCCAGCATCGATTTCTGAGCCTTGGTTGGGTTCAGCTTCAGCTTTAAGGTCCTCAACTTGGGTTTGGCATTTGACTTTGTAGCGTCTTCGACCGTTCCATCGGTAACTATATACTTGAACGATGGACATGAGGTTTTTTCCAAGCTCGTCTTCAGGGGCTCTGTCTTGGTGATCGAGAACGATGATCGAGTAGGAGTGCTGTGAGCAAATCCATTAAATGAGCTCGAAACCAAACCTTGCGTGCCTGTCTTTGGAAGCCACAACAATTGACGATACAAGTCCTGCCGTGACGAGTCCCAATACTCGTAAAAGTCCAGGGAGCTTGAAGTTGATCCCTGATCCGACGTCCTTGACTTGCTCGCATCCGGAATGTTTGTCAGAAATATGGGTTTGCAAGAACAATTGCTGTCTGAGCAGGTCGGGTTGTTGTTTGTGTGAGGACACACGTGCGTAGAGAATGACTTGACGACTGCTGGTTTTTTTTTCCTGCTCGATGAGGTAGCCTGGGATGCTGCTTGGGTCAAAGAGACGTTAGTTGCCTGGAGTCCGGATCGTGCCATTATCCGCCCATCGACGGAGGACGGTCCTGGAGACACCACGGGCATCGGAGACCTTGCCAATTTTACAGAAGCGTTGGTTGCCATACATGGCATTCTGATATTTAGTACATGCAAATTCCTTATACACTGTTAGGTTTACTTATTTTCGGAAAGCAAACGAGTCAACTGTTGCAACCTTTCACCTCCCCAGTGGCACACGTCGGACATCCATCCTCGACCGCATGCCGTAGTGGCGTTCGCACACGCATTTAAACCCTAAACCCGTGTGTGGGTTTAGAATACCCAAACGGAGTATAAATTCTGGGACAAATCCTTTTCCTTACACATTTTCTCAATCATCATCACGAAATATCCACTTGATAAGCAGGTCACGTCGGAGGACGAGGAGGAGGAGATTGTGAGGAACACTCGGACCGGTATGGACGCGCTTCAGATGGAACTCGTGGTTTTGATCATGCGCCGAGCAGGCAGTTGGCAGAAGGACGGGTGCTGGATGCACGCAGGATTCATCAGTCGAGCCATGCATACTGCTTTCGCGGATGACGCTGCATGTGAAGCACAGGCGCTAGTGGACAGATGTGATCATCTCAATCAGAACCCCATGAGGATAGCGTGTAAGGCCGGGCGAGCCGACGTCGTCCGCATATTGCTAAAAGATCACAACGACATCCGGGCATTGGAGTACGCCGCTGATGGAGGCCATGTGGATCTGTGCAAGCTTCTTATGGATCTGGAGTTTGCAGGCGAGCACTGCGCCAAGGCAGATGCCAATAATGGCCAGGCACTGAGTGTCGCTGCTAAGGGAGGTCATGTGGATGTCTGCAAGGTTCTGATGAATCCTGAGTTCGCTGGCGAGAAGCACCGTGCCAAAGCTTATACATACTACAGCTACGCACTGAGTGCCGCCGCTATTGGAGGCCATCTCGATGTCTGCAAGGTTCTGATGAATCCTGAGTTCACAGGCGAGGAGTACCGTGCCAAGGCAGATGCCAGTGAAAGCCAGTCACTGAGGTTAGCCGCTCGGGGAGGCCATCTCGATGTCTGCAAGATTCTGATGAATCCTGAGTTCGCGGGCGAGGAGCACCGGGTCAAGGCAAATGCCATTGACAGTCTAGCACTGATGATCGCCGCTAGTGGAGGCCATCTCGATGTCTGCAAGATTCTGATGAATCCGGAATTCGCGGGCGAGGAGCACCGAGCCAAGGCAGATGAAAACAACAGTGATGCACTAAGTGCCGCCTCTGCGAGAGGCCATCTCGATGTCTGCAAGGTTCTGATGGATCCTGAGTTCGCAGGCGAGGAGCACCGAGCCAAAGCTGATTCATTATACAGCAAGGCACTAAGTGCCGCCGCTCGTGGAGGCCATCTCGATGTCTGCAAGGTTCTGATGAATCCTGAGTTCGCGGGCGAGGAGCACCGGGCCAAGGCAGATGAAAACAACAGTGATGCACTAAGTGCCGCCTCTGCGAGAGGCCATCTCGATGTCTGCAAGGTTCTGATGGATCCTGAGTTCGCAGGCGAGGAGCACCGAGCCAAAGCTGATTCATTATACAGCAAGGCACTGAGTTCCGCCGCTAGTGGAGGCCATCTCGATGTCTGCAAGATTCTGATGAATCCTGAGTTCGCGGGCGAGGAGCACCGGGCCAAGGCAGATGACTACAACAGTGATGCACTAAGTGCCGCCGCTCTGCGAGGCTATATAGATATCTGCAAGGTTCTGATGGATCCTTTGTTCGCGGGCGAGGAGCACCGAGCCAAGGCAGATGACGACAACAGTCAGGCACTGAGTTCCGGCGCTAAGGGAGGTCATGTGGATATCTGCAAGGTTCTGATGGATCCTTTGTTCGCGGGCGAGGAGCACCGAGCCAAGGCAGATGACGACAACAGTCAGGCACTGAGTGCCGGCGCTAAGGGAGGTCATGTGGATGTCTGCAAGATTCTGATGGATCCTTTGTTCGCGGGAGAGGAGCACCGGGCCAAGGCAGATGACGACAACAGAGAGGCACTGTGTGTCTCCGCTAAGGGAGGCTATCTGGATGTCTGCAAGGTTCTGATGGATTCTTTGTTACACTCGACAGGCGGAGGACCACCGGGCCAAGGCAGATGACGACAACAGAGAGGCACTGTGTGTCTCCGCTAAGGGAGGCTATCTGGATGTCTGCAAGGTTCTGATGGATTCTTTGTTACACTCGACAGGCCGAGGACCACCGTGCCAAAGCATATGACATTAATAGCCATGTTTGTTTGTGAAAGATTCTTTACATTTCGATAGTTATTTTACGTGTCCTCATGTGCAGACACATGTTTCAGAGTCTGTTGTTTGTTAAAGATTCTCTACATTTCGACAGTTATTTTACGTGTAATGGGCGTTCCTGCCTCCCGGCCGATTTTTACTGGTTGCTAAACATGGTATGGAGCGGATTTGTTATTCCTTGGTGCTTATGTCTCAAGCTAGCGAGTCGTTCAGGAGGCTCTAAATCCTGATTAGAAATTTAAAAAAATCGGCCGGGAGGCAGGAACGCCCATTGTGTCCTCGTGTGTAAACGAAGGAGGCTTTCTCAAGCAGACCCCAGTCCGTTGACTAACTGTCTTCAGGAGATTGATACAATCTAAAAAGTACACGTCCATCCTCCATTCATCCTCACACATACTGTACCAAGGCGGCGTATCAACAACCGCATGTACTCAAACGAAAGCCGTGTGTATCAAGCAGGCTTGGAAATGGAAAAACGTTGAGATCACCTACGTGCGAGGAGATTTAGCTTCGTAATAGCATGGATCGATACAGAATACACAACTGCACGAAAAACATAACAGCAAGCAGCTCCAGAATGCCCTTTTCCTGAGCGGAAGATACCCGAATAGTCTTACGTAATCGTCCATGTATTCCCATGTGTTTGCCGTGTACGTATTTTCTATCTCTACAATCTTCTTCAATCGAGCAGCATTCTGGGCGTACTCAATTTTGGCACCAGATAATAGGTGGATTGTCGTTCCGTCAAACGTGAACATAGTCTTATTCATCACGTTCGATGCTTGCATGTAGTAGAATGTCTCTTTGTACAGGTCGAGTATTTCTAAACATTTCTTGGCGTCATTCTCATTATCGAATACCACCGTTCCATGTAAAATAAAATGTTTGCCATTCCACCTACTGCCTGAAACTGTGAAACACGCATACATGCTGGTATCCAATTTCTTGAAGTTATCCATTGTTTCTGTTTTACACAGAAGAGATAGGGTGCGCAAAGCAATATACTATACATAGTCTTGATTTCTTATACTTCATGGGCGTTCCTGACTCCCGGTCGATTTTGACTAGTTGCGAAACATGGTATGCAGCGGATTTGTGATTCCTTCGATCATGTAACTTCAAAAAAAACGACCGGGAGACAAGAACGCCCATTATGGTTAAAACTTGAGATCGAGATGAAATCGGAAGCAATAAAGTGTTACACTCAATACATGTATGTTAAAGTGACAGTCTCGGGGACCTGGCTCTGGCTCGACTTGTACTTCAAGGAGGGGCGACCACGTGTGACGACACCTCCTCGACTTTTACAGGCGCTTTCAAGGTGACTTTCGAAGCTCAGCACTTATCCTCGATCGCTTCAACACGACGATAGTTTTCAGCGACCAATATGATTGCATAATGTTTTATACTCAATAATGCAAAATGCAAGCAGTAGTAGTAGCAGGCGAATCCCAAATACTAAATAAATATATTGCCGATTTTTTTAAATTTCTAATCAGGATTTAGAGACTCCTGAACGACTCTCTAGCTTGAGACAAATGCAAATTGTATTTCTTACATTAAGGAATTCAAGTTTCATCAAGTTTTGTAACCGATCTTGTCAATACAGATATTGTCTTCAGGAGTTTGATTAACACAAAACATTCAAATCTTCAAAGTAGCCTGAAAAGTCCAAGTGCACATCAATAATTCGCCTCTGGATCCATCAGCAGCAAGCAGACATAGGGCGTGACCTTCCTTTGCAGCCTCCCACAAGGCCTAGCTGTCGTTAGAGTTCGCCAGGGCCCTGAACTCAAGTCCATCCACTGCTGGATCCATCAGCAGCTTGCAGACATCTGCGTGACCGTCCTTCGCAGCCTCCCACAAGGCCCTGCTGTTGACAGAGTTCGCCAGGGCCCTGAACTCAAGTCCAGCCACCTCTGGATCCATCAGCAGCTTGCAGACATCTGCGTGACCTTCCTTGGCAGCTGCCCACAAGGCCCTGCTGTTGACAGAGTTCGCCAGGGCCCTGAACTCAAGTCCAGCCACCGCTGGATCCATGAGCAGCTTGCAGACATCTGCGTGACCTGCATTGGCACCCACAAACAAGGTCCAGCTGTCGCTAGAGTTCGCCCGGGCCCTGTACTTGAGTCCAGCTACATCTGGATCCATCAGCAGCTTGCAGACATCTGCGTGACCTTCCTTTGCAGACACCACCAATGCCCAGCTGCCGCTAGAGTTCGCCTGTGCCCTGTACTCAAGTCCAGCCACAGCTGGATCCATCAGTAGCTTGCAGACATCTGCGTGGCCTTCTTTGGCAGCCGCCCCCAAGGCCCTGCTGTCGTCGGAGTTTGCCCGGGCCCTGAACTCAAGTCCAGACACCTCTGGATCCATCAGCAGCTTGCAGACATCTGCGTGACCTGCATTGGCAGCCGCACACAATGCCCAGCTGTCGTCGGAGTTTGCCCGGGCCCTGAACTCAACTCCAGCCACCTCTGGATCCATCAGCAGCTTGCAGACATCTGCGTGACCTGCATTGGCAGCACTCCACAAGGCCCTGCTGTCGATTGAGTTTGCCCGGGCCCTGAACTCAAGTCCAGCCACCTCTGGATCCATCAACATCTTGCAGACATCTGCGTGACCTACCTCCGCAGCACTCCACAAGGCCCTGCTGTCGATTGAGTTAGCCCGGGCCCTGAAATCAAGTCCAGCCACCTCTGGATCCATCAACATCTTGCAGACATCGGCGTGACCTTCCTTGGCAGACGCCCACAATGCCCAGCTGTCGATTGAGTTAGCCTGGGCCCTGAACTCAAGTCCAGCCACCTCTGGATCCATCAGCAGCTTGCAGACATCTGCGTGACCTGCATTGGCAGCCGCCCATAAGGCCCAGCTGTCTCTAGAGTTCGCCAGGGCCATGTACTCAAGTCCAGCCACCTCTGGATCCATCAGCAGCTTGCAGACATCTGCGTGGCCTTCTTTGGCAGCCGCCCACAATGCTCTGCTGTCGCTAGAGTTCGCCAGTGCCCTGAACTCAAGTCCAGCCACCACTGGATCCATTAGCAACTTGCAGACATCGGCGTGACCTTCATTGGCAGCCGCCCACAAGGCCCTGCTGTCTCTAGAGTTCGCCAGGGCCCTGAACTCAATTCCAGCCACCTCTGGATCCATCAGCAATTTGCAGACATCTACTTGACCTTCATTGGCACACACAAACAAGGCCCTGCTGTCTCTAGAGTTCGCCAGGGCCCTGAACTCAAGTCCAGCCACCTCTGGATCCATGAGCAGCTTGCAGACATCTGCGTGACCTGCATTGGCACCCACCAACAATGCCCAGCTGTCGCTAGAGTTCGCCTGGGCCCTGAACTCGAGTCCAGCCGCCACTGGATCCATCAGCAGCTTGCAGACATCGGCGTGACCTTCCTTGGCGGCCTCCCACAAGGCCCTGCTGTCGCTAGAGTTAGCCTTGGCCCTGAACTCAAGTCCAGCCACCGCTGGATCCATCAGCAGCTTACAGACATCTGCGTGACCGGCCTTGGCACCCACATAGAGAAGATTGTTTTCATTTTGGTTCGCCCTAAATTGTAGGGTCCCCTGAACCTGTACAAGAGGATTGGACACCAAGCATACTGCTAGAAGGTCGGCGCGCCCCCCTTTCGCCATCATCTCTCCAACGAGCTGTGGTGGTTTGATCAGTCCGGCAAGGGGCAATCCTGAAAATCTTTTGTGCAGAGTTTTGCACACTAATACAATCTGGGGGTTGGAAGAGAATAGGGCAATACGATCAAGAATGTCACAGGGAACCGACGTTAGGAATGGAAACGATGATCGAGTGTGAGATTGCATTTCGATGAACATGTGTATATTCATGCAAGCGCACAGGATGGTATAAATAAATAATGAGTTGGGATAAACCCTATAAACCCTTGGTTGCACTTGCTTGCGGTAGCTGTAGCGGTATCTGCAAAGCGGTATCTGCAAAGCGGTAGCACTACACACGATGCACAAGTCGACGCCAGAAACTGAGGACGTTTTGTAACCGATCTTGTCAATACAGATATTGTCTTCACAAAACATTCAAGGACTGTAAAAGTTACATCTTCAAAGTAGCCTTAAAAGCAAAGTGCTGGCTCACATCGTGCGCATCAATAATCATTTCCATTGGTGCCCGCGAAGCGCACGGCCTGTACACAGTGTCCTCCTGCCGACCATTCTCGGACCAGCTCCCGTGCGAGAGAGTCGTACTCGTGTCGAAACACCACCCACTTGCTCGACGCGCCCACGTGGCTGAACCTCCTCACGGACTGGAGTTCCCCGTCGTTCCACACGTACACGTTGAGTTCCAGGTCGTCCGGCAACGCTCCGAGGGCGGCGTTCAGTGCGTGCGTCTTGCCGGTGCCCCCGGCGCCCACCACGACCAGGCACGACTTGGCTTCGCTTAGGAGGAAGTCGAGGATGATCCGCGTCTTCTCAACGGACGTCTCGCATGTCTCGCGCATCTCTGTGTCTGACATTGGTGATTCGGACATCGCGATTTAAGTAGATTTTCACACACGACGTCACTTTATACTACATTCAACGGAATACTTAAATGCATCCAAATAAACGGTATAATGAGGAGACAGACGTTATAGTGGATGAACTGTTTCCATTTTTCCTGCACACAGATAATAATCATGGACTTCACTAATACATCACCAGCTCAGCTAGGCCGCATCATCGCTGACGGAGGGCCAGACAAGAATGCTGCATTGGCTGCACTTGTCCAAACTGCTGAGCGAGCTGATGAGCGAGCTTATGAGGCAGTGCGGGTGGCGCATGCGGCTGTTGAAGCCGCCGTAGCCCTGCTGCGAAACAACAGCAGGTATGATTCGCTTTGTTGTCTCTATAATCATTTGAACAACCTAGAGAACATCATCGACAGACTTCAACAGAGAGGAGCACAATGCTGTGATCACGATATCGACTTGGTGCAATATCGTCATTCAACCAAGTGGCCATGCCGCTCTGGTGCAGGGAGGGATTGGAAGGCAGACATAGGGGGGTTGACCCATTGCGTCATGGAGTTGTACATGATAATTGGATTAATAGGGAATGTACTACTTTGCCTCCTGGTATCACCGGATGAGGAAGAGGCTTCAATCTGCTGCACCCCCAACGTTGCCCAAAAGCAACGATCTGCAGTCAGGATGATTATAAGGTGTGCCCACTTTATTTGAGAACAACCAAGATGTCTATGTCCGTTGTCTTTGTCCAATATATCAACCAAATGGGTGCTTCGATCTGTGTATACGATGACATTCCCGAGGACATGGTCGTTCGCCTCTCTGCGGATGCGGAAAATGGAGGCGGCCAAGGATTGGTCGAGGGCAGTGCACTCATGGACTCGTTCTACAAAACGCATGGATACGGAAGGGAAATCGGGCAGGGCGACTACAGCACAACGCCCAAATGGACGATGATCATGAACAAATGCGCAGTATTCTGCATGAAGCAGATTCATTAGTAGCATGTCCTTGACCAAGAACGATTTGCAGGATGAAACATATATCAGATGGAAATAAATGTACGACATCGCCATTAGAAAATTGGCGTTAAGAATGGTCGCTGACTTGGGTGTGTTCAAAACTTCTGTGTTTACGAACATCAGTCGTTCTACTCTGTAGAGATGGAAACGCTTTGGTGTAAATCGAAAACGACGTGAATTTGTAAGTAAACTTTTTGAGACGAACAAAGAGTTGTTGAATTTTTTTATTGTCAACTCAATGCACAACCGCAAAGACAAGACGGTTGGTGTGCATTTTCCAAAGAGTACTCCCAACAATTTTAGATTATCAACTAAAACAGTGTAAACAGTGTAAAGTTCAAGTGCTTGCCTAATGAGCCGAGATGCTCGCTGTAATGTGTGCCCATCACACGCATGTTCCAACCAGCACTTGTGGTACACCCACTATTGGAGTCCGAGGCGCACCTGCTGCCGTGTGTGATGTATCAATCGTTTGAAATAGAAACGATTTGTCCTGGGTTGAAGGTACTCAGATTGTACGACACCTGCTTGACGACGTGCCATGTGCACAATAACGAATGGAATCCATACAGTTCATCTTTAACCTTGATTTTTGAGATGCATGGATGCCAATGACAATGACTTTAATCTGCGGGATTTTTTGAAATTCAACATGCGACTTTAATCAGTAAATGAGACAACCAGTACAGGACCGGATCGTAGTCACGGCGTCGTATTTGTGTACGCAGCCAATGTTTAGAGATCGCCGCAGTCTTCACGACGTCGCCAGCACAGCTCATTGTGCATTTTGTAGCCCAGCGAACAAGTTCCTTGCACAGAAAAAGCCACTTCAGACGGGCACACCACATCCCAAAAAAACAGGTAACCATTATAGTCTCTGCCTTTATTCATCATCTTGTCGTGAGGGTGCCATGCAATGCCCTTGATAGCCTTCTGCGACGGTTGGCGCAATAATCCATACCGGGGGCACAACCCCCACATGTGGTCGTGGTTGGGGTCAAATTGCTGTCGGGCGGGGATTAATTCTACACAGACCCATTTAAAATGATATGCATTGCATTTATACTCATTGCCTCTCCAGCATTGGTTGGAGATTTTTACCCCTGAATGCTTACACAAAAAGAAAAATCACGGAGCGGGACGGTGGGATTGCACAACTGAGGAGACGCGTCGTGTCATGAAGAGACCCATCAATCATGCATGGAAGAGCGGGGAATCCAATGTAACAGTGCTAAAGCGTTGCGTTCCGATGTGCGTTGAAAAATCTTTCTTCTTCATAAAAATGCAACACTAACCCAAAACACATACTTATATTTAAAAATGCGATCCCATAGACCGTTCAACTGGTATAAGTTCCTCAGCCCTGGCGTCTATTTCTAAATGGTGCGTGTGTCATCACGAAAATGTCGACATGCTGATATGTGGATAGATAACAACGGTATGTGAATCACGTTGCAATCGTAAAAAAAAAGAAAACGTACGAATCCAAATCCGGATGTAAAGGCCGATATATGAACTTCATAACAGTGGATCATACAAGACCTTGTATACGCTTTAAAAAAACATGACTCGTTCTTCGAATTGAGCCAGGAAAGAAAAGATTGCCTACACAGCGTTTAAAAAAAAAAAAACGCTTTAATACTCCGACAAATCCACTGGGGATGTAATATTAATTTTGCAAGAGGCCTTATCCCCACTTACCGCAGCTCCTGCCAGCCTTGGACAATCAATGCCAAGTAACTTAAAGTCATACAACCAACTGTCATCAATATGAACGGCACGACGTATCGAGAACGTGTTTTCACACTTTATATCGGAAAACATTGTGAGTTTCGGATACGGCTTGGGTGCAGTCGGCTATTGCCACCACAGACACAGCTAGACATAGACTGACATAGACATAGACACAGACACAGACATACACAGCCCAACATAACGCTACGCATCTTCGGGCGTTTATGCTAGTGACAGATCCTAAACGCCGCGAATTGCGGGCTGTATAAACATAGCGGCAGAGCCCCTTCACCTCTTCCCCCCATCGGAGCGCGGGTCGACCGGAGGGGAGCCCACATTCACTCAGCATCAGAAAATACTCCATATACTCGATTCATTCGGACGCCTGCCTTCAAGTCATCCAAACGGCGGAACAGCGGTCCAAATGTATCGGAGGACACACGCAGATGCGGAACACTGTCAATTTAATAGGCATGCCCAATCCTTGTGTATTGGCTGGCGTACATAGCCGGGCAGCATAAAAGAACCCCTCCTCGCCCGCAGAATCATATTTTTCTTTTAATTCTCCTCATCACTAGCTCGTCATTCGCACACCACCCTACTCTTTCCTTTCTTGCCATCTACAAATAACGCAAAAATACATACCACGCGAATATCTATCCCTCTCTCCTCTCTCTTTCTCTCTCTCTATCTTTCTATCTCCTCTCTCGCTCTTTCACACGCCCAAAACAAGAAAAAAAAAAAAACAACAGACGATATGTAAAGCCTTCTTTTGAGATGGAGTCATTGCCACATCCACTTATAGCGCGAAGAAAGAAGTCTTCATCGACGCGAATCCGCCACAACCTTGTCACCATTTCAAATCCATTCCGCCACTAGAAGGGCGCTGGACAATGGACAGTCTCGACATCAGAAAAGTTTCTGATCGCCTCCAACTGCCGGACTGTCAGCCTCCACTGCACTGCTGAACGTCATCGCTACTTCCGCGATCCACGCGTCTGGAGTATAACCATTGCGCCACTTAAATTAAACAAAAACACCACACATCCCCATCGTCACGTTGTTCCTCGTCGCTGTGGAGTACTCTTCGAATGACGCTGCTTCAAGCGCGCCAACGGGACGGCCTTTGTATTCTCCCCTGCTAATCAACACACTTTGCGTGTGGAGACTAAAATCCTCAAAGCCCATGCCAAAACTGGAAATGCCAAGGTGTTGAAAGCATACAGCAGGGCCACTATGTGCTCGATACACTTTCGTCATGGATCCGCATCTCATCAACATGACATGAACGACGAAACAACCCTTGGATCTGTGACAATTCGTCGTATATCGTGCAGCTGTGGAATCACTGTGGACGGCGTCTTCAGTCAAGAGATCCGAACCAAGAATTGATTACTAACGGTGGAACTTTGGAAAACACTGTACGTACGATTCGCACCAATCCGTGGGCGACATGATCAATGATGGAGAAATGGCTTAACCTCACGCCTAACCACTGAGCTAACAACCCCGATGACGATTAGTACTAAAACAAGTGTTTTAATAAAACGAGTGTAACAATTGGATCAATACAGGTCTCGGCATTTGTTTGCTGAGTATGTAACGTTCCCTCTCTCTCTATTCCGTTGAATTTAAGCTACCCGTTATATCCTCGAACCTATGAATTTCTTACTAAACATCATCCGGGGGCCCGGGGGACATGTAGTAAGAAAGACAACGAATTCTCCATAGGGGTATCATAGGGGTCAACTCCCCAGGGATGCTGTCCTTACGAACAGGGATTTCTGTTCGAACAGCCTTCAGGAAGATGCCCCTCCCCCACAATGTCTCTGTCCGCAGGTGAATTGACAGTTCTTGCAGGTGTATGTCTCTCCACACTTGTTCAAGAAACCGCACATAGGGCATGTCTGACTTGTGTAATGCTCAAGCAACATGCAAACACTGTCCCTACTCTTCACACTTCCGCCTTCAGCCGATTGACAGCACAGATGGCTCAAATCAGCATCTGACGGGCAACCTGGTTGTCGCTCCGCGTTCAGCACTGATTGTCATTCTTCGCCGTCTCCAATTGAGGTACCACACACATCGTAGCGAGCGGCCAAGAAATTGTTTGTCTGGTCCCTAAATTCTTTCTTGAGGTAAAAAATTGTCTTCCGAATGCAATCATCAGCTTCTTATCTTCATCCTCTCTTTTGATCGTAGGTTTTCCTCAGTATCCAACCTTGACTGCAGCTTTCATGAAACCAGGCAGGAGTTTGACAAGTCGGATGCCTGTCCTCACCAAGCATAGAAGGATTCCTCATTCTCAGGTGAGTAGCGTGACCATTGTCTTTCGGACGCCTGGTCGATGGAGGCAGTTGCAACCTTGTCTGGATTGACAGGCTTCCGCTCTGCCCTCTGTCCCTAGCAGCGACAGAATATACGAGGAAATATTCGCCGAAGGGCGGGATTTTGGACCTTGGATCGTGGTCGGGTTTTCCTTCAGCTCAACTTATGGAGTTGGTTGCTTACCGAAGTAGCGCATGTGCCCAATATTTTTGGAAGATGAAGAGTTTGTCGCCATCCTTGGAACGTTCTTCTGATCCATCTCAATGACCCAACCCCTCTCAAGCTCTGTCTTCTTCCGTCGTAACGGAGCGAAACTCTTGATGTTACCTGCTTTCAGATTCGAAAAGCAAAGCCTTGATGTTTGCCAATGCAGACTTGATTGCGCTTTGGCGTACGCTTTTGGGGCATTGAGAACCATTGGCGATTCTTGAAGTACGGGTTTGGCATCTTCCCCTTCCCCTCACCTTGTTCGTCACAATACCTGTCTCGAATTCGGAAGACAGACTTGTGAGTGCTCCCACCCCACACCGTGCTGCCTACCTGCCTGTTGTACATGACCGGCTGCACCCCGCAAACTCCTGCCACATCGATTCTGAGCCTTGGTTGGGTTCAGCTTCAGCTTTTAAGGTCCTCAACTGGGTTTGGCATTTGACTTTGTAGCGTCTTCACCGTTCCATCGGAACTATATACTTGAACGATGGACATGAGGTTTTTTCCAAGCTCGTCTTCAGGGGCTCTGTCTTGGTGATCGAGAACGATGATCGAGTCAGGAGTGCTGTGAAAATCCATAATGAGCTTCGAAACCAAACCTGCGGCCTGTCTTTGGAATCCACAACAATTGACGATACAAGTCCTGCCGTGACAGTCCCAATACTCGTAAAAGTCCGGGCTTGAAGTTGATCCCTGATCCGACGTCCTTGACTTTGCTTGCTCGCATCCGGAATGTTGTCAGAAATATGGGTTTGCAAGAACAAATTGCTGTCTGAGCGGTCGGTTGTTGTTGTTGTGAGGACACACGTGCGGTAGAGAATGACTTTGACGACTGCTGGTTTTTTTCCCTGCTCATGAGGTAGCCCTGGAATGCTGCTTGGGTCAAAGAACGTTGGTTTGCCTGGATCCGGATCTCGATCGTGCCATTATCCGCCCATCGACGGAGGACGGTCCTGGAGACACAGGCAAGCGAGAGCCTTGCCAATTTTACAGAAGCGTTGTTGCCATACATGGCATTCTGAATTTTATACATGCAAATTCCTTATACACTGTAGATTTACTTATTTTCGAAAGCAAACGTCAACTGTTGGCAACCATTCCATTCACGAGCGCCCCATGTCATCCAATATTTGCTTGCTGGGTGGCCATGTTCAGATGAGAGGAACCTGGTTGGGCATGGGAGGCATGTCTTCCACCAGGCGTGCACCTGAGTCCTCGCGTGACACTCCGACAGGCCAATTTCAATCCAGCAATTGCTCTCGTTTTACATCGATGTAAGTAGTTCTTTCACTTGCTGGGATGGTTCCCTACTCTCGATTCACAGGAGACTGACTGACTGACACACACACACAAGGAATGCCTGAACATGGGTGGGTGAATTAACGAGGCCTGAACCACATGAACACGTATGGGGAAGAGGGGTGGGTGATTGACGAAAGTGGGGCAGGGGAAACTCTACTAAACTCTAACTCTACGCAACCATATTCCGCATGCATGAATGACCTGGACGTCATACCCAAGAATTTCGAGTAATTTCCCATTTCAAGCTAACCATTTTACAGTTAGAAGGTAATCATTGGTGATGGAACCTACCAGTCTTCGGACGGGGTGATGTTTTTTTTTTCCACAACACACTAATTCTCTTTCATATTCTTCTTGCAAACATTTTGGACAGTTTTTCACTTCACTTATTATTAGATCAATGAAAACTCCTTTATGTTGTTCTGAAATAAAGTTGGAAGTCTCAAATCTTCGGGAATGCAAGTATGAAGAGGAATCGCGGGACCCCCACGGAGTTGGTCAGGGGAATTCAGCTGAGGACTTTTCTCAACAACGTAGGTACTCAAAGTCATTTTGGTACCCAACACTTCCAGACCTGGAAAAACAACTTTTGGTCCTCGCAGAGAGCGCCGTCCACGACCATCAGAATACATCCGGTATGGAAACAGTAGCAGTGTCAGCCCCCTAGCTGAAGCCTCTCTCCCAACCCCAGCCCACCCCTATGGCTTGGCAGCAGAATCGTTCCAAAAGCTGCACCACTCGCTCGCCTCGGGTCCTTCCTCAACTGCTTGGCCAACCCTCTACAACACATTGGCCCAGACCTCCCAAACATGCGCCATGCCAGCAATGCCGCCTCCGGCGCACTACAAACCAGACTTGGATTGCTGATCCCCTTGCCTTCTCATTGCAGCCGCTTCCTTCAATCTTGCGGCTGTCGTGTTCATCAACCCGGTCTTTTTCTTCTTTCGCTGCAGAATAACTCGTGTGCGGAGGGCAGCTCTGTCGTTCATCTTCATAATGCCCAAGGACCTAGCTTGTCGTGATACCCTGACCACTTGAAATGCGAAAACGCCTCAGATTCTTGATCACCACCCCTCATCAAGTCAGAACATCGTAAGATCTGGAACACCTCACCCCATCATTCATCTGCTGAGGCCAGCATGTTTTTTAATGCATCGAAACCAATCTACAATTTATCATATTGCAAACGTGCATACAGCACGACGTAATACGTATCATTTTTCAGGTATACATGTCTTACCTACCGCTCTCAATTATTTTTTAGGCAGGCAAACCCACCAACACTTCAAATAAAAGAAAAAAAAAAAGGAACTTCCCCCCATGCAAGCCTTTGACATGATGGGGCTTTTCCTGCCTCCCGGCCGATTTTGACTGGTTGCGAAACAATGGTATGGAGCGATTTGTGATCCTTGGTGTTTATGTCTCAGAGTAGCAGATCGTTCAGAGAGCGTGCTCCATGAGATGTCAAGCAAGGTTTTTCAACAAGCAGAATGGGGTGTGAGTTTGTGCATGCCGAATGTTGCAGGTTTAATCTTTAACTTGGGTCAACTGAGGCATCGGTCAACATCCCTTGCAGTTCATGGTACGCCGCCCCATGCCCTTTCGCACCTCACGCTGATCTGGGTGGACGTTCATCCCGCACTGCTTGGATCTCCTTGTCCAGCGCTGTATCTCCTGACGCTGGTTTGCCTGTTCCTCGACAACACTTGTAGTCCGCCTCAAGCTCTGCAACGATTATCAAGGTCACTCATCCTCCCTTCCCTGCATGCTCAAAATTATTTTGAAATGTGAACGGCCCGGACAGCGCATTCTGCTGAAGGAGGCCAAGAACGCTTCAAGACATGCGATATTTCATTCAACGGAAAACTCAGCACGATCAAGACCCCCCGTGTTCTTTTGGTCACGGTACACGGGAAGAGCGATCGCTTAAGTGCGGTGGGTCCTTCAATGATATTCTCGTTAACATCTTGCATTGTTGATTCACATCGTATTGTGTTCCACTACCCCGTGGATTTCTACACTTTTAGGTTACACCGTACACGAAGCGGTTTCATTTTAGTATTCCGTCGACTGTAATGTAAAGAATGGTCCCACTTTACTTTATTTGAGAACAACACAACCGTGAGAATTTAATATGCTCGAAACTTCGAATTAGTCACATACTGGATCGAGTAAAAGCGGAGAATGCAAAGTGAATTGGGCAATTGAGTGATAATCCATACCTGACATGGGACGTCGTGTCGAGTACGCCCAGACAACCGTGGGATTGGAGTAATTTGTGCTTAAACCCCAGTGTCGTCACGTGGGACATCGTGGTCAGTACCCAGACAAACCATGGGATTGGTATTGGTTGAGCACACGCCAGTTGTCGCACGTGGGACTCGTGTCGAGTACCCGGACAAAACCATGGGACTGGAGTGGGATTAGCTAAAAACGCGAGTATTTCGTGGGACAAATCGTGTCGAGTACCTGGAAAAACCATTGAGTTGGTATTGGTTGAGCGCAAACACCATGTGTCATCCTCATGGGACTGTGTATCGAGAACCTGGACACAAACCATGAATTGGCGTGATTGAGTGCGAATCCCGGAGTAGCCACTTGGGACAATCGTCCTAGTAACCTGGACAAACCATGGATTGGAGTGGTATGAGCACAAACACCATAGCCAATGGGAATCGTGTCGAGTAACCTGGACAAACCATGGGTTGGTTTGGTTGAGCACAAACCCCAATGTCACATGGGACATCGTTCGGTAACCTGGACAAGCCGTGGAACTGGCGTGGATTTGAGTGCGAATCCCGAAGCACATTGGATTTGTCGTCGTAACCCGGACAAGCCGTGGGATTGGTATTATTTGAGCACAAACCCCAGTGTACCACCTGGGATTTGTCGTGACAACCCGACAAGCCGTGGGATTGGTGTGGATTGAGTGCAATCCCGGGGTACCACCCTGGATATTGTCTCGAGTAACCCGGACAAACCATGGGATTGTATTGGTTGAGCACACCCCCCAGTGTAGCCACAGGACATCGTGTCGAGTAACATGGACAAACCATGGGAGTTGGTATTATTTGAGCACAAACCCCAGTGTAGCCACCTGGATATTGTCTCGGTAACCCGGACAAGCCGTGGAACTGGCTTGGATTGAGTGGCAAATCCCGGAGTAGCCACTTGGACATTGTCAGTACAAGACCCGGACAACCATGGGACTGGCATTTATGAGTAAAACCGCACAATGTTGGTATCCGTCCAAGACGCGTGCCGTTTAGTGCGAGACGCAGAGCCGCAGCGACTATTCCAGGAAACATGGAGACACGTGAATACAAACCCGAGTATGTTTTGTTTGCCCGACCAGACTCTTGAAAGAATTCTAAGCGGGGGGGATTTGTTATAAACAATCTGATGCGCTGGTGCTGGTCACGCAACTGTATAAGGGGCGATACTTCTACAGTCTAAATTGTGATTTAGTCGAATTTGTGAGAAATTCATGACTGCACTCGACGTAAATAGGATCCCTTGCAACCATATTCCAATAAATGTCCCCGCCATCTTGCTCACATTCCAACCTTGCAGGTGACAGCATCGCTTACTTTGGAAAGACTGATAAGGCAAAAAAGAAGTGGAGCCCAGGTCGTTGTCATGTCAGCCCAAGCTGTACAGGATGCAGCCAGATAGACCATACTGGCATCTCACTCCAATGTCATGTCACCCAGCTGACAAATGCAGGCACGATAGACCATTCTGGCATCTCACTCCAATGTCATGTCAGCCCAAGCTTACAGGCAGCCAGGATAGACCATCTGGCACTCACTACCAATGTCATGTCAGCCCAAGTGTCAGGATCAGCCAGGATAGACCATCTGGCATCTCACTCCAATGTCATGTCAGCCCAAGCTGTACAGATGCAGCAGACCACTATCTGGAGGCCGCTAGGTTTCCGCACAAACCCGGTATGCATTTTACGACGGCGATGGACATCACCCCGCCTTGAGATTATCTGCTGCTGTACGGGGGCGAATTCTGTTTTTTTTCGTTCGCGCATCGAATTAGTCGAATTTCGATAGAAGAGATTCGTGTGAGATTCGTTTTCGCTGTTTTCAGGTGCATAAGTGTTCTAAGTTCATGATGGTATTAGAACTGATTGCGTCAACTGCGGCCTCTGCAACGCGGCAGAGAAGGCGTGTTTGTCATCCTGTCACTCAAATGCCAATGTGGAATGTGCGGTGCCTACTACCACTGAATAGCTATGATGCTAGCTTCTTCTAGGATTAGACGCTGCGCTGGACCGTGATTTCAAAGACGGCTACAGTGGTCATTGCCTAGTTTGCTCGAGACAGCCACCCGAGTCTGTTGCATCCACCTGTATGCGCAAAGCATCAAAGGGGGTTGCGAGGATCTACAGTACTAACAACGACATTACTACTGAGCTTACATTGGACATTAACGGTTTGCTTGCTTATCGCCAGCATGCCCACCTCTTTCCTGAGCGCTGCCTTAATATGCGTGTGGTCTGCAGGTCTCCTAGGTACCGCCAAGGTCAGCCCTACAGTTTCCCACCAGTCTGTACAACCGACCTGTTCATTCGGACATGTAATGAGCGTACACATGACATGTCATCTGGTGATGTCCTCTCTTCATTGCAACTCGTTCCCAGTCCCAGATGCTTGCCGTCATAGATTCCTTCATTCAGACGGTCTTTGGAAATCCTGTTTTCGACTTTTAGCTAACTACAGCTAAGATACCCATACCATGTGGCATCGATGTGTTCATCCATGTTGCTAATGAATGTGTAGCGACATCACATCTGCCAGCATGGTGGGAGATCTCTTTTATCCCGGGTCCTCGATGCAAATCATCCTGCTAGACAATGAGACAGCTGGGGCCACTGTTGCAATTCAATTTCCACAACGATGCTGCGTGTACAATAGTCAGATCCTGCTTCCTCCCAGGCCTGGCAACAAGCACTTGAAACCGCACATGCTGTCGCGCCAACGCTATAAAGCTTGCTCGTGGAGCTGCTTCTGAATCCATGCTCGTTCATTTACCCATTATGCCTTAAAGGGGAAAAGGTAAAAAAAGAATGTGGATGGGAATGCCGAATGTTGCCCATTTTAAATGGGGCAACTGAGCATCGGTCAACATCCCTGCAATTCATGGTACGCCGCGCCATGCACTTTTCATCAACTCACAGCCGATCTGGGTGGACATGGCCCTCCCGCACGCTTGGATCTCCTTGTCCAGGCCGCTGGATATCCTACCCGCTGGTTTGCCGTTCCTCCGACAACAACTTTTTGTAGTTCCCCTCAAGCTGCTGCATACGATATCAAAGCACTCATCCTCCCTTCCCTGCATGCTCAAACTTATTTGGAAATGGTGAGGCCCGGACAAGCGGCATTTCTGCTGAGGAGCCAAAGAACGCTTCAATACTGCGAAGATTTCAACGGAAAACCAGCACGATCAGACCCCGTTTCTTTTGGGCACGGTACCGGGAGAGGCGATCACCTTAAGTGCGGCTGGTCCTTCATGGATATTCTCGTTAACTTCTTGCAATTTGTTGATTCAACAATCGTATTGGTGTTCCATAACGACCCCCCGTGGATTTCTTACACCTTGTAGGTTACCCCGTACACGAAGCGTTTTCATTTTAGTGTCCGTCGACTGTATTAAAAGAATGGTCCCATTTACTTTATTGAGAACAACACAACCGGAAATTATATAATGCTCGCCCAGTCTCGAAATTATCCATACTGGATCGAGTAAAAGCCGGAGAATGCAAATGGGATTGGTGGCTTGAGTTGAGTGATAACTCCATACTTGACCTGGGACTCGTGTCGAGTACCCCAGACAAAACCGTGGGAATTTGAGGTAATTTTGTGCTTAAAACACCAGTGTCTTCACGTGGGGACTCGTGGGCCGAGTAACCCAGACAATCCATGGGATTGTATTGGTTGAGCCTGCAAACGCCAGTGTCGTCACTTGTACAATCGGTCGAGTACCCGGACAAACCTGGGACTGGTGATTGGATTGAGCTCAAACGCGAGTAATTTCGTGGGAATCGTGTCGGGAATCTGGAGAAAACCAATGAGTTGTATGTGGTTGAGCGCAAACACCAGTGGTCACTCATTGGACGATTGTATCGAGTAACCCTGGACAAACCCATGGAATTGGGCGTGGATTGAGTGCGAATCCAATCCGGAGTAGCCACTTGGACTTCGTCCCCGAGTAACCTGACAAACCATGGTATTAGGATTGATTGAGCAAAACACCATATCCACATGGGAAATCGTGTCGAGTAAACTAACCTGGACAACCATGGGATTGGATTGGTTGAGCACAAACCCCAATGTCACATGGGGACAAATCGTTGTCTGATTAACCTTGGACAGCCTTGGAACTGCCGTGGATTGAGTGCGGGTCCCGGAGAGGCACATCGGAGATATTGTCGTGAACGAACCCGGACAAGCCGTGGATTGGTAGTATTTGAAGCAACAAAACCCCAGTTGTAAGCCACCTGGGATTTGCGTGACGACCCGGACAGCCGTGGGATTGGTGTGTATGTGAGTGCAATTCCCGGGGAGCCACCCGGGATATTTGTCGCCTCGATAACCCTGACAAACCATGGGATTGGTATTGGTTGAGCACACCCCCCAGTGTAGCCACATGGGACATCGTGTCGAGTAACATGGACAAACCATGTGATTGGTATTATTTGAGCACAAACCCCAGTGTAGCCACCTGGGATATTGTCTCGAGTAACCCGGACAAGCCGTGGAACTGGCTTGGATTGAGTGCGAATCCCGGAGTAGCCACTTGGGACATTGTCTCGAGTAACCCGGACAAACCATGGGCCGCAATTTCGTTGAGTAGAAACCGCAACCTTGGTTATCCGCCAAGGACGCGGCCGTTAGTGCGAAGACGCAGAGCCGCAGCTAATATTCAGGACACATGGAGACCGGGAATTGACAAACCCGAGTTGTGTTGTGTGCCCGACGCAGAACTCTGAAAGAATTCATAATCTTTGGGGATTTTTAATAAACAATGCTGAATGCGGCTGGTTGCTGGTCACGGCAAACTGTAATAAGAGCGGTGCGCTTCTACAGTCATAAATGTGATTTAGTGTACTAAATTGTGATCAATACATGGACTGCCTCGACGTAATCCGGAATCGCCTTGCCAACCATATTCCAATAAATGTCCCCGCCATCTTGCTCACATTCCAACCTGTGCAGGTGATACAATCGCTTACTTGGAAAGACTGGATAAGGCGAAAAAAGAAGTGGAGGCCCAGGTCGTTGTCATGTCAGCCCAAGCTGTACAGAGGTGTCAGCCACGATAACCATCGGCATCTCCTCCACATGTCATGTCCACCCAAGCTGTACAGGATGCCGTGCCTAACGATGACCATCTGCATCTCCTCAATGTCATGTCAGCCCAAGCTGTACAGGATGCAGCCAGGATAGACCATCTGGCATCTCACTCCAATGTCATGTCAGCCCAAGCTGTACAGGATGCAGCCAGGATAGACCATCTGGCATCTCACTCCAATGTCATGTCAGCCCAAGCTGTACAGATGCAGCTCAGACCCACTATCTGGGAGCGCGAGGTTTTCCGCACAACACCCGGGTATGGCATTTCGTACGGCGATTGAAACATCACCCCGCCGTTGAGATTATCTCTGTCTGTACGTGGGGCGAATTCTGGAATTCTGGTTTTTCGTTCGGCGATCGAATGAGTCAGTGTCGATAGAGATAGATTCTTGTGAAATTCTGTTCGCTGTTTTTCAGGTGCATAAAGTGTTCTAAAGTTCATGATGGTAATTAGACTGATTGCGTCAACTTCGGCCTCTGCAACGCGGCAGAGAAGGCTGTTGTCAATCCTTTCACAGATTGATGCTACACTTGACGGAAGACTATAAAATGACACCTTGGATTGTTTTCATAAACAAATACCATATTGTTTGCTGCTTTCCTTTGACAAGAGGAACTGCTCCGTCTTAGCACAAGCGGTGCGGTTACATGACAAAAAACAAAAGCCTCCCCTCATCGATTCGAGAGGTAAGCTCCAACCTCGAGTGGGTTCGATCAGAGACACGAAATACTAAATAAACCGCTTCGGATCTGGACGTTCTGTGAAAAAATCACTATACGGCTCATGAGCTATGACACGTTCACTATAAGCTTCATCCCTGAAATGCGCCCTTATTTCGTTCTTTCCCCTGCAATCTGCACACGTGCTAACACGGTCTTACTCTCGTGTTCGCGCTCTTCCTGAGTCCACATGGGGCATTTTTTTTTCCCGTATTCTCCCCGTTTCTGCCATTCCTTGAATTTTGCTTGTAAAACGGTCCCGTTGGTTTTTGTTAAAGAGGTGAACAACGGTCCTCTTGTTTAAGTCTGGAAAGGGTCCCCTTGCTTTTTTTTCCCACACCCCACACCACACATCACAACCTGCATCGCCCCCCGCTTTCTTCCCCGCTTTCTTCGCTTTATCTGTTGTGTTTTCTTATCATTTTTGTCTATTTTCTTTCTGGCCTCTGGGTTCTTTTTCAGCAAAGACCAAGCGTGTAGAGATTTTCTTGATACAAAAAGGCTTTTGTTTCTTTCGCAGGTTATTGGGTTTGTCTCCTCTTTGTCTCTGACGAGTAGATGTTCCACAACACAGAATTGACTGTGTGTTGTGTTTTGCTATTTTTTTCCTGCCCCTTCCCCCCTCATGTTTGTATATCTTCTGGTTCATTACGGGATCTAATATGCCCCTTTTGGCAAAGTTGGTTAGGGTTGATTATTTGTTATGATAGTTTTGATTTTATCTAATTCTTTTTCTTTGCGTTATCTTCTTTTCTCTTTCTTTCTTTACTTTCCTGTTCTTGCTTTCTGCTTTCTTTTCTTTCTTTCTATTCTCGCTCTTTGACTTTGTCTTTCTATTTCTCTCTCTTTCTCTGCCTTGTTTCCTTATTCTTTTCTTTCTTCCTTCTTTCCTTTTATCTTTTCGGCGCGTTCCTTTTCTCTTCCTTTTCTATGTTTTGGATTTCTTTCCTTCTTTTTCTTGTTCTATCGTCGTGTATGATTTGCTTATTGCTGTGGCTATTGCTTGCTTATTGCTTTGCCCTCCAATTCCGTTTCCGTATAAGTCGTTTCGCGTGCGATAAAACATTTCATTTTTCCTAGTATATTGCCAGATTATATAATTATGAATGCTTTACACAATACCGAAAGATTTAGAATCGAGATCCGTCTCGGTTGGGAGGAGAGTGTCTTATTTTTCTTTTTTTTTTCTTTCTGGTCTTAGTTCTGACGATCCGTAAAGCAATGACTAATGCATATAAATGGATGACAAATATGGCGACGGATGGGGTACGGTTGTTTAATTACATTTATTTTCTTTTTGTTTTTATATTATAGATCAATTTATATTACATTGATCAAAACGTTTTATTTTTTTTTTTTTTTTGTTTTTCTTTTTTTTTTTTTTTTTTTCTTTTTTTTTTTTTTATTTTTTTTTTTTTTTTTTTTAGTTTGTTTTTTTTTTGTTTTTTTTTTTTTTTTTTTTTTTTGCTGCATCAACCCCAGAACCAGGCACGCACAGCACGCTCCCATGGGGGTCGTCTTGGTAAACATGGAGACGTTGGAAACGCGCAGTTTCATATCAAGCATGAGGACACACTACTGGGATGGCACAAGCAAGAAGTGATAGGCGAACGGAGGAACATTATCGGATAACGAACGCACTGGTGGCGGATGTCACGACGCATGCCTCACACAGCCTTACACACGCGAATCTCTCTCTCTGTCCAACTGCGACTCATTCAATGCGCCGAACAAACCAGAATTCGCCCCCCACGTGGTGCAATGCATTTGTTCAGGCCAAAAAAATGGGGAGACGTTGATTCATTTTGTTCGTCCACCGAGTGTAGAGACATATCGACCAAACGGAAGAAAAAGTCCAATGATCGACACTTTGCAATATAGTGTGTTGCACGGAGTATTATGTGCACTGGGTCCTGCAGACAGTGTCCGGTTGGCATCATGCTCGAAATCTCTTAACCATTCCGTTATGAGTTTGGCAAGTCTTGAGACTTTGATACCAATACTACGGGAGCGATTGAAGGAGGCTTGTTGGTCACTATTACAAGCTGGGTATTGTGTTGGAGTCACAAATACACTTGCCAGTTCCATATCGAGCGCGAATTCGATGATAACATTCACCTACACAGATAAGATGTTACACGAATGTGATTATTTCGTCATGGGTGCACCTGAAACAACGATGTATCGCTTTCAAGCTTTGATTAGGGAAACTGTGGTCAACAACATGAAGATGTTTGGAGAAGTCTTCGACAGGTACATCATCCATACAAATGCACGGCTGCAGCGAAAGGGCAATCGCCCAACAATCCGTGCGAAGAAGATTGAAAAACATTTCGCTAGATGTGCCGAACAATTATCACGAGTCGCCCAAACCATGAGTTCAGATACTACAGTCGGCGGAACAGTAAAATGAAACATATATCAGATGGAAATAAATGTACGACATCGCCGTTAGAAAATTGGCGTTAATAATGGTCGCTGACTTGGGTGTGTTAAAAACTTCTGTGTTTACGAACATCAGTCGTTCTACTCTGTGGAGGGGAAATATGGTCACAAAAATGGGCCCACCCCTGGGAATACCTAAAAAAAAAAAAATGAAACCATTTCCATCTGAGCAAAGCAATAAAACAACCAACCCAACTCTATCCACAACGTTAAATAACTAATAATGTCAACAGTCGGTGAGAAAATATGGTTGCAACTTGCTAATGCTGCATACAAATCACAAGATCCGTCTCTGATTATCTTTCCCAACGAATTAGCTTTGTTGTTCACATTCGGAGACGCTTTCTTCCCAGCGTTCTCTCAGTTCGTGGACAATCAGATCTATGGAATGGACATGTCTGAATGCTTTGACTCCATATTGTACATGGACAAAAGGAACAGACACAAATTGTTTGCGCTGAAAGCCTTGTTTGTGTCCGAAGACAATCCAACCATCTACCGAATAATGGAGAGGATGTACATCACCCGACCTGGATTGGACATCAACATCGAATTATTTGGCTCCGATACACTGTCGATCTCTTACTTTGATACAGAAATCCAGGAGGTCTTCTTCGAGAAGATTTGCATGTCTTGGCTGCGCGTCAGTAAGGCAGTTCGAGTGATCGCAGAGCGATACCGCGAACACCTCCAGAGGAAAAGGAATCACATGGTCAGTCACGTGCTCGTGCCTTTCATCGTGCGAAACCACGTGACCACTTAAAAACCACGTCAACTAGACCCCATTCTCTGTATTTTTTCCATGAATACGGGGGCTCTGCTTGGTATCGACAGCGTTTCGAAGTTTAGTTATTTTCGGAAAGCAAACGAGGCAACTACTGTTGCAACCTCCCAAGAATATTTTATTAAGATTTTCGGGTTAAGACACTACACAAGATTTTGATGCGATCATGCCTGCCTGCAGAATGAACGATCTATCCCCTTTCCTAAGATATGTTGTAATGGCGCGCAGAATGCGATCCACCTGATCGGATGATGTGTGCACTCCTCCACACGTCTTGCACATCCAGGCGAAACACTCACAGTTCCATCTGATAAGGCGGTACTCGTGCAAGCTTGCATGGGGCAACTGGATAAGCAGACTGGCAATGTTGACTGCTCGCTCACGTTGCATTCACAAATTGCGTCTCCGACTGTACTTCCGAGAGATCCTTGACAGTTCACATGCAAACGCAACGGCGGAAACCTGTAGCCTCTTTCTCGTCCACACACTCACTCTGTGAAAAGAGAACCAGTCAAAGTTTCGCCATTTTTTTTGTTTTTGTGTATTTGTGTTTTGCATGCGGGGGACCTGGTTGGTCATGGGATGGCATGTACTCCACCAGGCGTGCACCTGAGTCCTCGCGTGACACTCCGAACAGGCCATTCAATCCAGCAATTGCATCTTCGCGTTTTAAATCGATGTAGTAGTTCTTCACTTGCTCGGATGGTTCCGACTCCTGCATGGTTGCTTGTTGTACAATCGGACAAGGGAATTATGTTACATAATATCCCGAGTCAGCACGTCCCTTAGCGACATCAAAGTCCGGTACTCAAAAGAAGCCGTGTGTATCAAGCAGGCTATTGGGTTTTGAGGGGTTTAGTGGGCTATTGGGTTTTGAGGGGTATAGCGGGCTATTGGGTTTTGAGGGGTATCAAGCAGGCTATTGGGTTTTGAGGGGTATAGCGGGCCAGATGGATTCAGTTGCGGAATGCATGGGATGCCATGACGCCAACAGATTCTCACCTAAAGTGCATGCGGTCTCGTATTATCAAGCAGGCGAACGCCTTCCAATCCTGAAGGGCTCGCCTCCTTTCACGATGATTGTTGACGCTCTTGTCCTCGAATTTGTCGCGTCGTGAATCCGATGACAAGAGCGTCAACAATCATCGTGAAAGGAGGCGAGTCTTTCACGACAGACTTCACTCGAGGCTTGATGAATGATGCTGCTTACATGGAAAGGAGGAAGATGGATGTCGGTCGGTCGTGTGCGAAGGAAGAGAGAAAAACAAAAGGAAATTATGCAGTTTCGGGGATCGTCGGGCCTTTTATCATGTCCGGCGATCGATTGTACCGCCGCCAGCACTACACAGGATTCAGGTGAGGGGGGGGGCTTAGGCCACAACAACGTTTACACTCGTGTTTCGAGGAACGGAGACCGACCGACCACTCTCATCAAGGACGGCGGCATCTGTCGAGTCGAGTCACATCACATGGCGACCGACCTCTCGCATCACGGCGGCATCTGTCGAGTCGAGTCACATCACATCACATGGCGACCTCTCGCATCAAGGCGGAAACTGTCGAGTCGAGTCACAGCACACTGTGATTTCGCAGACCCGTACCGTCCCCACGTTCGTCCATCCATCCTCACACACACCAAGGCGGCTTTCGCTGACTTCGAGGCGCGCGAAAAACGTGGCAGAAATGCCACGTTTACACTCGTATTTTCATGGGCGCGCGAACACACGTGTCAGATATGCTGACATGTTTCCCCTGGTTGCGTCTGCCACCCCTCGCAGAAAAAGTCTGCCATGGGTACTACAGTCGGCGGAACATGGCGAGCATCGAGGCTGGCATGTTCGCCACTTCCCTTGTCGATTCTCAAAAATCGATCGAGCGGTACCCAGAGGTACGAGGACTGCGATTCTCTCCAGAAACATGCATTTACTCGGACCGGGATCGCTCTTCTGCTCTCACAATCGCAAGGCTGCACTGCATGGAATTGATGGGTCTAGGACGACCTCTTCCATTTGCCCACAGCAGCTCTGTTGTTGTTGATGAATAAAAACTCGTATTGTTGTAGACACCACTCGGTCCCCCTCCGGTGGTCGCGACAACATTAGGTTACACCGCAAGGTGTACCGTACACTCCAAAAAGCGGTTTCATTTTAGTATTCCGTCGAGTGTAAAATGATGGAGCAGGAGGACAACACCGAGGTCTAGGAATTGCAATAAGTGGGGGAATAAATACTTGCGCAAGCGTCACAAGGGAGGTGCATGGGCCTCGGTAGTATAAATAAATAATGAGTTGGGATTTTATAAAAGGCTATAGACCATTTTATAATAAAATTATAATAACTATAAACCATCCTGTGCGCTTGCATGCATTGTACACACATGTTTATAGAACATGCATTCGCACACGCGATCATCGTTAATCCTAACGCTTCCCCATGACATTCTTGATCGTATTGCCCTATTCTCTTCCAACCCCAAGATTGTATTAGTGTGTAAAACTCTGTGCAAAAGATTTTCTGGATGGCCCCTTACCGGACTGATCCAACCACCACAACGAGTTGGAGAGATTATGGCGAAAGGGGGGCGCACCGACCTTCTAGCAGTATGCTTGGTGTCCAATCCTCTTGTACAGGTTAAGGGCGTACAATTGAGGGCGAACCAAAATGAAAACAAGCTTCTCTATGTGGCTGCCAAGGCCGGTCACGCCGATGTCTGCAAGCTGCTGATGGATCCAGAGGTGGCTGGAATTGAGTTCAGGGCCCTGGCGAACTCTCTCAACAGCTTGGCATTGCGTGAGGCTGCCGATGAAGGTCACGTAGATGTCTGCAAGCTTCTCATGGATCCAGCGGTGGCTGGACTTGAGTTCAGGGCCCGGGCGAACTCTAGCGACAGCAGTGCCTTGTGGGCGGCTGCCAAGGCAGGTCACACAGATGTCTGCAAGCTGCTGATGGATCCAGAGGTGGCTGGAATTGAGTTCAGGGCCAGGGCGAACACCAGCGACAGCTTGGCATTGTGGGCCGCTGCTAGAGAAGGTCACGCAGATGTCTGCAAGCTGCTCATGGATCCAGCGGTGGCTGGACTTGAGTTCAGGGCCCGGGCGAACTCTACCGCCAGCAGTGCCTTGTGGGCGGCTGCCAAGGCAGGTCACACAGATGTCTGCAAGCTGCTGATGGATCCAAAGGTGGCTGGACTTGAGTACAGGGCCAGGGCGAACTCTAGTGACAGCATGGCCTTGTGGGCGGCTGCCCATGCAGGTCACGCAGATGTATGCAAGCTGCTGATGGATCCAGAGGTGGCTGGACTTGAGTTCAGGCCCCTTGCTAACTCTAGCGATAGCATGGCATTGTGGGCCGCTGCTAAGGACGGTCACGCAGATGTCTGCAAGCTGCTGATGGATCCAGTGGTGGCTGGAATTGAGTTCAGGGCTAGGGCGAACTCTAGCGACAGCAGGGCCTTGCGTGAGGCTGCCAAGGCAGGTCACGCAGATGTCTGCAAGCTGCTTATGGATCCAGAGGTTGCTGGAATTGAGTTCAGGTCTAGGGCGAACTCTAGCGACAGCAGGGCCTTGCGTGAGGCTGCGGAGGCAGGTCACGCAGATGTCTGCAAGCTGCTCATGGATCCAGAGGTTGCTGGAATTGAGTTCAGGGCCCGGGCGAACTCTGTCAACAGCTGGGCCTTGCGGCTGGCTGCGAAGGTAGGTCACGCAGATGTCTGCAAGCTGCTCATGGATCCAGCGGTGGCTGGAATTGAGTTCAGGGCCATGGCGTACACTTTCGACAGCAGGGCATTGTGGGTGGCTGCCAAGGCAGGTCACGCAGATGTCTGCAAGCTGCTGATGGATCCGAAGGTGGCTGGAATTGAGTTCAGGGCCCGGGCGAACTCTAGCGATAGCAGGGCCTTGCGTGAGGCTGCGAAGGCTGGTCACGCAGATGTCTGCAAGCTGCTGATGGATTCAGATGCGGCTGGCACCGAGTACAGCTGAGTTGAATCAACCAACGTCTGTGTCTTTTTGATCAGACTTCTAATGGCATAAAAACCCGGATTCGGTACATACAGCTAGGGACATTTGATTGTGGGACACCTTTTATTTGGGGGATTTGACCAATTCAAGTTTTGTAACCGATCTTGTCAATACAGATACTGTCTTCACAGGAGATTGACACAAAACATTCAAGGCCTGTAAAGACACAGAAGTTACATGATCAAAGTAGCCTGACAAGTCAACGTGTTGGCTTACATCGTGCGCATCAAAGCGTTCCTGTAATCAAATAATTCTGCTACATCTGGAATTATTGTGCACGCGCAGCGATATTTTCGCTTGAGCAAACTGAACACATTCTCAATAGCGTTGAACTCTGGACTGTAAGGAGGTACAAAGAGCAGCCGTACACACACGTGGTGGTGGTGCAATGCATTTGTTCAGGCCCAAAAAATGGGGAGACGTTGATTCATTTTGTTCGTCCACCGAGTGTAGAGACATATCGACCAAACGGAAGAAAAAGTCCAATGATCGACACTTTGCAATATAGTGTGTTGCACGGAGTGTTATGTGCACTGGGTCCTGCTGACAGTGTCCGGTTGGCATCATGCTCGAAATCTCTTAACCATTCCATTATGAGTTTGGCAAGTCGTGAGACTTTGATACCAATATTACGGGAGCGATTGAAGGAGGCTTGTTGGTCACTATTACAAGCTGGGTATTGTGTGAGTCAAAAATACACTTGCCAGTTCCATATCGAGCGCGAATTCGATGATAACATTCACCTACACAGATAAGATGTTACACGAATGTGATTATTTCGTCATGGGTGCACCTGAAACAACGATGTATCGCTTTCAAGCTTTGATTAGGGAAACTGTGGTCAACAACATGAAGATGTTTGGAGAAGTCTTCGACATGTACATCATCCATACAAATGCACGGCTGCAGCGAAAGGGCAATCGCCCAACAATCCGTGCGAAGAAGATTGAAAAACATTTCGCTAGATGTGCCGAACAATTATCACGAGTCGCCCAAACCATGAGTTCAGATACTACAGTCGACGGAATACTAAAATGAAACCACCTCGTGTACGACACACCTTACGGTGTAGCAACCCACGGGGTTGGGTGGGTGGTGAACGTTTTGGTCACGCGAAATATATACACGCGAAATTGCTATCCAAAGGACGTACAAGCAGACTGCCGCTGGGCGAAGGCGGACCTGCAAGACTCGCTGCTGCCGGTGCTCAGGAGCATCGTGCAGCGAATGAGAAGGGTGAACCCTGCAGAAGCAAGCAAGTACGAGGACGACGACGCCTTCCTCCAGGGAGGCGCCGGCTCCGTCACCTTCAGAGCCATACAGGGAATGGCACTGCATAGCCGGACCTGCGTCAGGGTCCTCTCGGAGAAGGGCGTGCCGCTGCCAGAGGAACTACGGACGCACTGTCAAGATTCACAATGGCCATGTACTCGGGGCCAGCCACATCTGGATCCATCAAAAGCAAGCAGACATCGGCGTGACCAGCCTTCGCAGCCACCATCAAGGCCCAGCTGTTTACAGAGTTCGCCCGGGCCCTGAACTCAATTCCAGCCACCTCTGGATCCATCAGCAGCTTGCAGACATCTGCGTGACCTGCCTTGGCAGCCGCCCACAATGCTCTGCTGTCGAAAGTGTACGCCCTGGCCCTGAACTCAATTCCAGCCACCGCTGGATCCATCAGCAGCTTGCAGACATCTGCGTGACCTGCATGGGCAGCCAGCCACAATGCCCAGCTGTCGCTAGAATTCGCCCTGGCCCTGAACTCAAGTCCAGCCACCGCAGGATCCATGAGCAGCTTGCAGACATCTGCGTGACCGGCATTCGCAGCCGCCCCCAAGGCCCAGCTGTCGTTAGAGTTCGCCAGGGCCCTGAACTCAATTCCAGCCACCTCTGGATCCATCAGCATCTTGCACACATCTGCGTGACCTTCCTTCGCAGCCTCACGCAAGGCCCTGCTGTCGCTAGAGTTCGCCCTAGCCCTGAACTCAATTCCAGCCACCGCTGGATCCATCAGCAGATTGCAGACATCTGCGTGACCTGCATTGGCAGCCACCTGCAAGGCCCAGCTATCGCTAGAGTTCGCCACGGCCCTGTACTCAATTCCAGCCACCTCTGGATCCATCAGCAGCTTGCATACATCTGCGTGACCTGCATTGGCAGCCAGCCGCAATACCCAGCTGTCTCTAGAGTTCGCCCTGGCCCTGAACTCAACTCCAGCCACCGCTGGATCCATCAGCAGCTTGCAGACATCTGCGTGACCTCCATAGGCAGCCTCACGCAAGGCCCAGCTGTTGACAGAGTTAGCCCGGGCCCTGAACTCAATTCCAGCCACCGCTGGATCCATCAGCAGCTTGCAGACATGTGCGTGACCGGCCTTGGCAGCCACATAGAGAAGCTTGTTTTCATTTTGGTTCGCCCTCAATTGTAGGGCCCCCTTAACCTGTACAAGAGGATTGGACACCAAGCATACTGCTAGAAGGTCGGCGCGCCCCCCTTTCGCCATCATCTCTCCAACTCGCTGTGGTGGTTGGATCAGTCCGGTAAGGGGCCATCCAGAAAATCTTTTGCACAGAGTTTTACACACTAATACAATCTTTGGGTTGGAAGAGAATAGGGCAATACGACCAAGAATGTCATGGGGACACGTAAGGAGTGAAAACGATGATCGCGTGTTCGACTGCATGTTCGATGAACATGTGTGTACAGGATGGTATAAATAAACAATGAGTTGGGATAAACCCTATAAACCCTTGGTTGCACTTGCCTGGCGGTATCTGCAAGCGGCACTTGCCTGGAATGAAAGCGACAAGCGGTGAGTGTAAGAGGCACTTGCCTGGCGGTATCTGCAAGCGGTGAGTGTAAGAGGAACTTGCCTGGCGGTATGCATTATGTTATCACGACACATGCCGCATCCTCACACACGCGTCGCTGCGGCTGCTGTCGAGATGTTGATACCCACCAACCACTCACTCATTCTCACGCACGCACTCTATAACACGCAAACGGCGGAACACTGTCGAATGTATCAGGCATCATCCTCCTTCGTAATCGCAATGGTGATCCTTAATACCTTTGTGACCTTTGAGATGTCGATTCAATCCGCCTTTCGCCCGAATTATTTACCACATCCTCCTTCGTAATCACAATGGTGAATACCTCGGTGACAGTTGAGATGTCGAGTCAATCCGCCTTTGGTAACGAATGATTTACCACACCCTCCTTCGTAGTCACAATGGTGAACCATAATACCTTGGTGAAATTTGAGATGTTGTTCCAATTCGCCTTTGGTCACGAATGATTTACCACATCCTCCTTCGTAATCGCAATGGTGATCCTTAATACCTTGGTGACCTTTGAGATGTCGATTCAATCCGCCTTTCGTCCCGAACGATTTACCACATCCTCCTTCGTAATCGCAATGGTGATCCTTAATACCTCGGTGACAGTTGAGATGTCGAGTCAATCCGCCTTTCGTCACGAATGATGTACCACACCCTCCTTCGTAGTCACAATGGTGATCCTTAATACCTTGGTGAAATTTGAGATGTCGATTCAATTCGCCTTTGTCCACGAATGATTTACCACATCCTCCTTCGTAATCGCAATGGTGATCCTTAATACCTTGGTGACCTTTGAGATGTCGATTCAATCCGCCTTTCGTCCCGAATGATTTACCACATCCTCCTTCGTAATCACAATGGTGAATACCTCGGTGACAGTTGAGATGTTGTTCCAATTCGCATTTGGTCACGAATGATTTACCACATCCTTCGTAATCGCAATGGTGATCCTTAATACCTTGGTGACCTTTGAGATGTCGATTCAATCCGCCTTTCGTCCCGAATGATTTACCACATCCTCCTTCGAAATCACAATGGTGAATACCTCGGTGACAGTTGAGATGTTGTTCCAATTCGCCTTTGGTCACGAATGATTTACCACATCCTCCTTCGTAATCACAATGGTGAACCATAATACCTCTTTGACCTTTGAGATGTTGATTCAATTCGCCTTTGGTCACGGATGAAATACCACACCCTCTTTAATAATAACAATGGTGTTCCTTAATACCTTGGTGAAATTTGAGATGTTGATTCAACTCGCCTTTTTTATCTAGCAGGCTTTCGACACAAAAAAATGAGCTGTGATTATTCAACCCGAAGTTAACAAAGATGCAGCAAACCAGGCTAGAGAATGGGGAAAGAAAGCTTACAAAGTGTTGCCTTCATCAGATGTCGAGGAGCTCATCAATACTGTCACGTCACAAATTCAAATCATGATGGAATTCGGAGAAGAATCTTGACAAAGGACGCATTCGCATACATCAGTGCCGACCTCCCATGACATTCGGTCGCCAACACTTGGGTGTGGGGGGAATGACGAAGAAGAATCTTGACACAGGCCGCGTGACCATGGAAACACGCCATCATCAATGCCGACAATCCGAAATGATCGGTCGCAAGCACTTGTGGGTCGGGGGAATGTCGAAGCAGAATCTTGACACAGGCCGCGTGACCATGGATACATGCCCACATCAATGCCGACATCCCATGATTGTCTGTCGCCAGCACTTGTTCGTTCGGAGAGTATCCAAGAAGAATATTGACACATGCTGCATTCGCATGCCCCCCCTGAATGCCACAAGCACGCATCAGTGCCGACATCCCATGATTATTCGTCGCAAGCACTTGCTCGTTCGGAGAGTTCCTAATGAGAATCTCGACCAGGGAGACGTTGCCCTGTTTACACCCCCCAATCAATGCCGTCTCCCCAGAGTAGTTCGGAGGCTTCGCAAGAAGCATCGCAGCCCTAGAAAATGCATCGGCCTCGTTATCCAGCATCCGTTCGCAAGTCCCCACGGCACCGAGGTCGCATTGCATGCGGAACAGTGTGTTCTTGTCGAGGGTTTTGGCCTCTCGAATGGCGAGCTCCAGCCGATCCGGCCATGCGAACCCGCCGCGGATGGCTTTGTTGGTGCACAAAATTGCGGTCTCGCCGCAGAGCGTCGCGATGGAACGGATCAACGGGAACGGTAACATCTCAACGTGGAAAGATGAAGAAGACACCGACGAAGACGAAGACATTTTCTCGTTCGCGGTGGTGGTTGCTGAGCCACCACCGATGACTAGCGGTTTTCCAAAAAGAGGAGAATAGGGGGCTGTTTAAGTACAGGGAATCGATCAATCTTTACACTCGGCGTGAAACTTGTTGTGTACGGTCACACTGGAGTGTTTATTTTACAGTTCAAATCAGTCATGGGATGTGAGTTTCGTGACCTCTTTTTGCCTGCAGTTGTCTTCAACAACAACCTTAATGTATGTTGTGTTGGGGGTTCCTTGGTTTTATGTACGGTGTGTGGTTTGATATTTATTTTTGTATTTTTGATTGTATTTATTTTTTGTTGAAATAATTGTTGTTACACTCAGACCGGTGAATAATGTTACAGTATATTGAATCAATTACAATTCTCTATGTACAACTTGGACAGACGGTCGATTGTTGTACACATGTACACATTGCTGCAAAGTTTGAGGAGAGTGGCTATACTTGCGAATGTAAGCCACATGACAGTCTCGAGGTGGATCTCAACCCCCACTAAAAAAGTGTACAACCGGAATAAACCTACAAAATCGGATGTGGTCATAGAGTTCTTAAAGGCGTCATTAAAAATAGATCCATAAGCATCTCTTGCTGTTCTTCGTCATAAGGTAAAGGATGCTTTCGGATTTGAGGTATCAAAAGAATTGATTCGCGTTGTGATAAAAAGGCTTGGGCTCACAAAGAAAAAAGCAAAGTTCTTCTCCAGGCCTGATAACTTATATGAGAAAACCACGTCATTCATAAGCCAAAGGGAACGGTTAAAAGAGGAAGGGAGGACTTTTGTATCGATCGACGAAACTTCATTTGGAAGACATACGAGAGACGTGTTTGGCTACTCACCAAAGGGAGAGCTACTGGTTGTACCGAGGTTGAGACCTAGGGTGACGACAATGTCGGCACTTTGTCTTATTCAACAAGGAAAAGGAGACATTTATTTTAACATCAGGCAAGGGTCTTTCAACACGCATACTTTTGTTGAGTTTTTAGAAAATTTGGACTGTCCAACTGACACAGTAATTATACTTGACAACGTTGCTTTTCACCACTCCAAGAAGGTCAAAACACTTGCAGCTTCAAGGGGGTGGGAGCTCCTATACACTCCTCCCTACTCACCTTGGTTCAACCCAATAGAAGGGGTGTTCTCCATCGTCAAACGCGATTTCTATAAAAGCCAAGATGTGTATAAGGCTTTGAGTTCTGTTAAAGAGAAACACGTAGAGGCTTTTTTTCGAAAGTCATTGAATACAATTTCTGGATACATTGGCTACTAAATGGAGACGATAGTCAATAAAGAGCCTCCGGACAAGCGTACGCGACCGGACCGGGCGGCCAAAATTAAGGACAGGAAAAACGGTGAGGAGAACGTGGTAAAGTGTACACTGAGTCGGATCATAGCGGATAAGGACAACAAGGACGTTATCACCAAGGTGATTAAGGAGCGGGTCGACAGCGTATCCAAGAGGACTTATCTTGCCGGTGTTGCAGTGAACCGGACATTAAAAGAAGTCTTCGAAGGGGTACCAGATGCGCAACTTCACACTGTAAGTGTCCCTAGCGTCGACCAGAACTTCATTCGGCAGCTTATGGTGGGGTCGAGACAGGCGCACATGGAGACGAGGGACGCCACAGTCGAAAGGTTCTTTCACAACAACTATTGGTTTAGGGAGAAGATTGAGGGGCGCGAGGTAATTGTGAAAAATAAGAAACAATACGTGGGTGCCATCGCTCGCTACGATGGCGATCGAAACCTGTACAGCCACGCGTCGAAGAAGTACCTGACCAATTTCAATAACCACTACAGAGTCCATCTCTCCACATGGATCAAGAAGTTCGTTTACTCGAAGGAAAACAGGATCTTGGCCAAGGAGTTCAAAGATGAGCACGGCATTGACGAGACCGTATTCCACCGATACCTCCTCTACGATATCCACTCTTGGGGAGTAAAAGAAGACCTCATAGCGATAAATTCGCTCCTACCGGAGCGAACAAAGATGTTGCTGAAGATTCAGCACTCGATCATCGGACGGGACGAGATCAACCGACAGTGGCTTAAGAGCGTTTCCAACAGCGCCAAGATGATCCGGTACAACGTCTTTATCAATCGATACCTCGAGGCCACAGAGGACGAGGGCTACGCCAAGCTGGTCAACATCGCTCCCATCCCAACAGTCAAGCACTCCTTCATCACGATAGACACCGACGGCCTACTGGGCGTCCTCAAGGACGTGGGTCTCGTCGAGAGTCTCGAAAAGACGCTGACGAACAAGGAGCACTGGGAGTCGGTCTTCGATGTGGAAAACATCCGTTCTACTGGGAAAGGTGTGTTTACATGCACCATAGACACTGACGGCGTAATGGCTTGTACCCACTTTCTTAGGGCCGAGAAGAAAAAGATTTCAATCAAGGACGACGGAACGGCGATGAAGAAGCAGACCAAGACTCTCCGCGAGTTTTCCGAGTCCGACCCCAATGTGGTGGTCGTTGCAAACGACCCTGGCCGCTGCAACATTGCCTTTTTGACTTGGAAGAAAAATAAGGTCGAAGAAAAAGATAAGGGGGGTAGAAAGAGGAAGAGGCACTGCGAGTTCGGGAGCAAGAGACTCACGCGGGAGCGGTACTACGTTGAGAGCGGGGTCTTCAAATCTAGAGGTCCGACCAAGAAGTGGTTGTCTAACATCCAGGACTGCCTTGACGACCTGAAGGACAACAGTCCCAAGCGCACATCTCTAGAGTCGTTTGACGCTTACGTGACTGTAATGGTCAACCATTGGGATTCTCGATGGGGGGAGATGTCCAAGTCGCGGTGGGGCGCGCAGCGCCTGCGGCTCTACGGTGGCAAGAAACGTGTCTTAGCACGCTTCTTCAACGAGGTCCAGGCGGATGTCGGTGAGAGGAAAACAATTGTCATCGCATACGGTTCTTCTAAGTTTGCCCCTGGTGGCAAGGGTGAACTTTCTGTCCCTACAACGAGCGCGTTCAATGCGTTTAGCGACCGTTTCAAGGGGCGAGTTGCCGTCGTTGACGAATTCCGTACCACAAAGATCTGGCACAAGGACAGCACCACCGTCCTCCAGAGTGTGCAGTCCGAAAAAGAAGGGCGCACGGTTCGAGGCTTGCTATGGTGCAGTTCCACCATGGAGAACAGCAAGTTGTTTGTAAACCGTGACCTAAATGCAGCCATTAACATCCACAATTGCTTTACAATGTACCCAACCCGCCCCGGAATTCTTGCGAGGCCAAAGAAATATTGCAAACTGGAAGTTGTGGTAGGACGCACAATTGATTACAAGCTGACAGGTTCTTTACAGAACGCAGTGTCGAGCGAAGTGTAGAAGATAAACACATACAAGAGGATTTTGGGGGACTCGGCATATTATGTAACATAATTCCCTTGTCCGAGTGTACAGAGATGGAGAGTCTTTTCAGAGGTGTTCATGTGAACACGTTTAAAATAGGGATTGATGTGAGCCTCCGGCATACTTCATAAAAAAATTCGGTCAATCAAATGATTCTCGCGTTCGTTCTGTATTTTGGGGGGCCTTGGAGTGAGACCACATCCTTTTACACTCGACGGAATACTAAAATGAAACCGCTTTCTGGAGTGTACGGTACACCTTGAGGTCCGTTTATCAACCGAGGCATAAGAAACAATGCGTCAAACAATGTATTATTGTTTGCTAATGCATATATTAAAATGGATATAACTCAAGTTTTGCAACACCCTCCATCAATCGACAAAAATCTTGCCACACAACTTGTATGCATTGTTATGAAATGGATACACTCAACAGGCAAGTATCCGCCAAATATTGAAATCAATTGCGAACGGCTCATCAAATGGTATCAAAACAACGAAAACAAACCTGAACTCCTCGATCAAATCATTTCAGACTACAACGTTTTGTACGGAACCATGGCCTTTCAGAATTTTGCAATCAAATCATGCAATGTAGCACCCAAATCTTCTCAACCATGACAATGTCCGAAGATGCCGATTTGTGTATTTGCTGGAATGTGACATTTTAATACCAATCGTTTTCTCCCGCCACATGTATCATCTGTCCAATAAGATGCATGCCTCCTCCGCGAAAACGGCGGGACACTGTCGACACCTACGTCGCACTCCACAGGGTTCGAAAACATTATGATATCTTATGAAGAGTTTGAGCATCCCGGCAAGCTCACGGTGTCAAGGAGCCCGCACTAAGCTGCCATGGATGATGTCATGTGTAGCATTTTTTCACGGACCCAACGTCTTGCGCATCGTGGCAGACAACATGGGTTTCGAATACCGAAATAAATAGCTTGGTTTTACATAAGCGCAAACCCCAACATCACGTGGGATATTATACGAGATAATCCATTAAACTATGATTACAGCAGAAATAAATAGCCACATCTCGAGACGGGTCAAATGTATGGAACACAAGTGGGATTGGTGTTTATTGAGTTATAATCCATGTTTGACGCGGGAAGTTATCGAATGCTATCCAGACAAACCATGGAATTGGTACTGGGTCAGCAGAAACCCCTGCATAACATGGGATATTATACAAGCCAACCCAGATAAACCATGGGACTGGCGTGGATTGAGCGCAAACCCAAATTTCATATGGGATATTATTAAAGCCAACCCTGATAAACAATGGGACTGGCGTGAATTGAGCGCAAACCCACATATCACATGGGATATGATACAAACCAACCCAGATAAACCATGGGATTGGTATAATATCAGCAAAAACCCTTGCGTCAAATGGTTTATTGTCAAAGCCAACCCCGACAAACCATGGAACTGGTGTGGATTGAGCGCAAACCCCAGCATCACATGGGAGATTATACAAGACAACCCTGATAAACCATGGGATTGGTTTTTTATTAGCAAAAACCCCAATATCACATGGAATATTATACAATCCAACCCAGATAAACAATGGAATGATCAGCGCAAACCCCAACATCTCTTGGGATGTTGTACAAGCCAACCCTGATAAACCATGGGATTGGTACTGGATCAGCGAAAACCCCAATATCACATGGGATATTGTGCAATCCAACCCCGACAAACCATGGAATTGGACCTGGATCAGCGCAAACCCCAATATCACTTGGGATATTATACAAGCCAACCCCAACAAATCATGGATTTGGTACTGGGTCAGCAGAAACCCCAACATCACATGGGATATTATCAAAGCCTACCCCGACAAACCATGGAATTGGTACTGGATCAGCAAAACCCTACATATCCCATGTGATATTATCAAAGCCAACCCCGACAAACCATGGGATTGGCGTGGATTGAGCGCAAACCCCAATATCACGTGGGATGTTATCGTAGCAAACCTCGATAACCCATGGAATTGGTATGAGTTGAGCTCAAACCCCAATATGTTGTTATCTACCCAAGACATTTGCGATATCATACGTAGATGTAGAGCAGCAAGAACCATTCAGAAAATATGGCGATACGTCAATACAAACCCGAGTTATAATGTATGTCAACACAGGCTCTTTAGGGAATATAATGAAATGGTTTATTATTAAATTATTATTATCTTTTCAAATCGGGCCACTCAAAATCGTACTGCTCGTCCACACGACGCCACGGTGGCTTGCGCAGCCTCATCAATGCGGATCATGTAGTCGAGTCAGCCACTCGTCTGTATATCCCGGTGTCTCACATGCAGAAGAAGGGGGCACACAAGCCAAGCTCACCTATTCTCTATGCATGACGAATGCATTCTCTATGCATGACGAATGCAGGTTGAAACAAATAACCTCGCATCTCGTTGTTTTCCCCCACAAGATGCAAGGAGGATCCGTTGAACACACGCATGTGGCCGCGAATGGCGTCCTCAATCCCAGAGTAACAACATTGAATGTACCTGGTATCCATGATGCTGCCGATCGCTTTCACAAATGCATTCAGTGTTTGCGAGTCCAAGACAGCGTCATCGGTTGCAAAGATGAACATGCACCGTCGAAGTTGGTTGTTGTTATTGATCCCTCTCAGTGGGTTGAGGCCATCGGAAGGCCTCGCACCGCAAAATAACATGAAAGGCAAAACTGTTCCTCTGTGATGCATTGTCGCATGTGACACATCCTCCAGTGACACCTTCGCACCGTTGGTCAGAACGAGCTGACCGGAGGATCCATGACCACACAAGACGATCACGAGCACCGAGTCATCATGTGAGTTTGCCACGTGATCATCAAACAGATCCATCAGCTCCACCTTCTTCAAGTGCCCCGGAAGCACAACGACATGAAAGTCGAGTGGGTGCAAAAAGCGAACCCACGTGCTGTGGTGACCTGGTATATCCAAACCATCCACATTCTTGCCCAACATGGTTCCTGCTTCACGCATGTGCACCCACAAAGTCCTCTGAATGTGATCCCTAGGAACATAATTGTAATCCACATACAACAGAAGTGCCTTGTTTCTGGATGATGAAGAGGGAGATTCGGTTGCTGATGGATGGTGAAGAGGGAGAGTCGGTTGCTCATGTTCATGGCGGCAAAATTGATGATGATCTGCCTCTTCTTCATCATCATCATCAAACTGCGGGAGACGCCAACGCATTTCGTCAAATATTTTGACACTGAGTACAATAAACACACGATTCCCCCTTACACAATAAACTCCTGATGATGGCCCGGTCATGCCACATCATGCCACCAGCCATGTGGGTGTGACGTATCTGTCCTCTATCAAGACTTGGCTACACCCGCAAGCGCGCATACAAAACTGTTCGACACAAGAATGACCACAAATCTTCTGTCGAAAGTTGTTGTAAAGAGTATCTGGCCGTTCCTACATCGGATTTGATAAGCATTGATGAGGCGGGTTTTTACATCGGTGACACTTGTCGCAGAGGGTACTGCCAACGCGGCAAACGTTTAAATATCCAAATTTCTCGGACATTGCGAATGTCCAAATTGACGCTAATCGCTGCCGTTTCTGTCAAAGGTATCGTTCATTACAAGATCCTTGATCACAATTGCAAGAAAGTCGATTTTGTACAGTTTGTATCAGAGTTACATGTAAAGCAGGGTACTGTCGCTGTCCTTGACAATATCCAGTTCCATCAATCAAATGTCCCTAGCTGTATGCAGTCTCAGAATCGCGAGGGAACTGTGCGAAATGTCGTCGCTGCGCTGTTCGACATTCAGCGACTCGCTCGAGTGCGTGAATGCAATCTGTAGAGATTCGTGTTGTTTGAAACATGAATCGCGGAGGAAACAACGGAGTGGGGGGGGGGGGCAGTGGAATTCAGCTTCTGATCACATGTGGAAACATCAACCAAGAAACAACCCAGATGAGGATGATTGGAGGTTCCGTATACAAATTCAAAAAGACCCATCTTAAAAAACAAAATAAAATAAAATAAATGCTTCTCAGATAAATTATGAAGTCGGATTCATTATTTGTCTATGCGCGGTTGTTGAATGACCGTCAACCCCTTGAAGTCATTGAGATGCCAACTGTTTTTTCAATTGCAAGCTCTGGTATTGGTCTTGGTCTGGGTCGATATGCTCGTGTGGTTACACGTGCCAACAGGTTTTGCATATTTGCCAGGAGCCGAGCATTATTACAAGGTGGAACTGGATCCTTCAGCATTGACAAAATAGACATCCATTTGGAGAATTCAATTCGATACAAGGATATTCCGGATGTCCATGTTGGAGCTCGCCGGTTGAAGATCGAATGCCACGGTGTACATGATCTCGATACAGTCAACGGAATACTAAAATGAATCCGCTTCGTGTACGGAACACCTTACTACTACAGTCGGCGGAACAGTAAAATGAAACATATATCAGATATATCAAATGTACGACATCGCCGTTAGAAAATTGGCGTTAAGAATGGTCGCTGACTTGACCGTGAATGAATAATAAATAATACTACGAACGCATTTTCTGCTTCTGCTTTTTGTTGCTGGTGCGAGGACCAACAGAAGAAACTCTCTTATGGCCTGCGACACCACTGGACTTCACTTTTGGATACTCATGTGGATGAAGAATCCTGTCATGCAGATTGGCCATGGAGCAGCACTGTGACACCAAATTCTGGTACATGGAATGGGGGGCGCATACGTTGCCATGAAGGATAGTTTTTGCCATATTGACAACATCAGATGCACAGATCACAAGCTCAGACCGGAGAGAGTCTACTAGCTCATTACTACAGTCCTGGAGGAGAATGTTCGCCCTAGATACCAAAATATTCAGGATAGCTTTTATCTCGTCTGATAGCTGCACATCAGTCTGTGTCAACTGCCAGAGCTCTCTGATCTTTGCAATGATGATGTCTTTCTTCAGGAACTTGAATTCAGTCAGCAGCTTGCACACCTCAGGGACCAACAGCCAGAACTCACGCTTACCACTGGCCCCAGTACGATTTCCGGTATATTTGATATCATCCTTGCCGTTTCCACATAAGTCAGAGAATGGGTGATCGCAAACTCCTGAGGTAGCTAGGCCACCCATTTCTGAGAAGTGCTTGCGGTTGTATGTGCTGGTAGGACTATTGTCGATCAAGAAAGTCATAATGACAGCTTTTTTGACCGCGTACACAGTAGCAGTCGTTGCAGTCGTATGCACGGGCTCCAAATGCTCCATGGGCTCCACGGGCGCCATGGGCTCCACAGGCTCCACGGGCGCCATGGGCGCCATGGGCTCCACAGACTCCGCAGCAGCAGTCATGGCAGCCTTAGCAGCTCCAGCTACAGCAGTCACAGATGCCACTGCAGACTCCGCAGCAGCAGCCATGGCAGCCTTAGCAGCTTCAGCTACAGCTGCAGTCACAGATGCCACAGCAGACTCCGCAGCAGCAGCCACGGCAGCCACGGCAGCCTTAGCAGCTTCAGCTACAGCAGCAGTCACAGATGCCAATGCAGACTCCGCAGCCGTGTTCACAGCAACCTCAGCCATAGAAGCAACAGCAGCCACAAAAGCTATTTTTATTGCAGCGGCATTGGCAGCTTTACCAGTCGTAGTTGAATCCTCCTCATTGTTTGCTTGAGATGGAGGGGCGCAAGGGGGCAGCATGATATGGTCAGGATGCGTTTAATCACAGGATTGGATAGATACGATACGATATGATGCGATGGATTATATGAGCAGGCGTGCGGGAGGGTTGATGGTGTGATGGTCAGTGAATCTCAATGTGTTCGATCGTATGTGGGAAGCGACTCTTATACTATGGTGGCGACAGGGTTTCAGGGTTTCAGGGTTTCTGGGACCTGCAAGGCGTTGCATTTTCCCCGAAGTGCGGACACATCTTTGACAGATCTGCAGGTCGATGTGTTGAAGGGACACCAGGGCCGCAATCTCGGACAAAGATGTGTCCGCTCCATGCGTGGACACAATCCCGCTTCTGTCGAGGATATATCCCATCTATCCTTGGCGGGCGTTTTTTTTCCGTCTGGACGTCGGGATCCCGGCGTGATACAAAGGCGGTGTGACATGTGCGACGGTTGAGCTACACTCGAGATTTCAAACATTGCTTGCGCCGTTGGATAAGAAGGTTTCGTAAGAGAAAGGCACGGCAAGCTGTTCGAAAGATTGAAATAACGGCTAACGAGATAAGCGCAAATGCACCCTTGGTGGAGAATACCTTCACGATACCTAGAATCTTATGAATTCTGGGGGGTTTACAACACATGTTACCGTCCCGAAGATGGATATTCCTGCCATGAGGTTACCGTGCCTGATGTGCGATGTGCGATTGGCGCCGGAGGCACGATGGAGGAGGCATTTGAAGCTGCCAAGGAAAAGCTGACAGACATGGTCAGTGACATCATGTACCGCGGTGAGGCCATTCCAACGCCATCGCATCCCGTCGAGATCATCGACGGCAGACAAATAATGACAAATGATTGGAATGTCGCCGGCTTTGTTGTGACTTTCGTGGGTGTCGTGCGTGTTTCCACACTGCCAAGTTTACGGGACAAGGCCCGTATGCCACAAGATTTGGTCAGATTCCATCACAAGATTGAAGACGAGTAGAACAAAACTTGGTCTCATCCATCCTCTTGTGTATCCACATTCGAAGTGAAGACACACGTACACGAAAACGGTATTTAGACCCTTCTTTTCAGATCCGAGAAGCTTGGGTGTGCAGGGTTGGGAGGGGGGATGTTCCATCATCATGCGCTTCAATGTGTGCAATATGAGAAGCGAGGTGTGCGGGGGAGATCGCAATATCACAAAAGCACGCACGTGAGTGATAGGAGGTGTATCCAACTAATTGTTACAACGGTAACAACGGTACATTCCTACTCAGGGTCTTCTTTGACGCATGACGTCTACTCTCTTCGCTTGTTGATTCATCAACTGAATTATCTTCCTCACTTCATAAACCATGACACCAACAATACCAACGTTACCACAGATTTCATAGGTTTATGAGAAAAATGCATTTTTCATTTTTCATATTGTAAATTGAAAAGGGACAATTTAATATACTTACTTTTTATTGGTATCATTGGTAACATGGTAATATTAATTATTAATTCATGATATCCTTATTTTTTCAAGACGATTCATCATCTGAATTCTCATCTTCTTAATAAACAGTGTAACCAACTAAATTGTAACAACGGTAACAACTGTAACAACGGTACATTCCTACTCAGGGTCTTCTTTGACGCATGACGTCTACTCTCTTCGCTTGTTGATTCATCAACTGAATTATCTTCCCCACTTCATAAACCATGACACCAACAATACCAACGTTACCACAGATTTCATAGGTTTATGAGAAAAATGCATTTTTCATATTGTAAATTGAAAAGGGACAATTTAATATACTTACTTTTTATTGGTATCATTGGTAACATAGTAATATTAATTATTAATTCATGATATCATTCTTTTTTTCAAGACGATTCATCATCTGAATTCTCATCTTCTTAATAAACAGTGTAACCAACTAAATTGTAACAACGGTAACAACTGTAACAACGGTACATTCCTACTCAGGGTCTTCTTTGACGCATGACGTCTACTCTCTTCGCTTGTTGATTCATCATCTGAATTATCTTCCTCACTTCATAAACCATGACACCAACAATACCAACGTTACCACAGATTTCATAGGTTTATGAGAAAAATGCATTTTTCATTTTTCATATTGTAAATTGAAAAGGGACAATTTAATATACTTACTTTTTATTGGTATCATTGGTAACATGGTAATATTAATTATTAATTCATGATATCCTTATTTTTTCAAGACGATTCATCATCTGAATTCTCATCTTCTTAATAAACAGTGTAACCAACTAAATTGTAACAACGGTAACAACTGTAACAACGGTACATTCCTACTCAGGGTCTTCTTTGACGCATGACGTCTACTCTCTTCGCTTGTTGATTCATCATCTGAATTATCTTCCTCACTTCATAAACCATGACACCAACAATACCAACGTTACCACAGATTTCATAGGTTTATGAGAAAAATGCATTTTTCATTTTTCATATTGTAAATTGAAAAGGGACAATTTAATATACTTACTTTTTATTGGTATCATTGGTAACATGGTAATATTAATTATTAATTCATGATATCCTTATTTTTTCAAGACGATTCATCATCTGAATTCTCATCTTCTTAATAAACAGTGTAACCAACTAAATTGTAACAACGGTAACAACTGTAACAACGGTACATTCCTACTCAGGGTCTTCTTTGACGCATGACGTCTACTCTCTTCGCTTGTTGATTCATCATCTGAATTATCTTCCTCACTTCATAAACCATGACACCAACAATACCAACGTTACCACAGATTTCATAGGTTTATGAGAAAAATGCATTTTTCATTTTTCATATTGTAAATTGAAAAGGGACAATTTAATATACTTACTTTTTATTGGTATCATTGGTAACATGGTAATATTAATTATTAATTCATGATATCCTTATTTTTTCAAGACGATTCATCATCTGAATTCTCATCTTCTTAATAAACAGTGTAACCAACTAAATTGTAACAACGGTAACAACTGTAACAACGGTACATTCCTACTCAGGGTCTTCTTTGACGCATGACGTCTACTCTCTTCGCTTGTTGATTCATCATCTGAATTATCTTCCTCACTTCATAAACCATGACACCAACGATACCAACGATACCAACGTTACCACAGATTTCATAGGGTATCTTGTGGTACCTGTCGTTTTGGGAGTGAGAGTACCTGACGAAAGTAGAGAAGAAGATGTCGAGTTTATTACGTTAATTGACTTACATACACCATGCACTGGGCTTCTCGATGTAACGCTTGGGATTTTCGTTGAAACGCTTGGGAGGTGAAGCAAAGTGCAGGGGAGTTGCGCTCTGCGAAGCACATGCGCACTCGATCTCTTTTTTGAGGGGAATCTAAGGTAGAAACAATCCAATCGATTATGTATAAAGTGAAAACGATAATACACGGCATTACTACTACAATCTCACAAGCATTACTAAGACAAATCACTCAGGTAGTATGGGCACTAAGGCTGAAGACAATACGGGATCATCATTTACCTCTGCTAATGACTCTGCTACTGCTTCTGATGCCCCCATGAAAAAGGGGCAGTCCATGCTATCAAAGAGGCGGTACAGACAGATAGAAGAAAAATTCAAGGAGATACTCATCGGAGTCAGCAAAGAAGAAAACGAAGGGGTCATCCTAGCAAGGCTACTCACAGAATTCAGGGAAATTATGCAGTTTGACCCGGAGGGACCAACGTATGGAGCAAGGGACACGGCAAAACAGTGCGAATACCAAAGAAACAGAAATATGGCAATCAAAGATCTGGCAAAAATAGTGAGGGAAAAGCTTAAAGAAGAATCATATAATGTTTATTAAACACCCGATATGTCATCCCTCGATGCTCTTCTGGCGGCGGCACATGTCAATAACTTCCCTGCCCCCACCGAGGCAACTCACGGTGCCATGGGGGACCCCATGTTCGGATCGTTTGCGATCCCTGACTGCGGACCTCAGGCACAGGCGTTCCGCGAGGCATACGTGCACGCGCTCAGGGATGAGGGTAGACCCCTGTCCATCGTAGAGACACATACAGACACCTCGCCCGTCATCGTTGACCTGGACATGCGACAGAACACCCCTGAGCGCATCTACACACAGAAGCACATCGAGAATTTCATGGACGCGCTCGTGTCGGCCACCAAGTACTTTGTAGACCAGCAGCACATGGACGTCGTGATACTCGAGAAGCCAAATCCAAGACTCGACAAGAAACACTTAGGGGTGTACAAAGACGGTCTCCACGTGGTCATGCCAAATGTCATCACACACCCAGAGATCCAACTCGCCATCAGAGAGCACTTCGTCAACGACGTGACCGAACATAGGACGTACGAGAGCACCATTTGCATTCCTGGACTGGCCGAAATGGATCCCGGAAAGATATATGACAAAAGCGTGATCACCCCGGGAGGCAGGTGGTTCTTGTACGGATCCAAGAAACCGGATGAGACCCACCCGTGGAAAGTCACTGCCTGGTACCAACTTGATACTGGAGCAGGCTCGCTCAAGAAACTTGACGTACAGAACATGGATCTCGATACACTCGTGCAGAATCTGAGCATCCGTGTGCATCCGCACGGGGGGCACAGCATATACACCAAATACGGTCAGGTGGAAATCGACCAGTACAAGAGCCAAAACGTGTCAGAGACTAAAAAGACATTCGACTCGCAGCATGGAAGGAATGTGGAATCCCTATACAATCTCGTGGACATTCTAGACGCACAAAGAGCCAGCGGATACGATTCATGGTTAAAGGTCGGGATGGCGCTGAAGAATACAGTCGACGCAGGAACCGACACTCAGCGCCTCGATATATGGAAGTCTTTTGCAAAAAAATGCCCCGATAAGTTCTGTGACACCAAGCACGAACAGGTGTGGGCAAATCTGAAGCCGACAAATATCACTCTAGGGACACTCCGCTTCCTTGCCAAGCAGGATGACCCGATGGGGTACGCCGAATGGATCCTAAAATGGGACAACGCCAACAAACAGGGCGAGGAAATCGACAAGGATCGCATCATCAAAGACCTCAAGGTAAAGCTAGAATTGGCAATTTACAACATGGTATCATTGAATGTCGTAAACGATAGCATCGAGTTCAAGATTGACAACGGAGCGAAAGGAGCCATCCACAAGAACAAATACATGGTGGAGGTAGATGACATATATTATGGATCGATGATCGACAAGTTCCCAATCCATGAAGACCCAGGGTTCATCAAGAACGTGCCTATCGACCAAGGACCATACGAATGCGAGCTGCGGACCATGGATGGCAAAACAATTAACAGTGCCATCTTGAAGAGCACCGACGGCTTGCAAATCGCATTAATGAATATGGGAAGTGACAACCAATACGTAAATGTGAGATCCAACACGAGCAACGCAACTATCCGAGACAAGCAGGTCATCAACACAATCCATAACATGATCTTCAAGGCGCAAGAGTCCCACGCGAAGAACATGTACGGGATCACGCAGAACATCTTCCTGGTCAACAACGGCACCATCAACATCAACATGAAGAGGGGAGATGATGATGATGATGATGATGATGACTCGTTTTCGTTTTCAATCAAAGAGGATACGTTGGCGGAGAAGTTCATGGAGGCCGCACCAGAATTCTTCACCAGAATCAAGTGTGTGCCAAAACTCAACAGGAAAGAATGCGTAGGTGATATGTACTACTGCGACCCTGCTACCAATCGCTGGTCGAACTTAAGCAACTTGAGGATAATCAAAGTAATCAAACTCGAGTTCAAATCCAAATTCCCTGCTGAGAAGAATAACAAGACGAATAATAAGATTCGGGGGTTTGTCGACACGGTTAAGGGGCGTTCTGTGTTACTTCAAGCCATCGCACTTCTCGTCCTAGACGAAACGTTCACCGATAACCTCGATGTCAACCCTGACCTCTTTGCGGTCAACAACGGTGTATTTGACAGCTTGTCGAGGGACAACGTAGTTTTCAGAAACGTAGAGATTACCGACAATATTAGCAGGTGTGCGAAGTGGGATTACCAGGGAGAGGAGGACAACCACAACCTCCAAAGATGCAAAGAGGAGCTAGACGACTTCTTTCTAAAAATTCTGCCAGTGGAAGAGGAGCGTGACGTCGTGCTCTCATTTTTTGCGGGTCTCCTAACAGGTCGACGCGATGAGAAGAAATTCCTAGCCTTCACCGATAAAACATCCGGAGACAACGGAAAAAGTACCCTTATGACGCTCATGGGCAGCTTCTTCAGCTCTTACAAGAGCAGTAATGGAAAAAAGTTCCTGACAAAGGGGTCGTTTGCAAGGAGCCGGGATGACCACGACGCGGGTCTCGAGGCCATGAAAGGTCTCAGGCTACTGGTGGCAGACGAAATGAAATCCAACATCCCTCTGGACGAGGCGTTGATCAAAAACATTGCGGGGGGGGAGGGTGTGTGTATCGAAGGGCGCTCATGTGGCTCTGCGGACTCTTTCGAATTCATCTGGCAGGCTGGGGTCGTCATGGTATTCAACGAAGGCGATTGTCCAAAGTTCGACGGAGGAGACAACGCATTTGTCAAAAGGATGATCGTGGTTCCCATGCGCTCAAACTTTGTGCAACAACCCGACCCAGAGCACGAGAACGAGTTTGAGCGACGGAACCTTACCAAAACATTGCCCACTTGGCTGTCGGCGCTGGCGCAGCTGTTCATAGAGCACTTAAGTCGACCGGGGCGCTCAAGCATCTTCGACAAACTACCGGTATCGATGACCGAGTGGAAGTCTGGTATTGCGGACAGCGCCAACCCCCTTGCCGAGTGGCTCGAGGAGGTGGTGGAGGTGACGGGGGAGTATTCGGACGTGGTGTGGGCCGGGGACCTCAAGGCCCGGTGGATAGAGTCCCACTATGGACCCGCGGCAGCAGTCTTCAGCAACAGACTGGTCAAGGCATTCTTTTCTGGAAAACAGGGAATCGAGTGGAAAGATAGTGCAAGAATCGATACAATATGCAAAAAGGGAGTGATAAGGGGGTGTAAAATTGTTGGTTAGACACGATTGAGGCTTTAGCATCATCATCATCCTCGTCGAACATCGTCCATCTGACGCGATCGAACACACGCCGGATTTCGAACCCTCGTACACTCGTAGACGAGTATAAACAAGTCAGCGTACTCTTATTCAACAGCACACTTCTTTATTCGATGCATTCACGGTACTGATGCTGAGGGACGAGACGGTCGAGCAACGCCTTGACATCGTGGACACGGATGGTCTCATTGGCGGGGACCGTCCTCAAGTTCCTGGGGAAGGATTATGTCCCATTACAGTCGGACACATCTCGTCCACAATATCAGACTTCCACTCTGTCATATAATAGAGTGGAAGTCTGATATTGTGGACGAGATGTGACGTCTTGTCAGCTTCAGTCTTCAACACCAATCTTGTCAATGGTATTTGTTCTTTGTTCTTTGCGGGCAAACAATAGAATGCAAGAATCGATAAAGGGGTGTCAACTTGTTTCACTGTACACGTACACACGCAAACGGAGGAACACAACACTCACTGTCGACGACGATCGAAAAACATCTGAGTACACGCGCAAAGAGAGGAGGAACACCAATGTCAGCCAATTAATCAGACTGAATACACAAGACACGCACGCACGCACTCTATCACGACACATCATGCCGCATCCTCACATGCCGAGGCGGAGGCTTTCGCATACTCCTCGTCCACACGACACCACGGTGGCTTGCGCAGCCTCATCAATGCTCATATTTATACAAGAGTCATAAAATGAAACCGCTTCGTGATGGTTTCTGAATTGGGTGTGTTAAAAACTTATTTGTTTACGAACATCAGTCGCTTCAGAATTTGGGATTCCCCCAAACATCACCTTTGACATTGTTCAAACAAACCCCGATAATTCATGGGATTGGGGGCAATTGAGTTCATTATACTCTTTCAAGAGTCTACTCCGACACACTAGATACCTAGGGTTGGTATTTACATGTCTCCAACTTTTTTGTATCTTTATAGCTGCTTCACGTCTTTTCACTATCCCATAAATGTCTTTGTCGCTAGCTATCTTTGTTTTATTTGTTGCCGTTGTTGCTGAATTTATCTACAAAAAGTGGTTCGTGTAGAATGTTGAAGAGGTTCTCGAAGATAAAAATAAGGGAAGCCCAGGATTTTGTATTCAACAAGCGCGGAGCCCCTTTCACCTCTTTCCCCCAGCGGGGCGACCGGAGGGGAGCCCGGAGTTCACAGTTCACATCAAGCATTATACACACTACTGTGTAACTACAGTCGGCGGAACAGTAAAATGAAACATCCAAAAACAAATAAAACAAATAGACAACCGTTTTTTGTATTGTCTATTTGTTTTATTTGTTTCAGCTTGGTTGGGTATCCAGGGCCACCACGTGGAGGTGCTGATTTTGGCCCCGTTTTGTTTCAAATACTTGAAACAGGAACACCTTCTCATCCAGATTACTTCTTGGTGTGGGACATCCCTTTGCGTGTTAACACAGGCTTGGCGACGAAAGTCGGGTTGTCGTAAATGACGAATACCTTGGGTCGGGACGCAATGATTGCGAAGACGTCAGAGATTCCAAACATTTCGTATGACAGATTCAGTATATTAAGGGGTGTGAGGAGGTTGTTGTTGTATTCCTAACGTTCCGAAAAACCTTTCAATTTTTTTTGTATTTAAAGATTCTCAGACCACGCGATCGAGGACTCGGGGATGATACCGGCACTCACCTGCCATCGCTGGTGCTTAGCCAACTGCTTCACCAACTTAATTCCGTTCTTACGGGTCTCATATGAAGTCTCAATCGTGTCTACGAAACGGTCAACAAGAACGTCACTTGTAAAAGCACACTGACGCAGGCAACTGAACTTTTCGAAAGAAAGAATATCCTCGATGTTCTTGCTACTACACAACTGAGCTAGGGCAATGGACAAATTACCCTTCGTAGTGCTCATAACCACTTGAAAACCCTCGCGACTGATGTTCATATGCAAAAGGGGGATGATACCCTTCACGTAATCACTCGAGTGAAGGAAGCCCTCCTTCTCGGAAAAATGAATGTCGTGTGATTGAGCGTTCAACATGAACACAGCCAGCTTAGCTGCAAAAGTCGCATCTCCAGAATTCTTCTTACGTTTTGAAGTAGAAGAGGAATTGCGGGGTGTTGAAGACATTTTACATACACATGTATACATGTATAAAAATATAAAAATAGGAACGACTCGCTACAGTCGGCGGAACAGTAAAACCTTTCATGCGCTCCGGCGTGATCCAGAGTTTGTGATCAACTCGTTCACTACCGCCGTGATGCCTTCGCATTCGAACACCAAGCTGTGATATGAATCGTCAGCATGACAAACCGTATGTCTTCCGAAACTACGCAGTGTGGCATACAATCCGATGCGGTCTCCGACATGCAACGGCGTGTCCCCAGTGGTGCATGACAGGCTGCATGTGCCCTCGCCAGCATCACTCGTGTCATAGATGGTGGTGTAACGAGGCACTAACACTGTGATGGTCCGTGGTGGCAGGAACACCGCCTCGTCCACATCAAACCATTTCTTGATCATGTCCCTTCGTAGGGCGTCTACCGCATGCCATGTGTGTTCGTCACCTATTTTGAGTTGCAGGGTGGCACCGGTCTTGAATGTGCCGTCGCCTGACGGACTGAATATCTCAACGATTTCTCACATAGGAATGGTGACAAAGGCGCACGGGACATGACTGGGGAACTTCTCACAGGCACCGGTGGCATCTGCCCCGATCACGATCATATTGTTCTCAAATAAAGTGGGACACACCTTATACTCATCCAGACTGCAGATCGTTGCTTTTGGGCAACGTTGGGGGGTGCAGCAGGTTGAAGAGGTTCTCGAAGATGATATTCCGAGTAGCCTCTTTGGTAAACCGTAATTCATCAGGGAGGAGCTCATTCGGCGGACCTGGCATCCGAGCCGGGTGATGCAGTGTCTGGACTTTGAGGAAAAAGGTAAAAAAAAAACAGTTGTTCTCGAATAATTACTTATTCGCGACCCTTGCAATCCTTGAGCAATGACACGATCCTGGGGATTGTGATGAGGAGGCGCTTTTGGCGCTGGATCTCTTTGTGCTCGATGTACTTTCGGTACGTGCGCTGGATCTTGCGCGCCGAGCACCACGATCGCAACCACTGGGACGCTATGTGCTGTACAAAGTCCCATTCCATATTGACGAATCCATCAGATGACACCCAATCGATCATCTCGTCATCCACCTCAATGAACAGACTGCTTACAATCTTGCGTGTGATGTGAGGGTGATCGGAACAAAAAGGATTGTACGGGAAGACGGCTTCCAAACCAAGAAGCATGCCTTGGAAGCGGGGATCGCATATGATATTGTCCGGCGAGACTGTCATCAGATTGAGGATAAACAGCTTGGCGTGGTTTCCGTCTGTGTAGTCGTTGGCAGTCAATTCTCCGTAGCAGACCTTTTGTATTTCGTTGTCCCACGATTGAATGGCGAGCTTTGCAAGTACCTCCCAAACGCGCGCCATGGGCGGAATGAGTTCTCTTGCGCGATCGCAAAATGGATCCGACGGAACGCCCGAAGTGTCATTGGCAACATCGTTGTATAATTCAGTAAAGTTTGCCATTGTGTTTGTGGGTATTTGTGGGTGTTTGTGGTGGTTATAGGTTTCTTTTATATCAATTCAGTCAATTTTTTTTTCACATGCGGCTTTCGCATGCCCCCCATCCGTCCATTCATTCTCACCCACGACACGGCGGCTTTTGAAGCCTCGTTGGCAATTTCATGCTGCATGGAATTTCTCTGAGCTGTGCATGCGATGATGTCGTGATGCTCCATGAGATGGCACTGACTGATGTTAACAGTTCTCTGCAATCGGGGGTGAAGAAGACAAGGTTCTTGAAACCTCGACCACCCCTCACACCGGCGACGCTGCGCATCAACAAAGACCCCGTGTTGCTACACCAATCTTGCAAAAAACGCGTATTGTTGTAGACACCACCCGCCGCCCCGTGGTCGCGACAACCGTCGAGTGCAATCTCCTCTCACCTGCACTGTTCAAAATCTTTCTGCTTGTATGCCCATCCTCTCGCTTGGGACGCATTTATGACATCGTTGCAGGCACCACACCCTTGGAGGAGTAACAAGTTTTTCCTGGCGGCGGTTCATGCGCATTTCGTTTGATAAATAAATAAAGTGTCCTGCGACTCACCAAATGCCGCGTAAGTGGTTGAAGGAGATGTGAACGTCCAACCAATAATGGGCGTTCCTGCCTCCCGGCCAATTTTTACTGGTTGCTAAACATGGTAGGGAGCGGATTTGTTATTCCTTGGTGCTTATGTGTCAAGCTAGCGAGTCGTTCAAGAGGCTCTAAATCCTGATTAGAAATTTAAAAAAATCGGCCGGGAGGCAGGAACGCCCATTCAATGCTTCCATAATTCTTTATTTTTTGATAAATAAAGTGTCCTGTGACTTACCAAATGCCGCGTAAGTGGCAGTTGAAGGAGATGTGAACTTCCAAACAATGGTAGAAGAATTACTAGGCATGACATATCCATTTCCAGATGGTTTCAGATACCCAAAATCATTTACCAATATAGCACTTCCATTCATATAAGTTGCTTTTATTCCAGATGAAGTTTTTGTGAATCTAAATCCATAATTCGGCATTTTTCTACTGTACCAAGTCCCTTCATATGGAAACACCTGCTCATCTGCCTGTGTCTTTTGTAATTGAGCGATGTCGCCCTTGGTAAGACATACCCCGTCAATGCAGAGCTTGGCGTCGGCTCCGTTGAGGTGCAAGTTGCCAGTCAGATTCATTTTTTCTAGCCCGTGCATGCCGTTGTCTACGACTTTGTAGGTGTCGACGAACATTTTTCGCATGGACTCGTCGGTTGCGACAAGACCCTCCCTTGTCGGGGGCGTCATGGATACAAAAACTATTATGGCTAACAAAATAATTGCGAAGGCTGTGTACACATCGACCATGATCTTTGTATTGGCGGCGAAATAATTTGAGAAGACCGGGATTGACAGTGAATGGTGAAGGTTGCAAATTGCAAGCTTGAGACATCATAGCGCAGGACAGATCACATCTCGCTGACCCTCCGACAGCACTAGCCTGAATCTTGAATTGGTCAACTATGGAAGCTTCGAGAGCAGACCAACTACGACTTGGCTTGTGAGTTTCGCGCAGTTCACTCGCGATTCTGAGACCGGAGATCGCGGAAACACATTCAATAGGTGAGTTTGCATCGGGGATCTCAAAGTTTGTTTGGTGTGACTTTCTTTCCATTTGATGCGCAGACATTCTCATTCATTCTCACGCATCCCCCCCCTCGCAACTAAATCGAGGACAACTAAACAGCAATCTGGTCCAGAACGACGAACATCTTCCTAATCTTCGTCGGCACATACTGAGCGTCGATTGTAGGAGATGCTGCGCGTAGCGCATTCGCGTCTGGCTCCCCTACCATACTTATTATGTTCTCTATCACGTCAGGTGGAATTGATGACAATAGGGTTGGGTCCAACTGTCTGGCAAGACATGTGCTTTCGTTTGGGCAGAAGCGGATCACGGAATCGCCCACAACAGCGTCGGATGCAATGATGCGGGTTAGTCTCCTTTCTAATACATTCCACTCCACATAAATCTCAACAATGCATGCCCTCCGTCTAGGTCCATCCTTATTGTTCTCCCATGCTCGCATGTGCTCCAACAGTGTCAGTCTCCTCATAAGCGCACAGACGAGTCCGTTGAGATTGCATTTGCGGATATGAATATTCTCATGCCACATTTTTTGAGGGTCTAAGGGTATGCTATCGTCCTTGACGTACGCCTCTAACGCATTGCGTTGTAGAAACAAAACCTGCAAACTGTCAGGAAATCCAAACAATTGACGCACATCGGCATACCTTGCACATTGCACTCCAATGTTCAACGATTTAAAACCCACCTTGAAAGGCATACTTGATTATACATGCACAGCTTTTTACTCCTTATGTTGAGCAGTCGTCAGTACTAACATCCATGAGTCATTCCTCGAATCCGCGATTCACCTTTCATTAACTGCCGTCTCAAGCAGGCGTCTGCTTAACAAACTATTACGGGATCATGAAAGGGAATCGCTGGACCCACGGAGTGGGGCAGGGGAATTCAGCTGCGGACTCGCGAAAACACGTGTCCTAGGATCTGACTTGTCCATCGGAGGAGGACACACGCAAACGGCGGAACACTGCCGAATGTATCGGAGGACGCACGCAAACGGCAGATGGACAATATACTGTAACATTATTCACCGGTCTGAGTGTAACAGTGTCAAAAAGTGCCCGGTTAAAATCTCGAATTTAGCGCAACCGCCGCACAGGTCAATGTCCTAACACCGCACCTGTGCTCCAGCGCCCGCACTGCGTCGCGCACGTCGTTGATCTGTTGTTGCATGTGCATGTTGGCTGCAATGAGCTCAGTGCGCATATCATTAATGTCGTTCAAATGTTGATGCATGCGTTGCATGATGCGGAGCTCGCATGCAACGAACTGCTCTTGGGTGACGTAGAAGGGTAGTTGGTTTTGCAGGGGGGGCGGCTCCATGTTCATGTCCCTAAAGGCGCAGCAGACAAGAAAACGCTATATATAAACGTACAGAGACAAAGTGCTGACGATTGAATGCAATCTCATGCATCTCACCTCAATGCATATCATCTCAATGTCAAAGCAATCCAAAGAATCCATGCACGCCGGCGGCTCCTCGTCCAGACTCATCACGCACACGCACGGAACTGATGCGGCGGCGGCGGCTTATCGCCCAGCCCCATCACGCACGGCAGAGGCAGCGTGTAGTCCATCCTTATCACACATCATGCCACGCGGCGGCTTGAGAAGGTTGCAACACTGGAAATCGATCGTCATTGATTGGAGCATAACAACAACGCGGCGGATTATTATTAATTCGCGGTACCGGATTCGATTTGAGAGTAGGAGCACATGATGGCGTCCGTGAAGACTCGTCGCGCCTTGTTCATTTTTCCAAGTTACTACGTAGACGGGTTGGGATTCGTGCTTATGCACACATTGCAAGAGTGTGGTACGCTGCCAAGGGACTTGAAGGGGTACAGATGTGGCGGAGCCATGAAGGACCATGATGTTTTTGTCAACAAGGTTTTGGGTTCTGGTATGGAGATCAATGTTCTCGAAGGCACCGTGGTCCGGAGGACCGTCATGGACCAATTGGCTTGGTTGTTGGAGCCCTCAGTGGACGTTGCTCTTTTGTTATTCTGTGGGCATGGCATGAATGAGGGGTCGCCACGTCACGGTACATTGGTATGTTCTTACAAACAGCTGGTGTCAGCTGAGGCCATCGATGCGGTGGTGGCAGCTCAACGTTTTTGCGGCACACTCATCCGCGTGCTCAACATGTGCGAAGAAAATGCCATTGCCCCCGGCCCTGGTCTGCCGTTCCAGCACGGAAGATCTCTGCTTGACGCATCAAGAGCAGATCATGATGCACAGTTCCATCTCGTTGCACACAAGGACGTGATGTTGTTGGCAACTGGGACTTTTGAAGAAACGGCAGGTGGCAAGGCAGGCACACACTTCATCGCTGCCCTGGGCAGAATGTTTGACGCAGAGTCGATCTTAACCTACGAGCGCCTTGATGAGCTCTTGCAGAGGCACTGGCCTGGTGGCAGTGGGAGGGCACTGCTGTATCCTGCAAGGTTGAAAGGGATCTTCGGATGGCCGGCTAATGGTTCACATGTGAGTGGCGATTCTGCATGACGATCACAAGCAGACTCTATTTGTTTCTGAAGGGGGAGCGCGGGCAGATTGGATTCATTTTGATGACTCGCGTACACCATTCACTGTAACGCTTGGGCTTCTCACTGTAACACTTGGGCTTACATTCTCACCTTACATCAGGCAGAGGCCTCAATCAAGCACCCTTTGTTCATGCTTCAAGTAGTTAGTTGGCTGCAGTCTAAGAGAGTTGGACAATTATTTTTACATGGCAGACCACAAGACGACGACTGACTGACCAAGACGTCTTCAGACGATCACCGCGCACAAAATCATCTTATATCAAACGGCGGAACGATGTCGATACTCTTGGGGGAGCACTTATTGGATGTGATTCGATGATGATTGGTGTCTCCTTGGTGGGTTTGATGTGACGGCCTCGTCCATCATTATAAAGGGTGTCCCACTTTATTTGAGAATAACTATAGAATGTCAGATTACGCTTCGGACATCACTGTGTCGGGTACGTCCGACTTGATTTGCACTGGGGTCCAAGATGTTCATCTTGATACAATTGAAAAGCAAAAAACATTGGAATTGGCCCGCCTCATGAGAGGCCTCGTGCCTGAATGGGGTAGTGATTACATCGAACGATACATTCCTAACGAGCTCCAGTGCCAGTTGCACAACAAGAGAACATGGATGGATGAAGATGGATTCTGGTGGGGATTTGACAAAGTCTGTGCTAGGAAGTATAAGCAGACTAACGTCATTATTCTTGCTACGAAGTATCACGGACTTGGGACACATGAACATAAAGTACTGGTCACTCTAAATAATTCGGTACAAGTGGTGTGGGAAGACGATTTATGGTGATTCTGATGCTCTTTGAATCATACGGGACATTGCATGTTTTGCAAGGCAGCCAATGGCCCCAAATAGCAATGGGGTACTCAAAGAACAGCAGTAGCAACCACAGTGAATGCGGTTGCGTAAGACTCAATGCGGCTTTAATCGACGACAAGTGTTTCGTGTGCGTTTCTAAAAAACGAGTCTAAACAACGCAACATCCATACCTGATAAAAACCATTGAGCGATTGGCGCGAAGAAAAAGAGTATTCATCGACGCGATGCCGACCGATATATATATCCCGCCTTGTCAGCCCATTTCAAAACCAGTTCGCAAACTAGGAAAGGCGTTGTCGCTGGACATGGACATTCTCGGCACAACCAAGTTTCTTGATCGCCTCCACTGCCAGAATGTCAGCCGTCTCCATGCACTGCGGGCGTCATCGGCTGTTTCTGGTGATCCACGCATCTTGAAGTATGACGCATTGCTTCACCTTATTAAACAAAGACACCACACATCCCCACCGTCACGTTTGTTCCTCGTAGCTGTGGAGTACTTCTTCGATGACGGCTGCTACAAGATCTCCAACGGAAGCGCCCTTGTATTCTCACATGCTATCAACACCCTTTTCGTTGTGGAGCCGAAAATCCTCAACCCCCCCCCTGCCCAGTATGGACATGCCAAGGTGTCGAAAGCCATACAGCAGGCCACTATGGGCGCGACTAGACTTTTGTCCTGGCTACCGCATCTCATAAACATGGACCTGAAAGACGGAACCTCACTTGGATATGTGAAAATTTCTCGTATGATCGTGACCGCTGTGAATCGCGGTGGACGCGTCTTCTGTCAAGATATCCACAGCCAGGAAATTTACTAAGAATTGGAGGAGGAAGACCCATACAGCTAGGGACATTTGATATTGGGACACCTTATATGGGGATTCTGAAAAGTTGACCAATTCAAGATTTGTAACCGAGTACAGTGATCAGTTCCAAGTACCAGTCTGAGTCATTGATGTTCAAGCCTCCTCATGTGATTGTGTTCAGCAACATGACTTGAGTTCCTTGAGTTGAGGATTTGAGTTCCTTGAGTTGAGCGGATTTGTGATTCCTTGGTGCTGATGTCTCAAGCTAACGAGTCGTTCAGGAAGCTCTAAATCCTGATTAGAAATTTAAAAAAAATCGGCCGGGAGGCAGGAACGCCCATTATGTTCAAAGTACCCTGAAAAGTCAAACTGATGGCTAACATCGTGCGCATCAATAATCCTTTAGCAGAAACTAAGCCTGTTATCACATGTCAAGCATGGGTCTGCTAGACAAGCGCTCTCGTATATCGATATGGGAATCGCGGGCCCCACGGAGTGGGGCAGGGGAATTTAGTTGCAGAAACCTGTCGCATCCACACGCAAACGTACATTCATGACACACGGATGCGGTGGCGGATTCTCGTCCTCGAATGAAGTGTAAACAACCATTCTTCAGTATAAACAACCATCAGCACAGCACACTTCACAAACAAATGAGTTCCTTTGACGAAATCAATGAAGATGTATTGGAGATCATTCTAGCCAATGCGATTTCGAACGAATCCCACCTCAAACAAGTGCCTCTCGTTTGCAAACAGTGGAGATGCGCCGCACCCCGGTGTGTCACAAGGATCCACTTAAGACATTATAACAGTTTGGAATACGCATTATCACGCATTTGCAGGCTCAAAGAGTTGAAAATATGTGTCAATCGTGGGGAATACGTACCCTACCAATCAATGTCGGCTATCGAAGACAAGATCCAAGACATATCGCCTCTGTCCTTCCTCACTTCGTTGGTTCACCTGGACATATCGAACACCTACGTGACCGACATATCGCCACTGTACGGACTCACTTCGTTGACGCACCTGAATATGTCGCACACCTACGTGGACGAACACATATTATCACCTCTGTCCGGACTCACTTCTTTGACACACCTGAACATGTCGCACACACCTCTGTACAACATACAAGCTCTGTACGGACTCACTTCGTTGATTCACCTGAACATGGCGCACACACTTGTGACCGACATATCACCACTGGAAGGACTCACTTCGTTGATTCACCTAGACATTTCGCTATCACAGCTTTCCGGACTCACCGCATTGGTTCATCTGAACATGGCGTACACACGGGTGGGCGAACACCTATTATCACCTCTGGCAGGACTCACTTCGTTGATTCACCTGAACATGGAGGGCATACGTGTGGACGACATATCACCACTGGCAGGACTCACTCCATTGGTGCACCTCGACATTTCGAACACCGACGTGTACGACATATCACCGCTTTCCGGCCTCACTTCGTTGATTCACCTGAACATGTCGTCCACACGTGTGGACGACATATCACCGCTGGCAGGACTCACTTCGTTGGTTCACCTGGACAGTTCGAACACCGACGTGGACGACATATCACCGCTGGCAGGACTCACTTCGTTGACGTACTTGAAAAATGGATGGAATGATGTGTAAAATTGTTCAACGGGTCATCCTTAGTAATATTATTGTTCATTTTCCGTTTAAAATAGGGATTGATTTGAGCCTCCGGCATGGGAGTTCCTGCCTCCCGGCCGATTTTGACTGGTTGCGAAACATGGTATGGAGCGGAATTGTGATTCCTTGGTGCTTATGTCTCAAATAATTATTGTTCCAGAGATGGAGAGTCTTTTTAGAGGTGTTCATGTGGTAAGGGCCATAAACTGAGCCGTCTACTACGATTCTTAGGCCAAACGGTTATGGGCTTGTGATTCATTCAGATACCTACAAAACCGCGGGGAGGCAGATGTGATGCAGGGAATGTATTCAGTTCAGCAAACTGTGCGTCAATGATGAGATGGCATGCCTTCCATGCACACCTAAGGTAGCGACACATCGTTGCAAAGTGCTCGCAGTTGTTAAATGCGGCGTTGTAGACAAATGGGTTTTGCTCAGCATCTTTGACCAGAGCGAGGGCAAGGCTTGCCGAGAGGGTCTGATCCAGAGCAGCCCCTTCGGGGTACAAAGCCTCCGCAAAGATAGAGCCGTTGGCAACGAAGTCTTCGTAGGATCGCAAGGAGACGTTGGCCTGCTCCTTAGAAATTCCCCACACATCAACGACTGTCGGGACTTCGATATCCCCTGGTGCCACCACTTGCTGCCCGACAAAGATGCCATGGTGCCTGTAACCGGATTCGTCTTTGACCATGATCTGGGCGCCAGGCTTAAGCTTGCCGAACATAGCATAGCCGCTCTTGTACGGCGCCAGGGTAGCATATGGGTGCCCGAGGTCTGGGGGTGACCAATCTGGAAGCATTCGCTTGATGTGGGCGATTGCCGATGTGAGGATGTCGGTAAGGGGATCTTCCCGAGATGCCATGTTTGTCTCAAATTGAGCTGCTGACTCGTGTTAAGCTTCGAGGATTTATAATAGATAATATAGGGATCTTTTTTATGCGACCGTCATTTTCTCATTGCAACACCGGGGGAGGACATGGGTTTTAATTAAGGACTTTTATTGATTGGGTATAAGGATACCTGGTACAGATGGGATTTTTAAATGAGGAATCCGTATTGTCGAAGCCGACAGTGTGTGTGCTTACAGGGTTCAATACTGTCCAAGACGCATTTAAGGTTGTCCCTCACAAACACATTCCATTTGTCATACTTTGTGTGCATAATGGGCATTTAGCATATGCATTTGATGACATTGAGGAGGTGCGCATTGAGCCAGATTTTGTGTTATTGAATGCCCTCGGTCTAAAACATCGTGTGTTTGTGTTGTGTGACAGGTTACAGATCTTACCCCAATTATAGGTCGTGCGTGAGCCACGTCATCTGCGCATCAACAAGTTGCGATGTTGTTGTACCCCATTGCAATGATTTGTTATGGCTGGATTTGGAGAGAATGCAATTTGCGTTTTTGTTCTAGATTGTGACAAATTTTCCAGGAAGATCGTCTTATCTGATCATAATTACTACACCACAGTCGACGACAAAATGGGCGTTCCTTCCTCCCGGCGGATTTTTTGAAATTTTTACTCAGAATTTAGAGCATCCGGAACGACTCTCTAGCTTGAGATATCAGCACCGAGGAATCACAAATCCGCTCCATACCATGTTTCGCAACCATTAAAAATCGGCCGGAATACAGGAACGCCCATTACAACTTAAACTCACACACGCGTAGCGGCGGCTGCTGTCGAATGGCACACACAGGACACTCATTGACACACGCAAACATGTAGACGAATCCTCTTCATACAGTCGATCGCTCCTCCTGAACGACTCGCTAGCTTGAGACATCAGCACTAAGGAATCACAAATCCTCTCCATACAATGTTTCGCAACCAGTCAAAATCGGCCGGGAGGCAGGAACGCCCATTGTATGAATTCCGGGTATGAATGACTGTGTAAGAATGTTTTGTTTTTGACAAAACTCTTGAAAAATCACATGCAAGGGTGGACATGCTGCATGCTCGCGGTGTGCATCCACATGAGAATGTACGTACAGGGGGGGATGCGCAAGCCGCCTCCTTGGCATGTGTGAGGATGAATGGATAACTCAACATGATAAGGAACTCTGAAGAAAAAACGTTACACCGCAACAAACAAGTCTTAGATAATTTTATTTTTTTATTTAAAATATATACACTTTCATTCATTCATTGAATGCCACGAGTGGAAAAACTACCTAAAGCGAAAAAAGAAACGAAGAGTCGATCTGATGTCGTGTGCTACACAGGTCCCCGTCCACGCGGAAAGAAGGACGACTCTTACACGTCCGAAGAGTTCGTCGCGTTTATGAAGCATGAGGCCTCTGACAAAAAAGAACGGACGCTTGATGAATGGATAGAGTGGGCAGGCGCGCTCCGCATGAAAGCATCAAAGTGCAGAAAAGTAACAAAATGCAATGATAAACTATCGGCTGCAGGTGAAGTCATTGAGAAAACTGAAAAGCCCCTCAAATCTTGTATCGAGAGCAAATGTCATAATAGTTATGAACTCATGGCGAGGCTGACCAATAATTCCAAAACCGCCATGAGCTCGTTCGATAAACACGCAATCACAGCGCGATGCGGTGCCGTCCATTGCTCGAATGAAGGCGTGAAATATGGCAAGGCGACCAAATCATGGGACGCAATATCGAAGAGATGCGATATTCCCCGAAAGGGATGTGCCGGTGATTGTTGATGCAGGGGCTGCATTTAGCTGAATCCGCTAAGAGACGGCGAGGTCGTCTTGTCCACATACATCTACCAAGGTTGGCGGATCCTCACACAAAAGGGGACGCCGTGTTCATGGGAATTTGGCCTGAATTCGGGTTTTCTCATCTCATCTCATCGCATCGAGTGTCGCGCACGGTGTGATACCGACGCACACGTATCTAACACAAATCTAATTCGGATCTATACTAAAACTGTCTGTACGGGGGCGAATTCTGGTTTGTTAGCTGCTTGACAACCCTATTTTACAGCGGTATTACTTAAAGCCTATAATTGTGTACACAGTATCTTATTTGTCACTGCTTTCATTTTTTCATGCACACAGATAATAAGCATGGACTTCACTAATACATCACCAGCTCAGCTAGGCATCATCATCGCTGACGGAGGGCCACACAAGAATGCTGCATTGGCTGCACTTGTCCAAACTGCTGAGCGAGCTGATGAGGCAGTGCGGGTGGCGCATGCGGCTGTTGAAGCTGTTGAAGCTGCCGTAGCCATGCTGCGAAACAACAACAACAGGTATGATTTGATTTGCGCTTGTGATTGCACAAAGGTGGGTCATCAACTCAACGGAGAAATCGGTGCTTCAGACTGCCCTGCAAGTCCTTCACACGCATTGCATGACAGACTTCAACAGAGAGGAGAGCAATGCTGTGATCACGATATCGACTTGGTGCAATATCGTCATTCAACAAAGTGGCCATGTCGCTCTTGTGCAGGGAGGGATTGGAAGGCGGGCATGGGTTTGATCAATTGCGTCATGGAGTTGTACATGATAATTGGATTAATAGGGAATGGTACTACTTTGCCTCATGGTATCACCAGATGAGGAAGATGCTCAGACCTCCTCTTTTGAAAAATCGCAGAATTAAATTATCACTACTCAAGAGAAAGTCGTGTGTATCAAGCCGTATAGGATCAACCTGTTAACGACCATATCAAAATGTATATCACAGTTTAGTGAACGTGTTAGCCAATTCAGTCCATGACTTGCAATCGGCAGGGTGTCGCATGTCTCGTCCAATGAAATTAATTGTGAGTTGGTTAGCTGCGTTCTGGTCACACCACTGCCAGAATTGTGCCGCCGCAGTGAGACATGCAGAGGATCCATGTTTGGCACAATACGACTCACCGAACTTCAGCCCACCATTGATGTAAATTACAAACACTTTGTTTGGGGAGGTTTGCTCCTTCGTCCAATGCTCCAGCGCTACGTACGAGTCAACGACTTTTGTCGCGACATGGTGCACTTGAGACAGCCTAAGCCACTCGTCCACCGAATGGGGTTCGATATGGCTATCCATGAAAATCGCTGTATTGATGTTATAACCGGTTTGAATGAGGGCTATTAAAACATTCCACTCATGATATCCGCTGCCACACTCTGGAAATACAATGATTGATACCTTACTTGTGCATTTGTTTACATAATTGAGCACATTATTGACGATGTGGTTACTGTCATTGGGTGTACATGCACTATTTTGTAGAACAGGTAAAGGATGATTTGCATCCATTCTATGTTTGCATTATTATTTTGGTGATAAAATCATGCACCACATTTCCTTAAGCACACTTTATCATGAAATACAAGGTGTCCCACTACTCCATGCTCGCACACGGCTGGATTGGTTTCCAGAACCAGGCACATTTGCATCTACATGTGCCGTACTCTCCAGAAAGCGGTTTCATTTTAGTATTCCGTCAAGTGTAGAATTTGAATGCGTACGTGGCCTTCAACATCTTCAGCCAGTCAGATCCGTGATGGTCATGATACTGACTGAGTTGTAAGATGGTGTCTCGACCGTCTAGGGGAATGCTGCACGGGTGAGAGACAGACACGATGACGGCACGAGCTTTCGACTGCATGGCATTGTGTAACAATTGGCGGCCTTGTACATTAAAAAGATGGATGTCATCAAATGCTAGCACATTGAAACCGTCAAGTGAAGGTGATTCTGATTCAGATTCAGACAGTTTACACAACGTTGCCTCTGGTGTATGTAAAGCATGGTACTCCTTATTATGTTCTGTCATGACCAATATTAGAGTGGGTGGTGAATGTTGAGCAATAAGTTGAGTGATAGCGTGACTCTTCCCACTTTCCCTGCGCCCTAAAATGTACATTACTTGTGGCTTACTTGTCTGTGTGATGCTCATTTACTCACATGACAAGGGAATTTGATGCATATAATAACCGCAACCAACTAAGCTACAGTCAGCGTGTCCAGGAAGAGAGGCGATCGCTTCAGTGCGGCGGCTGGTCCTTCAGCTTATCACTGTAACACTTGAGCTTATCACTGGAACACTTGAGCTTATCACTGTAACACTTGGGATTATCACTGGAACACTTGGGATTATCACTTTTTTCCGATGTGTCTTCTAAAGCAGGCGTCTGCTCGACATCAATTATTTACTTTCCATGATAATAAGTGAACAACGCATGTCGAGATGAACAGCCTGATGTTGTTGGTGGCCAAGATACTGGGCGTAGAGTCAGAAGGTGCTGATAGTGACGTTTTCGCCCTCATGGAGGGCGCGATGAATGTCATGGGAATTCACAACTTGCTCCCGCAGTCAGCCCGCCGTGTTGACATAGCTGAAGTTGCCACATAGCTCCTTTCTGGCGATCAGATCCTCATTCGGACAGCGGGTAGCAAGCAGAGATTCCATCATGGAATCTTTGTTGGTCCCATTTCAGGAGTGCAGGGGGGTAAAAATCTCGTGGTTGATTGTTGGGGCTCACATGATGCTTGCAAACAAGAGGCCAAGATCCAGCTGCGTACATTGGGCGAATTCATGGCTGTCCCCGGCTGGCCTGAGCTTGCTGTAATGTGTTGGGATAGCGACACACCAGAGCTTCGGGAGTTCTCGGCGGCACTGGCGTTGGGGCTGCACAGGGATCTGCAAGATTGCTCTGGCCTCTATCACTTGCTGGGCCGCAACTGTGACCACTTTGCGACATGGTGCCGTACGCTCAGGTGGGATTCAGTTAAGTTGTCTCGAATTGCCGCTCAGGTGTACCTGATGACACATGCGATGCCTTTTCATCCAACACAAAAAATCAAAGCCTGGTTTGTTTAAAATATTTTCATTTTGTTTTTGTTGTTGTTGGTTCACTACAAATATTTTTTGAGGAGTCTGAGGAAAGTTTGTAAGGTGTGCCCCACTTTATTTGAAACGCGGATGAGGCAACGAGGACCCCGCGCGCCAAATAGACTACGTTTCGAAAAAAATTGAAACGTTTTCTCCAGCACAACAACCAACAACAACTACAACACACGTAATCGCCAAATTCACTCACTGAAATACCCGAAATGTCTGGATCCACAACAACCACCTCTAACGCCCGCTGCACTTGCGCCGGGACCAAGAATGACGGTTTCCCATGTTCCCGAATCCTAACTGACGGCAGTAAATACTGCTACAACCACGTCAAGCAGGACCCCTCCTTCAAGGAGGAGTCCAATGCGTCTGAAGAGCCGATGACTACTACAGTCGAAGACTACGATGCGCTCCTGCGCGAGCTCGAGAACTGTTGGATCAAGAATCAGACACTTATCAAGCATAACGATGAGCTGAAGCTCATCTCCGAGACTACCATGCATGAGAATATCCTGCTGAAGAGTCAGCTAGTTCCAGAGTTGTCCCCGTACCACTTTGGACACGACCTGCTCACCAGCCTCAATCTGCCATTCTGCAATACGAAGTGCTGCATCGTCATGCTCGATTCGTCCGGAGCTAGACAGTGCAAAAACAATCGCCAGGCCACTGGCCTGCTGTGCACCACGCACGCGTCATCACCAAAGCATGTAGCAGAAAAGGTCAACAAGGCCTACGCTACACGCTGTTTCGAGAGACACGCGAAGGTCATCAGCGCATCTCAGACACAGTCTGATTGCGTAACCGCGTACACATCTGCGTGCGATGACAACAAGTACAACTACTCTGCGGCCGCTGCTCCGGCGCCGTCGTCGTTCTCATCATAGTTCGTTCGTTCGTGCATACATACATACATGCACAAGCGAACCAATACTTTTTTTTCTGCTTAACAAACCTTTGTTTTTTTGGGATGGTGGAGCGCGCCTCTTAAAAATCACGCTGCTTTGGAGTCCCGCATCATTGATCGTGAACAAAACTATTTATTTCCAAATTGGAGAATGCCATTTGACTTCCGTTTTGACTTATGTTTTGGTTGCTCAAGTTGTACATAGAGAAATACAGGTATAAGTGTAACCCCCACAGATGCAGAGACAACAGCGTGCCTTGCTGGTCAGCCCCAGTTACGCCACGCCTGGGTTGGATATCAGGACTCGATACGTGATGGAGAAAACAGGAGTGCTCCCCAGTGACCTGGGCAAGTACAGCACTGAGGGTTTTGCGCGCGACGCAGCAGTGCTACGCCGCCAGTTAGGGCCGGGTTTCAGTTTTGAAACACTGGAGGGCGAGGTGTTGTCCAGCGCTGTATTGGACCACCTGAAGTGGTTGTTGTCCCACGACACAGAGGTGGCTGTGTTGTTGTTCTGCGGCCATGGCATGTGGCAGGGGTCGCCGCAGCACGGTAGTCTCGTGTGTTCATTCAAGCAGCTGGTCACAGCTGAGGCAATTGAGTGCGTGGCGGAGAAGTTCAAAGGCACATTTGTGAGGTTGCTGAACATGTGCGATGCCGAAGGGGAGTCTAAGTTGAAGGATGGGCAAGGTACCAGGGACGCAGTAAGGCTGCGAGGTGCTCAGATGCAAGGGGGGGCAGGCGCGCCAAGCACCTACTACGGCATGACAGTGGCAGCCACGCAGCAGTTTGGCAAGACCACTGGTAACAGCCGGGGCAGCAAGTTCGGTGTCGCACTGGGGCGCATGTTTGATCAGGAGGTGGTTGTGACGTACGATGGGTTCGAGACGGCATTGGACAAGTATTGGAGTGGGGCGCAAGTACGGATGACGCACGCTTTCCGGGGTGTGTTCGGGACGCCCGCTCTCCCGGTGGGTTCTTGTTGCATCACTAATGATGATGCGGGTTATGAGTCCGAGTCTGAGATGGAGTTCTGAGTCTGAGGTAATGGGCGTTCCTGCCTCCCGGCCGATTTTGACTGGTTGCGAAACATGGTATGGAGCGGATTTGTGATTCCTTGGTGCTGATGTCTCAAGCTAGAGAGTCGTTCAGGAGGCTCTAAATCCTGATTAGAAATTTAAAAAAATCGGCCGGGAGGAAGTGGCAAAAAATAAATACATCAATCTGTAAACTTTGGGCTGTAAACCTTTCTAGTTTTAATGCGCAACACTGACATGACTACGTTATGCCGTGCAGAATGACAGCCAAGGGGTGCTTCTCGTACAAGAATGCCACCGTCAACGGCTTCAACATCACCAATCAGCTCCAGGTCCGAGTGGAGGCGATCGACAACAACGTTGCGAAGATCTATACCACAGATGAGAACGGCAACCCGCTGCCGATGCCTGTCAACGTCTCGTTGCGCACCGGAGAGGATGTGAACGTCGACATCATGTGGCTCCACAACCAGAAGAAGCAGGCCTTCTCTGATAGCAACGGCATCACGGCTTTCTCACTGTAAAGCGTGGTGTATACATTGCCATGCAGCCGTAAAGCGTGGTGTATGCCATGCAGCCGAACAAGCAGCCATGCAGGCGCACAAGAGAAGCTCAGGAGGGGTGGCTTCGCCACTTCCCTTGTCGATTCTCAAAAATCGATCGAGCGGTACCCAGAGGTACGAGGACTGCGATTCTCTCCAGAAACATGCATTTACTCCGACCGGGATCGCTCTTCTGCTCTCACAATCGCAAGGCTGCACTGCATGGAATTGATGGGTCTAGGACGACCTCTTCCATTTGCCCACAGCATCTCTGTTGTTGTTGATGAATACAAACTCGTATTGTTGTAGACACCACTCGAAGCGGTTTCATTTAAGTATTCCGTTGACTGTATCAAGACACAAACGGCGGATTTCGCATCCTCCTCGGTGTCCATCCTGAGTAGAACGACTGATGTTCGTAAACACAGATGTTTAATTTTCTAACTGCGATGTCGTACATTTATTTCCATCTGATATATGTTTCCTCCGACTGTAGGCACCGCGTGTCAGCTTCCATGTATTAATGGGCGTTCCTGCCTCCCGGCCGATTTTTTTAAATTTCTAATCAGGATTTAGAGCCTCCTGAACGACTCGCTAGCTTGAGACATCAGCACCAAGGAATCACAAACCCGCTCCATACCATGTTTCGCAACCAGTCAAAATCGGCCGGGAGGCAGGAACGCCCATTTATTGTTTTTCTGATTACCGATTACAGATTCCATTGTATTCGAGTAAAAAATATGTGCATTGAAAGTACTAACCCCTATATAAAATGCTATTGTCTGAAATCTATGCGAAATCACAGTCGACATCAAACATCTTATATAGCGATAATGCACCCATTAAAGGAGTGCGATCGCGACCAGGTGTTAAAGAAGCACCATCGATGTCATTTGAACAAGATACAGACACAGGATTATTCAATGCATCAAGTAATGTCTTAGGATTTGCTGCAGGAGCATATACTACGCTCATTGCATCATCTTCCAATTTACAAGCCAATACGCAAATCACAACATCTTCAAATATCGTGCCTCTCAACGACAATGTCTCACAATTAGGAACAATAACAAAGAAGTTCGCAAAACTGTATGCAACAGATATCTATGGAACATCTGCTACATTTAACACACTCGGAGGAACGGCCATCTCAAGTATCGTCACTTCCACAAGTACAAATGTCGCAGCCAGTTCTGCAGCGGTCAAATCAACATACGATATTGCCGTCTCAGCTTCCAATCAGACGTACGGCATCGGCGAGCTCGATAGTAATGGTGATCTCCTTCTCAGTGGCAACTTGCGCATCTCCGAAAATGCCAATATATACAAAGGTACAGAGTTATTCAGTAGCGGGGGAGGTGGTGTTGTCGGACAGACGAACATGGTAATTTTGCCAACGAATGCTCAAATGAGTGATTTCTCCATTCTGGTATCACCGACAGGTAACATTATCACATGTGGAATGAACAATCGTGGCCAACTAGGAAATAACACGACATCAACAGGTGCGACAACAACATTACAAAACATATCGAGTAAAGGATCTCTGAATGGTAAAACGATCGTGGCCATTTCGGGCGGTGACAATCACACTCTTGCCATTGACTCGACGGGACGCGTGCACGCATGGGGAAACAACAACTCAGGCCAGCTCGGAAGAAACAATACCACTTCTTCATCAGTCCCGATCGATGCCTCGAGCTTCGGATCTATTGTCGGTAAAACTATCGTGGACATTGCGGGCGGCTACTATCACACGTTTGCCCTTGACTCGACGGGACGCGTGCACGCATGGGGATACAATGTCTTCGGCAATCTCGGAAATAATAGTACCACTGATTCATCAGTCCCGGTCGATGTATCGAGCTTCGGATCTCTGAATGGTAAAATGATCGTGGCCATTGCGTGCGGCTACGCTCACACGCTTGCCATTGACTCGAATGGACGCTTGCACGCATGGGGATACAACGGCTTTGGCAATCTCGGGAATAATACTGGCGCTCATTCATCAGTCCCGATCGATGTATCTAGTTTCGGATCTATTGTCGGTAAAACGATCGTGGCCATTGCGGGCGGCTTCTATCACACGCTTGCCCTTGACTCGACGGGACGCGTGCACGCATGGGGAAGCAACGGCCAAGGCCAGATCGGAAACAACGATACGTATGATTCAAGAGTGCCGGTCGATGTATCGAGTTTCGGATCTCTTGTCGGTAAAACGATTGTGGCCATTGCGGTCGGTCAATATTACACGCTTGCCCTTGACTCTACGGGACGCGTGCACGCATGGGGAGTTAACAGCAACGGCCAGCTCGGAAGAAACAATACCACAAATTCATCAGTCCCGATCAATGTATCTAGTTTTCGGATCTCTTGTCGGTAAAACGATCGCGGCCATTGCGTGTGGTTCCGGACACACACTTGCCCTGGACTCTACGGGAGTCGTGCACGCATGGGGAAGAAACAGCAGTGGCCAACTCGGAACTGGTAATACCAGTCAATCAATTGTCCCTGTTGTAGCGTTCACAGCCTCAAACTTCGTGAACTTCACAGGCCAACATCGTTGCTTCGTGGACGTTCTCGCTCCATCACGTCTGCGCGATCACGAAGGGCTTGTGGTCGTCACCGACAAAAACGCATACGCATCCGGTCTGTTAAGAGGACGACAACGCGCCATGACAATCAACCAAGCCCTACCTATCGTCTCTCTTTCCAAGGTCCCAAAAGATCCCCGTGCATTCGGTGTGATCTCTCTCACCCAGGACCATCCCGCAGGTCCATCTGCATCCCTCTCAGCAACAGAGCTCCTAAGGATCGCAGAACAAGGTGATGTACGTGTCCAAATCAATTCGATCGGCGAAGGATGCATCTGGGTATGTGACGAGACCGGATCAAATATCCATGCAGGTGATTACGTCACCACCAGTAGTTTGTCCGGTTACGCGTCTCTCCAAGTATTAGATGATGGAGATGTACCGGATGGTACATTACGAAACTATACGGTCGCAAAACTCACGATGGATTGTGATTTCTCACAGCCTCTTGTAGATGTTGAAGAAGTACAACAAGATGAATATGGGAATGTCGTTTTCGATGCAGACGGATCTCTCGTGTACACGAGCGTGACCATGACACACGGTCCTTCTTTTTTGGACCCAGATACAGGAGAGATACGTGCTGGGGAACCACTCGAAACACCTATCCCAGTGACCGAACCTTCCTACGAAATGCGCTGGATGACAACCGAAATCGATGCATCCTCAGGTGTATCGATCACGACTCTTATTTCAAAGGAAGATTACGAGAAACGTAAGTCAGATGGACAATTAGTCGGTTTGTCACGTTCAGCTTTCGTTGGATGCACTTATCATTGCGGATAGAAAATTGGCATTTATAAAACGTTTGACGATTATTGTCAAGACCAACAAAATCTCCCCTGCAATAAGAAATGAATAAATAAATGATAATTATTTTCAAATAATACCCGTGAAAAAAGTGTGTGTGTATGATAATAATAACGAACAACAACTGCTGATTTGTTCGTCATGCTTGATGAAGACATCCTCCTAGTTCGCAGTAACACCGAGCTGCGCGGACATGTCACGGTACCCGCCTCGATTACATCCATCGGTCGATTCTCTTCTTATGGTCCTTCAGTCTTTCACGCCGGAGCAGCGTTCTCAAATGCACCAACTACATTCGGTGCCAACATCGCATGCAGTTCGATCATCGATGCAAGAGGAGGAATAGCTGTATCAGGATTCCTATCGAATGCTGCTCTGACACTTACTGATTCTGGAGGAGGAATGGCATTGTTATCATCTCCACTCCATTCCACACAAGATGTGCATCTGCAAAAAGAGCTAAAAGTCCATGGCAATGCGACCTTCGATACACACGTCTCCGTTAACGGCACGCTATACGCGAAAAACTTACATCCGTCTTTCAACACATTCCAAGCTAGCAACATCTTGATTCCACTAGGTGGAATGATTCAGTTCGGAGAAGGAGGAGGCTCTTCGGGGTCCCCTACCATCATCTCCTTTTCCAACGCTCCGGACACGGGTCTGTTCAATCCAGTGGCTAGAACACTAGGTGTGGTCGCAGGAGGGACGGAGATGGTGCGTGTGTCAGACACAACCGTATCATTGTTGGGGGATCTCGTGGTGTCATCGAACATAGTCCCGATAACGAACGCGACGCAGTACCTCGGCTCATCGACCATGCACTTCAAAGAGGCGTGGATCGACGAGCTCCACATCTCGTCGAACCCTCTCTACATCGGGGACATCCGCGCTGACCCGGGGCAAGGCATCACGCTATCGACCACCGGCGATGGGGAGACATCCCTGGTGTCCGCAAAGGGAGTCAATGTAGTGTCGGAAGGGGGTGTCACGATGCGTGTATCAGGACCTCTAGGTATAGTTGACATCCAGTCTAGCGGAGCAGGTGGCACCGTGAATTTAGGAGCAGAACAGGAAATTGTGATGACAGCACCTCTTACGACGATATCAAGTAACATGATCGTAAAAGGTGACCTGACTGTAGAAGGCACACAATTAACGGTGAACACGCAGACGGTGACGGTTGAGGACAATATAATTGTACTTAACTCAGGTGAGATAGGATCAGGTGTCTCAAAGGGTGAGGCAGGATTTTCTATAGATAGGGGAGATGCTCCCGAATATCAGCTTCTTTTTAGGGAGTCGGACAACGCGTTCGTAATAGGTCCGCAAGGCTCCCTCACACCCATAGCAACCGAGACCTTTGCACGCAACGCAAACAATATATCCAGTGGAACATTAGCGGTTTCTAGAGGAGGAACAGGGGTCTCCACCAGTACCGGAACAGGTAGCTTTGTTTTGAGTAGTTCTCCAACGTTTACGGGAACAGCTAACTTTGCATCTCTAACAACTTCTGGGCCTTCGACGATAAATGGTAAAATGACCTTCGGAACCGGAGTCAATCTATTTGTCAACCCTAACGATTCCATGACTGCTCCAGGGTACTCTTGGAATACTAATTCAACTACCGGAATGTATCGTGTTGCGGCAGATTCAATAGGGTTTGCTACAGGTGGGGTTAATAGAGCTACTATAAACAACACTGGGATAGTGGGTAGCGGAGCTAATATAACCAGTTTAAGTGCTGGAAACATATCCAGTGGAACATTAGCGATTGTTAATGGAGGTACGGGAGTTAGTACTGGCTTAGGTGCATTGAACGCAAACAACATATCCAGTGGAACATTAGCGGTTGATAGAGGAGGAACGGGGGTATCCGTCAGTACCGGAACCGGTAGTGTTGTTTTGAGTGTTTCTCCAACGTTTACTGGAACAACTAACTTTGCATCTCTAACAACTTCCAATTTGGATGTGGGTGGTCTTACGACACTGAATGGGAAGTGTATGTGTCTTGATACATTGACTGTGAGTGTTGGTGTTGGAGATGATACTGTTTACCCACTACATATAAAGACAAGTGTGGATAACGTATCCCTGTTCAGTGTGGGCGATGTGGTCATGTACTCCGACATTCGCACCAAGTCGGATGTGCTCCCGATTCCGGATGCATTGGAACGTGTGGGACGCCTTCGAGGGTATACGTTCATAAAGAATGGTGGTGACGAGACACGTCGTAGTTGTGGTCTCATTGCACAGGAACTATTGGATGTCTTGCCTGAAGCTGTGCATGCACATCCGGAATCTGGAATGCTGACTTTCGCTTACGGGAATGTAGTGTCTTTACTTGTGAATGCGATAAATGAACTTAAGGCACAAGTCGATACTTTATCGGGCACTTAATTAATGCTTGGAGTGGGTGCATGAATCCCCCTAATTTTCGCATTGCAAGTTCAATGATCAGACCCATATTCGTATTCAATTGAGTAAGCAATCGTATGTCGGAATGGTGTATCGATCCCAATTTATTGCAATGGTTTCGAGCTTGATCAACGACTCTAGTTCGAATCGCAGATGAAGCGGTTTCGGTGGTGCCCAGGTTTTGGGACCCCGACCGTGAGACACAAGCTCTGCTGTACGCGGCAAGGAACGGAATCTGTCTGAAACGTACGTCATCACGTGGTACAAAACTATTACTACTACCACTCGAAGAGTCCGTGACGGCGTCCACTCATCTTCACACATACCCCGGCGGCTTTAGTAGCCCCCCCCCGTACACATCTTCACACACACGCACGGCGGCTTTCGAAAAACGAGTGTAAACGGAGGGGGGAACATCCAAAATTAAGAAATTATCGCGCTTTGTCTCGCTCACCATGTCGATACCACGCGCGAGCAGGTCAAGGGCAAGAGAACTCAGGAGGAGATAAACTACCGCATGTGCCCCGAGAGTGTCTCCCGGATGCTTGAGATCGTTAAACTTCGTCTTCTGCGCACTTGACACACGTCGACCTCTGGTTGACAACCACCTGGTTGACGTAGCGTCGCCTGTTAGACCATTGTTATTATTCGTAAGCCCTCCCCCGATATCCATGAATCCCAATTTCACGTACGGATCGTACATCACGGTATATCGGATGAGAAGACACAAGACGTCAAGATTTCGCCAGAATTTTCTACAAAAACCATGATTATAAGACTACGACTACCGTTTTCCAACGGGCATCATCGATGTTTGCAAGCTTTCCGCAGCTATCACACGTGTGCCACCCCCCCTTTCCATCTTTCCACAAACGCAACTGATACCTTAAGTTCACTGCACTACTGCATCCATCGCACGACAAGGTTTTCACACACGACCATTTAGCTCCGCATGACACACACGTTCGGACTCCTGTGTCCATGTTTTGTGTCACAAGAGAGGACGCGCACTTACCACAACTTACTTCTTCTCGTTCCATACAGTCAGTCGTTCTCAAATAATTTTGGGACACTCAGTATAATTTGAATGATATCCCCTTAAACCAGATATGTGTCATGGTCCGTGGTTCACTACAAATATTTTTTGAGGAGTCTGAGGAAGGTTTGTAATATATACTCTCTTTACACCTGTCGACCTGTCCAGACCATGTTTCGCAACCAGTAAAAACCGTTCGGTATTCTGCAACGCCCATTAAATCCTTGTTCTCCTCAACTGAACTCAATGCAAGTGTTTCTTGATGACAAGTACCTTACTGTGCGGTCGCTAGAGCGCACAAGGATAGTGCTACCACATATAAGTCCTGCATCCAAAGTGAACGCATCTATACCCCCGCTCTGTACTAGCATCAGAACATCCTCCATCGTGAAGAAGGGTGCAGGCGCGGACAGACCGTAGTACACGCCGGTGCTGGACTCAAACACCACCGAGCACGGAGCGGAACGGAATACGGACGAGAGACGCGGGCAAAGCAAGAGGGACACGAACACTGAGTCCAACACAGGCGCCTTAATTATCACACGCAAATCGGATGAAGGATCACGAACAGGAGGAGGAGGAGTTTTAGGTGGCGGAGACATATCAACGGGAGAAGGAGGAGTTTTAGGTGGCGGAGACATATCAACGGGAGAAGGATGAGGATGTTTAGGTGGCGGAGACAATGTCATATCAACCGGAGAAGGAGGAGGAGTTTTAGGTGGCGGAGACATATCAACCGGAGAAGGAGGAGGAGGTTCAGGTGGCAGAGGCATATCAACGGGAGAAGGAGGAGAATGTTTAGGTGGCGGAGACAATGTCATATCAACCGGAGAAGGAGGATGAGGTTTAGGCGGCGGAGACAATGTCATATCAACCGGAGAAGGAGGATGAGGTTTAGGCGGCGGAGACAATGTCATATCAAACGTAGAAGGAGGAGGATGTTCAGGTGGCGGAGACATCATATCAACGGGAGAAGGATGAGTAGGAGTATTAGGTGGCGGATACAATGTCGTATCAGAAACTGGTGACGAAACGAAATCGCATGTTGGGCAACACGCGTGTGTGAAAGGTTCGTATATTGAGTACGTGCATACTGAGTTGTTGCCGCATAACTTAAATGGAGTATTGCAAGGGGGGGTCAAGTGTATGCAGAAAACGCTACCCAATATACTGTCGTAGTTAGACTTGATGCTTGTCACGACGATCTCAGCGAAACCAGTGTAGTTGCGAAAGTAAATTCCGCCACCCTTTCGGACACCGTTGATAGACACAAGATCCACGCTCCCAGAACAAACGTCAACCGTCTTTATGGCAACCTTCTGGAATGTCCGACGAAGGGCAGTGCAGCAGTCGACACCTGTATCAGGAGAGATGCAGGAATTCGGTAGTACAGTGAAACACATTAAATTCTCGGAAAAAGAGGGCGCAAGAACGTATGGACTACTGCTCGGTGAGCTGCAACTCGGCGGTTTGCAACTTCCTGCAGGGAACCTCGTGTACGCGCACGCAGGAGATAAAGCAGATAATAGGGACGCCAAAGCGAAGCAAACTATTGCAAGTGATCTTGACATCAATCAATAAGAAGAAGGCTTACTTACTTACATACATTTTAAAGTGGGCGTTCCTGCCTCCCTGCGGATGTTTTGGAATTTCTACTCCGGAACGACTCGATATCCTGAGATATCAGCACAGAGGAACAAAAATTCCGCTCCATACCATGTTTCGCAACCATTAAAAATCCGCCGGGAGTCTGGAACGCCCATTCTGTGTTAAAAACTTATTTGGTGTGAATCGAAAACGACGTGAATTTGTAAACAACCTATTTCGTTTGAACTACAGAAATTTTAAAAAATCCACCGGGAGTAAGGAATGGGCGGGCGTGAGCTCTTGGACACGTTGTTTACATTACAAACCTTCCTCATACTCCTCAAAAAAATATTTGTAGTGAACCACAAAAAACATTTGTAGTGAACCACAAAAAATATTTGTAGTGAACCACAAAAAAATATTTGTAGTTAACCACCAAGTAAAGGTCAGGTGGCGTGGGTTAAAGGTTGCAAGGGCCACATGGAGTGGCACATGGCAAATTTGGTTAAAGATAATACTGTTCTTTAACCTCGTGTGACAACATGACTATAGAGAGTGATGTACACGTGGCAAGCGCTGACGTGGCAACTGTAACGATAGAGCTAGGGTAATATAAGGTAAGCCCTACCAAGCAGTGCCAGCCTGGTAGGGCTCGCCTCATCGTTCGAACGGTGGGCAAAAAAACTAAACCGCCTACAAAAGCTTTTAGCAAACATGGCAATCTCCTTGTCTACCTTTAATGGGCGTTCCTGCCTCCCGGCCGATTTTTTTTAAATTTCTAATCAGGATTAAGATGGGTTTGTCAGCAGCTTGCCTTGTTATCCTTTGTATTTCAGCTTAAATGCTGAAATACAGAGATGAAGGGCAAAAATATGTACTCTCCTTTAGCTGATCTACCCATTGGGTTCAAGGGTCACCGGTAGGGTGTCCCACAAATTGCGTCTCCGACTGTATGATATCAGTATATTCTGTAGCTATCTATCAGATATCAGAGATTTCAGATAATCATCATCAGCTGATTGAAGGGGGAAAAACGGGATCATTGATGTAAGGAGGTTTCTTTGATGGACTGGACATTTTGTAGAACCATCAACTCATACTGTTACGCTGAATCTAGTGCTCCATCAAGCAGAAATCGTTGAAATCATCTTGTAAGGATATTTTGTCAATTTCTCCACAATTCCTCTGGCAGTTCTGGAACATAGTAAACACAGCCCTGAAACCATTGTAGTGGGTTTCTGCTGAGACAACATGGTCTTCGTCATCACAGAATGGCGTCGTAGCACCTTGGCCGAAACTCGAAAAGACGCCAAGGTCGAGCACATAGTCTGTTGCAGCAGGGGTGGAGGCGGTTACGGCTGCAGAGACAACATGGTCTTCGTCATAACAGAATGGCGTCGTAGCACCTTGGCCGATACTCGAGAAGACGCCAAGGTCGAGCACATAGTCTGTTGCAGCAGGGGTGGAGGCGGTTACGGCTGCAGAGACAACATGGTCTTCGTCATAACAGAATGGCGTCGTAGCACCTTGGCCGATACTCGGAAAGACGCCAAGGTCGAGCACATTGTCTGTTGCTTCAGGGGCGGCTGCAGTGGCATGGGCGGCTGCAGTGGCATGGGCGGCTGCAGTGGCATGGGCGGCTGCAGTGGCAGTGGCAGGGGCGGCTGCAGTGGCATGGGCGGCTGCAGTGGCATGGGCATGGGCAGGGGCAGGGGCGGTTACTGCAGCATCACTACGAATAGTTCCCACAAACTTTGTAGCCTCGTCCGCGTAGATTGCGCTCCGGATTTTACGAAGATTGACCATGAACACAGTCACTGCATTCTTAGGAGAATTCTCAATCAATCCCATTTTGCGCATCTCACTAGCGACATGTTGTTGTTGTCCACTGAGTCTGCCACCATATCTTTCCAGCTCTCTGTACAGAACCGCCTTCTTGTACGTTAACGTACCGTGTTTGTACTTGACTGGCACCACGTCGTCCATCTCGTCGATTTGGTTCGTTGTCACCTGAATGAGCGCCAGTATTGTACTGCGCACCATGGATTCCCTGCTGACTTGTCCACAATTAGGCCCAACGTTCTTGAATCTCTTGAGAACAAACGATGCTCGGACGACCTCCAATCCCAGCATATCGTCGGTCAAATCACATGGGCGAGGAAGATACACAAGTGTAGGGGCCGGTACATCATGTGCAGTATCAGCATTGCACGCCGCCTTGCAAGTGCAAAAGTCGTCCTTCACATATGGCCATACAATGACCATCATGCTATCGCCACAACGCTGGTCTCCTACCACAAAGCAGCAGACTTCCTTCTCCACATCATTGATAGTCTTCCCATCAAGCTCGGCCAACGCCTCCAATATCAGAGGGTTGCGTGACGCGTAGTGTCCAGGAGTAATATACGAAGAAGACTCAGCAGCCGCGTTCATATCTTCAGGTTTGAGCCATGTTGTTAACTCAGGTATGTTCGTATCACGACGCCGGGACTTGGACCTGTTCTGGGACAGGGAATCCATTGACGATGGAAGATGATGTATGTATGACGATGGAAGATGATGATTATGCAGTTTATACTAACAATACAACGAATATGGGCGAAATGCTGTGAATGTGACTGGTAATACAACCAATGCAGTTTTGTGTATGGGACCGGCAATACAACCAATGCGGTTTTGTGTATGGGACCGGCAATACAACCAATGCGGTTTTGTGTATGGGACCGGCAATACAACCAATGCGGTTTTGTGTATGGGACCGGCAATACAACCAATGCGGTTTTGTGTATGGTGGGGATGCGGAAATACAACCAATGCGGTTTTGTGTATGGGACCGGCAATACAACCAATGCGATTTTGTGTATGGTGGGGATGCGGAAATACAACCAATGCAATTTTGTGTATGGTGGGGATGCGGTTGCGGTTGCTGTTGCTGTTATTGATTTCCACCAACAACACCTTTGTAAGCAACAGCGCCCACAACCATCCAGCCTTTCGGAAAGCCCATGATGGCGGTCTCCACCCACCGGATGTTGATTCGCAGTCGCTCCCGTGCATCGAGGTGATTTCCATGGACGTACCCGTTAGAAGCCGCAGTTTCGCTCGCGTGGAATACGCGCGTGGCGAAACCGCTTTTCACACGCCTACCATGCGCAGTCCACTCACGTGGCGTGAAGTGACTGGAGGAGCGCATAGGCGTTGGCCAGATGCTTACTCGCCACAAGCGGTCTTCACCAGGGTAGTACAGACGCGTGTAGAACTCAGCCTTCGCGCGATCCAGTGACTCCAAACAAGGACGCACAACAAGAGGATATTGACTCAGACCCACATCGAGTAACCTTCCCATATTAGTTATATTACTAGTACTACTACAAAACACAGACCGCATCTCGGTCAGCAAAACAGCGAATGCAAAACGAGCCGCCTGAGGCACGATCGCATTTCCCAAGGCCTGCCACTGAAGCGTCAGAGACCGGACATCAGCACGAGACTCTGTGCCAGGCGAACGCGTCACGAGACGAGGCATCTCCGCATCCAATTTTGCAAATGGATAGGACAATGACTGAGAAATCGACGAGGACAGACGGGTCCTGCTCAAGTAAGGGAACAGCATACCAGCGTCTTTGTCACGACGAGCAGCGAGTACCCAAATACGAGACCGGACGTGACGGGCACCCATGTCAGCTGCAGATAGAATACCATAGCGCACACTAAACCCGCGAGTCTCGAAAGCTTCGCAAATCGCATTCAACCCACGGTATCTCAACGCCGGAGAGTTCTCAAGAAAGACGGCCCGAACCGAAGGAAGACCGTCCAAAACACGGAATACCTCCCACACAAGTGAAGAACGCGTACCGGACAAACCACCGCCCTTCCCAGCCATAGAAACGTCCTGGCAAGGAAATGATGCTGTGATGAGATCGGGGCCTAGAGCAGCTCCGACACGAGAAGAAGACGCAATCACATCCAACGGGTCCAGTGTGGTGACATCCGATATGATGGGAATCCCCGGAAACTGAGAGGACAACACACCGCATGCGAAAGAATCGATCTCGCAAAAACAACAAGGACGCGCCAACCCCTTCAAAGCAACAGCATGCCCACCGATACCACTGAACAGATCCGCGTAAACAAGCATGTGTATCACTAATAAATTCAACGGCGGTTTTTTTCACACAAAATGTCACTTGATCAGATTGAACCGGCAAAAACGGTTCAGGGAAGTCTTGTAAAGGTAATGAACAAGGCGATCGTAGACCTCGTCGGGATTGCTCATGTGCCTGCTACCAGAACCACGCTCGAGGTGAGTACGCAGACAATTCCAAATACATTCCACGAAGTACTCGTGACGCGAATACCAATTGTCAAGCGACATCACGGAAGGAGACCTGGCCATCTTCGGAACCAACGGAGGAGGATCACGACGCACATTACCTTGAACATGCACCATATTATTTATTTACTGACTTACTTACACACATATTGTCATGGACCCAAAAACCTTTATGCACGAGTTCGATTATTATTACAGTTGTCAAAATTCTGAGTAGACATTTCAAAAAATCCGCCCATTTGTTCTAAAATTATTTAGTAATACAGTAAATACGATGAAGGAACTTGCGATTGCGCTTGCTTTTTACACGATCGCGGAGGCCGTTTGGCTCTTCGGGATGAAGGGATTTTACGTGGCCCAATTCGCGCGGTTCTCTGTGAATCTTGCGGTGCAATCTTGGCTTGCGGTTTGCATGGTGTACGCGTTGCTCTTAGCTGCAGCATACTTATTGTTGCGCCCGAATCCATCGGTCAGGATGGGCGCATTGTTCGGGGGGACCGTGTACGGCGTGTACAACCTCACGAACAAGGCGACGATACCCGGGTACTCGTGGGGGATGGTTGCCGTGGACACCACATGGGGAGCCTTAGTTTTCGCCACAGTATCTTACATTTTCAAACGGTTCCGATGAAAAAAAGTATGAGAACAAATGTAAGACCCAAAAACATGTCAACACACGTCATCTCAAAAACAAGAGAGTTGCTGCACGCGTGGGAAAGGTTCTGCGACCAACAATCCAAAATGCACGATACTGCTCGAGCACACTACAAGTTTTACAACTATATGATCGCAATACCTGCAATCCTACTTACAACAATAAGCGGAGCAGGAAGTATAGGAATTTCGAGCAATGAAGTAGCACTATCTTACGTAATGGGATCACTTTCACTAACCGCAGGGGCTATGTTCTCAATCCATCGTTACATGAACATTCCAGAACTACAACAGTTACACGATGTTTACAGCGACGAGTTTCTAAAACTGCGCAATAACATTCGCCTTCATCTAGTTATCACAGACGACGAAGACAACAAAACGTTCTCTTCACTTGTCGAATTCAGCAAACACATAAATACCATTCTTGACAACTGCATCGACAAATCACCATCATTGCCCCCCATGGTTGTCGGTTTGAAAAAGAAAAGTATGGGGAAGAAGTTCTACTCAAAAAGGATGTTTAACGATGATTCATACGCTTTGTCGAACATAAAAGAAGATAGAACAAACCCCAATGTACAGTCGACGGAATACTAAAATGAAACCGCCTCGTGTACGGCACACCTTACGGTGTAGCAACCCACGGGGCAGTGGAACACCAATACGATTTTGAATCAACAAATTGCAGGATGTTAACGAGAATATACCGTGGCCCAAAAGAACACGGGGTCTTTGTTGATGTGCAATGTCATGTTTCGTTTTACTGTTCCGCCGACTGTAGACATATTCATATCAAAATAAGCATCCTCATCATCCCATACTTGAAATGACACTGTTGAGGACAAGCGTGCGCTTAGCCTTAATCTGGATACGAGTGGAAGCAATGTCAGACTCGGTATCCGACAACTCCTTGTAAAGAATCGCCAAAAGAACATTTGCACGTGTCAACCGATTGTCACAGTTTACAACATCCTTCAAAACAATCTTCAACTGGTCAGGAGACACAGCCATTTTTGCTCGCATGGAATTCATATGTGCAAGCTCGGACCGGGCACGCTCCAGCTCATACTTGGAAATGCCATGTTCATTCTTGAGCTCCGAATAAGTCGTCTCCAGCTCAGACTTGGAATCCCACACGCTCTTGAGCTCCGAATATACATTATCAATCTCAGACATCACTCCTGAAAGCTCGGACGTCGTGTCCGCAAGCTCAGACATCACTCCTGAAAGCTCGGACTTCGTGTTCGCAAGCTCTGACATCGTGTCCACAAGCTCGGACTTCGTGTTCGCAAGCTCGGACTTCGTGTTCGCAAGCTCTGACCTCGTGTCCACAAGCTCGGACTTCGTGTTCGCAAGCTCGGACCTCGTGTCCACAAGCTCGGACTTCGTGTTCGCAAGCTCGGACTTCGTGTTCGCAAGCTCGGACCTCGTGTCCACAAGCTTTGCCAACTCGTCCTCCAACGAAGAACCATCCGCCCGCGCATGCACAACCTTATGCCGAGTCTCCTCCACTGACAAAAGCGTACGCTCAAGCTCAGCATTCGCATCCACCAGCTCCGCACGAGCACCAACCAGACGAGCGGTCGCGTCCCCCAAACCCACACGCGCCACATCGATATCAGACGAGGTGACACGCGAACGCTCCCTAATCTCCACCAGCTCAGCCTCAGCAGCGAGAGCCCCCTCACGGAAACCAACCAACTCGTCTTCATGAGCCCTAATCTTGCCGAGAGCGGCAGACCGCTGCTTGCCGACAAGCTTGGTCTTGTGCCGAATACGGTTCATCTCCAAACGAATCTCCTCGTCACCGCGACGAAGAGCGACAAGCTCATCCTTCCCCTTGCCAATTGTGTCTGCAAATTTACGACGGTCAGCTTGTATGTCACGGAGTTGGTCGAGCTTCTCCTTAGCACGACACTGCTCATCAATCAGCTGTGTGCCAAGGTGATTCATCACTCTCGTAGCAACCTCAATGCGCAACCGCGCCTTTTCAATGGCGGCGGCGTTATCCTGCTCCCTAACCTTGAGCTCATCCAAAAATCCTTCCTGAGCACGAATCGCCGAACGAAATACATCCGCCTTCGGACATAAGACCACATCGCATACATCCTCCTCCTTACGCTGCTTTAAAATACGTTTAAGCACATTGTCAATATCCTTCACATCGGACTTCAGCAGGGCACGGATGTGCGCGTCCAAATCGCAAGAATTGTCAGAACAAGAAGAAGCCATGTCGTTCGATATATACTGGATGATATGGGGATATCTCACAATCTCACACCAAACATCGGTGGGCATAACATTTATACTCGATTACAAAGAAGAGGTGCAAAAAATATTTGAGAACAACTGTATACATATGTAACATGGAATCTGCCGCAATAATATTAATTTTGATAGCGATATTCGGAGTCGTAGTGTACGTAGTGATCTCGCACGCTATGCTCAAACACAACATCGACAAAACGACCGAGGCGAACAATAAACGAGAACAGATACTGCACGATGACGTACAAGCACTTGAAATGACCGCAAAGAAGAACAAGAAACGCGATCAGAGAATGCAGAAAGACGTAAGAGCCCTTGGAATGGTAGCCGACGCCGAGCTCAACGTGCTCAAGAAAAAGGACAATATGCAGTTGAATATAATCAAAGAACTGGAGGAGCGCGAGTCGAAAAGCTCGCTCGTATTCAACCAAAACTTCAAACGCGTGGACTCGCAAATAAAAAACACAGTCGGAGCCATTCAAAATATCGGATCGACGGTAGGTCGCCTAGAAAAAAGGCAGAATGATGTGCTCAAAAAACTGAACCTAATCAAGCAAAACATCGCGACATTACGAAACACGGACATGACCACGGATAAAGATATCAAGGAGAACGCAATCGCAATCAACGAATTGTCAAAAGAGGTGGGTGACATCTCTACAAGAGGATTAAATGCTGAAATCCAGATTAAAAACATTTCGGCGCAACTCGCGCATCTCGAGGCGAAATTCAATGTCAAAGTCGAAAATAATACTGATGTCCCAGATCTACGAACTCGACTCGTCAATGCGGAAGGCAAGATCTCCCTATTAAAAGAGGTGATCATTCGTCTCGATCAACTCGAGAACAGTACGAAAAGTACCAAGACGGACATTCAAACGCTACAAAATAATCTGACAACCAATGGAACTTTGAATGTAACGGGGGGCGATGCCAAGGTCTGCATAGACGGGGTATGCATTACCAAGGCCGACCTATCCAATTTCAAGGTCGCGACGGCCTCCATCGCTCAACTAGAGCAGAATTTGTCCGAGAGTAATGCCAAGGAACTGGCACAGGCACAGGCACAGGCACGGGCACAGGTAGAGGCACAGGCGCGTGCAGATGCAAAGACGCTGGCAGATGCGCAGGAGCGTGCAGATGAGCAGAAGCGTGCAGATGAGCAGAAGCGTGCAGATGAGCAGAAGCGTGCTGATGAGCAGAAGCGTGCTGATGAGCAGAAGCGTGCAGATGAGCAGGCGCGTGCAAAGGCACAGGCAGACGCGGTCGTACGAAACTGTGCCGTATCTGGATGGGGGGCATGCTCGAAGCCCTGTGGAGGTGGATTCCAGACTCGAACGGTGACACAGTCTTCCGCCAATGGAGGCTCCGGTTGCCCTACACTCGCACAGTCATGCAACACACAGGCCTGCCCGGTCGTACGAAACTGTGCCGTATCTGGATGGGGGGCATGCTCGAAGCCCTGTGGAGGTGGAGTCCAGACTCGAACGGTGACACAGTCTTCCGCCAATGGAGGCTCCGGTTGCCCTACACTCGCACAGTCATGCAACACACAGGCCTGCCCGGTCGTACGAAACTGTGCCGTATCTGGATGGGGGGCATGCTCGAAGCCCTGTGCAGGTGGAGTCCAGACTCGAACGGTGACACAGTCTTCCGCCAATGGAGGCTCCGGCTGCCCTACACTCGCACAGTCATGCAACACACAGGCCTGCCCGGTCGTACGAAACTGTGCCGTATCTGGATGGGGGGCATGCTCGAAGCCCTGTGGAGGTGGAGTCCAGACTCGAACGGTGACACAGTCTTCCGCCAATGGAGGCTCCGGCTGCCCTACACTCGCACAGTCATGCAACACACAGGCCTGCCCGGTCGTACAAGCGCGTGCACAAGCACTCGATAGGTTATCCAGTGATGGCACTAGTACATTGCATCAAGGAAATTGTTTGCGATCGACCAAGGGAAAATTCTGCATTCAATCCGATGGCAATTTGGTCATGTACAATAGTGCTGGAGTACCCAAATGGGCAAGTAATACATATCGTAAAGGAAGTGGACCCTACAAGTTGGTCATGCAATCAGATGGTAATTTGGTGGTGTATGGAAACGGAAAACCTACATGGGCGTCTTCCACATGGAGGAAGGGAACCCCACCATATATTATCGCGATGCAAACGGACAATAACGTCGTTTTGTATGACAAAAATGGGACACCTACATGGGCCAGCGGGACATATAATGCGTGATTTTACATTCGCACCACCAATTTTTAAAAATCCTTCTCGTTGAAAACGAGTGCTTTCGAGTCATCGTCAACCTCGAACTCGTTTTCCGAAGCGTGTGTCATGCTGAAATCGTATCCATTGATGTATCTCCTCACTATAGTTTGTTACGTACTGCGTTGCTAGGGTTGCTGACGCATCCACGACTCCCGGCCTCCTCTCGATCAAGAAGTTACGAAAGCTTCTGCGTCGCAAACGAGTTCGTTCCCTCGACGATGATGATGACAGGTTAATCGATATCCTAGAGGCAGGCACGGGCGCAGGCAGCGGCACAAAATGGGCGTTCCTGCCTCCCGGCCGATTTTGACTGGTTGCGAAACATGGTATGGAGAGCGGAATTGTGATTCCTTGGTGCTTATGTCTCAAGCTAGAGAGTCGTTCAGGAGGCTCTAAATCCTGATTAGAAATTTAAAAAAATCGGCCGGGAGGCAGGAACGCCCATTACAAGCGCGTGCACAAGTGGAGGCACAGGCAGCGGCACAAGAGCGTGCACAAGTGGAGGCATAGGCAGCGGCACAAGAGCGTGCACAAGTGGATGCGCAGGCAGCGGCACAGGCAGCGGCACAAGAGCGTGCACAAGTGGAGGCATAGGCAGCGGCACAAGAGCGTGCACAAGTGGATGCGCAGGCAGCGGCACAGGCACAAGGTTCATAGGTTCGAGGATATACGACCAACCAAGCTGAAACAAATAAAACAATAAAAAAACCGGTTGTCTATTTGTTTTATTTGTTTTATTTGTTTTAACTCCGTGTACGTCAACACATTCAAGAGGACTTTGGGAGGACTTGGGATATTATGTATAATTACCTTGTAAGAGTGTAGGAACACCCAATTGAATGGTTTCAAGCCCTAACGATCAGTTTCACTCCTGAATTTATGAGAGACTCTCTAATGATTGTTTTAATGATATTTTGGACATTTCGTGTTCCAACTGTGTAGTAATCATCAGCGGACAGAGGGTAGCGCACTTCGATGTTTGTACCCTTAGCCGTGACCTCGGAAACGTTGGTGGTGACCTTCGGCTCTTTGAGCACTACTGCGTGTTTCTGCACGTCAACCCTCAGGTTTTCAAGTGCCTTTGCAATGGAGACGTTCTTATTGGATATGGTGACCACGTCGACAACGATGGGTGTTTTGGATGTGGAGTGATTTTTCAACGCACTGCCGTACAGGACCCTGTTAGGAACGATAAATGAGACCCCAGAATCGTCATCCAATAAGGTGGTGTAAAGTATATTGAATTTTTTTACCGTTCCGTTTACGCCGTCGCGTGAATCATCAAAGACTTCTATGTAGTTACCCATACTGAAAGCGTTCGACATCATCAGCATGATCCCTGCAGACAGGTCGCTCAACGTCCCTTGCATTCCAATCCCTATTGCCAGTAGCACTGCCCCTAGGATGGTGATCACTGCTGCACCCTCTATTCCAATGGACACAAATAGGATCGTTATGGCAATGCACATTATGATCCAATACATGAAGCTCTTCATAACATGTATAGCAGTAGACCGCTTGAGGCTCTCTGGTGTGTCTTTCTTGTTAGAGACCCTGGATACGACGTAGGCTACGGTCTTTGCTACGAAGTGCGATGCAACTATGTACACGATAGCCACTACACCCATGATTACGGAGCGCATGGTCATAAGCGACGACAATCGACTACCAATGTTTGATGCTAATAAGGTTGCAGTCGGAAGAGTGGACATTTTTGAGTATTTTCACTTATTTTTACGTACATGTATTTTCCGAAGATTTGTACCACCCCCAACCCAATGTAAAGTAAACTTGCCAAATGAATCAAATCGAAGTCACCATGATACCCATTTTCAATTACCGAACTGTACCGTTGTGTACCCCTGACCATCTGACCCACGTGTCTATTTTTTTTGTCAAGACACGGTCTCGTTGCGCAGAAGATGCCAAGAAGACGACGAAAATGTACCTCACTGCGCTTCCACTCCGTTCGATCGCAAGGAAGACGAATGACGTCGATAACCACCCAGAGCGCGCCGCCCTTTTGGTATCCATCAACGACTTTGTCACACAAGAGCTTATCTCTACACGGCGGCGTCTAAAACATAATAGGGACTTCCTCCATCCCCACATTCTTCCCCAACTCATGCTACCCCCTCCATCACTCGCCTTGCATTCGGATCATGTCCCTCTGAATGTCGCCGAATACATGGCTGCAACAATGGGTCTGGATATCGTGATACTCGCGGCCCCCCTTTGCGACATTGCCAACAAGCCGCAATGCTCTAAAGACGCGCAGCACTGCACGGTCACTGTACAACTCACGCACCGCCAGCCAAGCACTGACGAAGTGATGCTACAAATTGTCATGCGTGACTGGCGTCTGCGCGATTTGAAGAACCGACCATGAAGAGAACGTCTCCCGGGAGGTCCCCTGCCACCTTTATGAATAGAGGACGGAATGCACGCGAAGACCCTCCTCTATTCTCCTCTCCTAGCATGTGAACGGACAAACACCGCCCTGTCACTGTCTGCCCTGACTGATCCGGTAAAGAGAAGCATGCCAACGCGCGCCATATGTCCCGGCGACCACCCGGACATGGTGCGTCCTCCTCCTCCTCTGCTCCACTACACGGAGAAGACCAGCGACCCTCTATCGTGGCGCGTATGAGATGCGGTCGCTCGTTATTGCTACCGCTATTAGTATCATTGAACGCCTCCGAAACGATGGCCCTCAGAGCGGCTACTATGTCTGGGTACCTGTTTGCGTCCGATGAGACTGGGCGCGCGATCCACGGACGCGAGCCAAGAACACTGGAACTGTCTGGCGCCAAGTATGAAGAGGCACTTATCTCCACAGGTCGAATTGCCAGCTGCCATTGTTTCGCAAAAGAAGACGAGTTTGACTGGGGGTCGTTGATCGCTCTCACATCCTCCATTAGAGACGAACAGAACTCGCGGTCCACGCACGCGGGGGGTAGGAGCCTCCTTGAGAGTTCTTTGTATATTGTCTCCTCTTCCTGACGCGAACTGGGTGTAGAGAACCTTTCTTTGTTACGATATGTGTAACGACAACAACAACAATACACTATGCAACAATAAGCTAGTGCAAAGATCAACATCGCTGCCGCTAGCACAGTCTGTAAAGATGACATGGTGTGGTGGTGGTAAGCGTAATATCATGTTTCATTTTATTGTTCCCCACTGAGGACCACAAAAAAATCGCCCCAACAGTATGCAACAAACGTCCAGTACAATTGCCTAATGCGGAGACCATCATCAACATCAACATCAACATCGACATCAACACAAGGTGCTGATACTCTAGTAATAAAGAAAGGAACAACATCGGCAGCAACTAAGAAACACAATAGCAATAGCAACAGCAACACTACCAAGAACCTTAAAACGACCACCAAAATTGTGACTATAAGGTCAGTTGCATCCCCTAACAAACCGCCAGTAACAAAATCTGCGAAGAAACCAGATGTTGGTTTAAGCAAGAGTAAGACTGCGACGACACTCAAAACAACTGGTGCGAAGACAACAACGGAACGTTATAATGTATAATGTATAATTATAACATTCCACACACATCCTCTGTAATCACTGTCACGAAAAACAATGGTAAGACAAGCGTTTCAGAAAAAATGAGTAATCCGCCACCTAAGACAAAGCCCGCAACAACAAGATGCTTACGTTATCGTCTCCTGCTACTACGAGTACTACTTCTACTACTAAGTCTACAAAGAAACGTTCTTCGCCAAAGTCCCGTACCATCCAACAAGCTCCATCATCTAACATGGCCTTTCTAAATGCTTTTTCGGCTTTGACGACAACCGGTTCTAAAACTAGTAATAAACATGGTGGTCAATTATCGATGTCGAAGTATAGAAAACAGCGTGGTGGTAATGAGACTGATTCTGGGGCATGTTCTACGACGTGCGTCGCATTTGGCGGTATCATAGACGCGCCTGTTATATCTTCTATGCAACCTGGTACGGTTAATGGTGTCAACATGAATTCCACGACTCCTGGTGAGGTGTCTACACCTGTGACGGACGCCATCACACATAATGTGTTCCCCAACAATCCGTCGGACACAACTGGTGGACACAACTATCCGCACACCCTTCCGAATACCAGGTGATTGTTTTAAATGTTTTGTACTTCATTTTGTACATTATCCTGTGGTGTACACTTACACTCGTTGCTGAAAGCATGAGTGGCAACGGAGGGCAGTACTTGTTTCCGGGGTGATCGTCCCTAACTGCGTTGTTGTTCCCGATCCCTTATGATGCGGTGACGGGAGCCAGTAGCATTTTGTTGTTGTTGCATTTTTTTTTGAGGTTCACAAACCAACCAATATAGATCCCATGAAAATAAAATTATGGAAAAGATGAAAATAAACAAGTCCTTATATTTATGAGATTTGTATAAAAGAATTGGGGATATGATAAATACGGCGATAATTCTGCCAGGCTGGTCGGTATTTATTTGTTTTTGAAAAAAATTATACGGTTCCATGTATTTTTAAATTTTATTGTTATATATTTTTTGGGGCGCTATCCGCAGTACAGCCGAGGAGGGCTGCGCGCTTGATTGTGGATGGGGATGCTACACTCAACTTAAATCATGTTCATGTGAAACACGGTACAGTCGGAGACACCACGCGGTTGGTCAACTTTTACAATCGGATGAACAGTAAAATGAACATGACGCATTGCACATCAACAAAGACCCCGTGTTCTTTTGAGTCATGGTACCGGGGAAGAGGCGATCGCTTAAGTGCGGCTGGTCCTTCACAAAGCGGTTTCATTTTAGTATTCCGTTGACTGTATCAAATGTCCCTATAAAGTTGTATGCGTTCATTCCTCTACACAGCTTACCTCATTAAAATAAAGGTTTTTCGACAATGTTCTTCCGTAAGTTTGAATGTCCATGCGACAATCCCGAGTGTCGTTTTAATGTGTACATGCACACGAAGATAGACATCTGCTCTTATTTCGTCAGAGCTTCAATGTTCATCCGATACTTTATGGCAATGATACTACATGTCAAATGGATCGGTCCCCTGTCTTTTGTTTCGTCTACTTATCGAGCGCCATATAAGAACCTAATTTGTAGAACAAACAACTACTCGCAGGAGGAGCTCTCGATATCTAGGTATGTCAACAACAACAACAAATCTCATTCCGATAATATGTGTTGTGATCACAAATTCATCTCCGGCCCCTCTCACAACCGCATCTTATTCGCCTCCCTATCAACTCGTTTCTCTGGAAACGTAAAAGTGGACGTGACGTCTTTCTTCAGACACACCATCATAGACCCGCGATTGACTCTGCGTGCCGGCATGCTTGTGCGCATGATCAAGTGCTCGGGGAGTTATCGCATGTCTCTTTTGCTTATGGCGGTTCGGGACCCGCGGCTCTTCTGGTGTATTCTGATGCAAACGCAAACAATGGACGACCAGTTTCTTCTCACACTCGTAATGGGCGACTTGTACACCGCGGAATTGGACAAGACAATGACAAATGTTAGGGCATGGCCAACAAATGCCCATGTTCATTGAATAAATAGTGTAAACGTTTGTCGCAAGTATGCAAAATGTCGAGAAAGATGGAGGATGTGCAAGTACAGTCTCTTGAAAGCCAGAAACAATGGCACTCTCTACGTGACCAGGCTCGTACTTACCTTCACGACGTAATGACAATTGTAGCATCCCGTGATTGTGTGGACAACAAGTATATTCGCGAGATGGAGACGGCTGTCTTTAACCGAACATTGGAGAAGTGCGATTCTTTGAACGTTACGCGAAGTTGGAGCAACCCGTTGTTTATTTCTGTGTACTGTTCTGTGCTCCGGTTCGTACTCTCCAACATCGACTCTTCGTGCTACGTGGAAAACCACGCGCTCTCTCAGAGACTTTCGTGTTTGGTCGATAACAATCCGGACAACAACAAGACTGGTTCCGTTGTCTCACCGCATCTCCGTCCGCGCGACATTCCTTTTCTGCGTGCTGAGGACGCCTTACCTCTTCTCTGGAACGACATCATTCTCCGCTCACGCGAGCGTGATCAGTACATCATGAACGCTCGTCCTAACGCAACGACGGACCAGTTCAAGTGCGCCCGCTGCAAGCAGCGTCAGTGCTCTTACGTGGAGGTACAGACGCGGTGCGGTGCGACGAGCCGGCTTCCATTTTCGTGACGTGCCATGGCTGCGGCAGTCGATGGCGCATAGGGTAGTTGTTGTATCACTGGGCACAGTTGTTCTCAAATAAAGTGGGACACTTTATAATCATCCAGACTGCAGATCGTTGCTTTTGGGCAACGTTGGGGGGTGCAGAAGGTTGAAGAGGTTCTCGAAGATATTCCGAGTAGCCTCTTTGGTAAACCGTTCAACCGTCTGTGTCCCCATATCAGTATCAGGGGGTGGGGTTGTCGAGGAACTTCTCGGCGCGTCTCGGCGAAACGCGAGAGGACGCTCTCTCCCAAAGACTTGGTGAAGTGTAAGCATCAGGATGTTTCTGGAAGCGTTCACATCGCGGTCCCAAGTCTTCCCGCAGTGAAGCATACCACCGCTCTGTTGGCGTGGCGCTCCGCTTTGACTGCTTTTGCAGTGGAGAATCTTATGAATCCGCTTGCGTCCTTCTGTACATTCCCAACCTGTACCGTCTTGCTTCTTACGATGAGTGAGTGCCACCATGTTGCAAAGGTGGTTCTCACAGCAGCTGCATCGTTGAGATGTTCTGAACTCATCGATGTCCTCCATGATGACGTTTTCTCGGCTACGAAGCTCGAAACGAATAGCTTGGAGAGGGCCACAAGTCCGCCTAGAGATTGGCGTCGCCCCCAGACCTTTCCAATCACCAAACCCGACGAGTACCTTAGCGCTCTTCTTTCTCGGAGCTACGAAGTCAGCAATCTCAACAATAAGTTTCTGTTTCTTGCAGTACCTTCGAAAGCGGAGGTTTCGGTACCCCCTGGAAGCACGATGGGCAAGAAGGATTGGGGCGGCACCCATGTAAAATCTGGCGTACGCACCAATCTGTTCAGAACTCGAAGAGTCTCTATCCGGAATGATACCACCGACGATATCAGCCGTCTCGAGGTTCCAAACGTCAGTTTGACGCTGAGACTTGAAGATCAGACCCTTGCGATAATATTTCGCCGAGCTGTACGATCTGGTACCTCCGTTGAGTCCTGTTACAGTCACGATATCAGTAACACCCGGGTCTACCGCAGCCACGACCACATTGTCAAGGAAGGATACAATGCCACCCTCGTCTGTTGTCACGTACTCATGCGCCCGCGTAGAGAACGCGTCTGCAGGCATCGAACATGTCAGACACGTAGGCTTATTCATCAAGATGCTGACTGCAAAGCCGTCTGTCACAATGCGGTAACCGAACTTCCGAGAAACTGTCTCCACTTTCTTGAGGTTTGCGAAGCGCTCCCATATTCCTTGATGGTTTTTGGAAGCAATGTCTGCCTTGCATGAATCAAAAGTGGCACTCGTTGACCATATAGAAAAAGGCCATTTTAGAAATCGGAATGTGCGACAGAGTGAATCCAGATTTGTAAGGCAACAACGAGAATGTGCGATGTTTTTCGTTTTTAGTTTTCGTTTTTCTTCGATGGTCTCCGACAATATCTTGTGGTACAGAGGCAGGGTCATGTGAGCCCGAGACGCAAAAGTGTTTCCGGATGGTAAAGGTAGAACCCCCCTGAGACAGAATGCCACTTCGCGTGCAAAGAAGAGTTTCGCGTTATCTGCGTCCACCCTAAGGTTCTTCGAGGAGAGCCAACCTTCGCTCAACTTTTCAAGCCTCTCTTGAAGTTTAGTCAACCTAACACGCAAAGGGGATCCTTCTGGTTCCTTCCTACCGACCCTCTTCTTCGCAAGAGCAACTGCACTTTTTGCCGATCGAAGTCTAGATGTTGGAAGTTTGGTTGGCAGCTTTGTTGTATGAGGGCTCATCTTGAAGATGACGTCGAGATTCTTTGTAGGGCACTTGATCAATGCAGCCACGATGTCCGACCGCAGGCGCTTTGCAATCTGTGGGTACTTCCACTTCAAGTAAGTCGTTATGCGTCGCTCAAGGTTGGTCCAAAGATGGTTAGAGGGCCATTGTGGCCATGAGAATAGACAGGTCTGCAATGATCTGGTTCTTCACGCTCCCCCGAATGTCAACTTTGGATTGCCCCGGCTCTCTTAACAAGTCGAACAGAAGCCGACTACTCTCGAAGTCTTCGCCAAGAGTCGACCCCTTACATTTGTTGGTACTGACTGCAATAAGGCACCGGTAGAAGAAGTTGCGATTTACAGGAGGGACAGAGCGATACCATTCTCAAAAAGACGAGCAATGTGAAATTTGCGAAAAATATAACCCTCTCCAAGCAACTTGTTCATGTCCAGTACCAGTGTGTTTATCTTGTTACGAAGCCAATCATGGGGAATAAAGTACTCAATTTCATCTTGACCACACAAATCGCTCGCCCAGGTGCACACTCCTCGTCTTCCTCCCCTTCATAATCGACAAGTTCTGCAACGTCATCATGTTGGTCAGCCTCATGTACCAACGATGATGACTCGCCGATCCCATTCTCCATCACAAATTGTACCCCGAAAACGTTTTGATGTAATCTGGATCTGCAGACAGGCTCTCTCGAACATTCCTAACCCAATCTCTCGTATTGTCTTTATACCTCCACATTTCTAGAACACAACATATTTGCATTAAGTAATCGAAATTACAGGTTGACGTCAATGGACATGATGCCCTTTAGTCTCTCTTCATGCTTCCAAATATTTGTTCAATCGCATTAGCTCTGGGGCAATAAGGAGGGGTGTACAAAAGCTTCCACCCTTTGCATTCGGATATATCCTTGATTTCTGAAGAATGGTGAAACCGAATATTATCCATGACGATCGTGGTTTTCTTTGGGATGACCAAAGTTTTAAAGAATTTAATGAAATCTTCTTTTTTACAATTGTGCTCCAATAACTGATAATCTATTATTCCCTGAGATGAAATAGCGAGTAATAAAGTGAACTTCACACGACGGAGGTTACTCATTGTCTTCGTAGTTAATCGAGAACCGATCTTGCTGTATCCATATTTGCTGTGTTCTCCAGCGTAAAATCCTGCTTCGTCGATACAAACAACGTTAGAGCTTCTCTCTACTTGTCACAAAACATTTCTACATTTTCTTTTGAATGTCCGTAGAGAAACTGTGGGAAACGCCTTCTTCCTAGAAAATCCACATTGTTTTAGTGTCTCGAGCAGTAATGATCGGATAATCTCATTACAAACTCTCTTTGCAAATTATACCGACCAAATCCTTGCATGTTATGAAGGGTTCTCTGCAATATTATTGGATATCGTGGAACGTAAAAGCATGGACAATTCTTTCTTTTTTCGTTTTAAACGCTTACTTTTACCCACCTGATCAGCATTGACCCATCTATGTAGTGAGCTCTTGGACACGTTTGTATATATTACAAACCTTCCTGAGACCCTCAAAAATATTTGTAGTGAACCACGGACCTGTACCTGGTTTCAGGGGATATCATTCAAATTATACTGAGTGTCCCAAAATTATTTGAGAACAACTGTATTTTCATAGATCGATCGTTTTTGTGATATAGATCTAACACAATTAAGCTGCTGACTCCTACCACCGTCAATTGATTAAAGGGGGTAGTGGTGTTGTCCATACGCCACGGCGGATTTCGCAGACCCCACGTTCGTCCATTCATCCTCACACACGCCACCACGGCGGTTCGCCATCAGACAGACAACAGACCGCACACACATGACACGGTGGATTGCGCAGACTCACATCTGTCTCCACACGACACACCCGCACTAAGGCTGCGGAGGCGGCTGTAGAAAAACGTGTAAACAAAATGGATACCTGAAACTGACATTACAGATTACAGATGGCACAATCAAGGTACATTTCATTGATGTTGAAGCATGTGCCACCGGGAGAGGTCACAACGATCGCTCTCCATGCCAAGTAGCGGTTGTTGACGATGACGGGACGCTTCTGCTCAACGAGGTCATTTGTGTGAATGACATTTACGATCCGATGACCTCCCTGACAGGTGTTACGCGAGAGCAGATTCTTGCTGGAAAGCCTTTCGAGGAGGTCCGGGAATCAGTCATTCAGATTCTGTGCCCTCGCACAAGCATCATAGTTGGATGCAGACCACAGGGAGATGTCAAATGGATGAAGCTGGAAGAAGGGATTCACTTTGCATCCATTGTCGATTTGTCTGACATGCTCAAGGCATGGAACGATCGTTACAAGAATTACAACTTTTTTTCACTACGAAAGATGGCGTATGGTCTTCTTGGTACGACGATTCAAGATGCGGCACATTCTCCTGTGATTGACGCCCAGATTTCACTCGAAATATACAGGAAGCATGCATCAGATCCTGTTCGGATGAAATCTGCAATCAAGAAGCTGAGTAGGATGACTTATAAAAGGGAGTTCCCTGAAGATATGGGGAAGACGGTGATTGTTGGCGATATCTGCTCGTACAAATTCAACCCCAAGAAATGTTTTTGCGGACAGCCAACATTTGCATAGATTCTCCTGTATTCACTATCAGTATTGGGCTGATCACTTAACCGCATTCAATGTGATTATTTAATCATGGGTGGGGAGACTGCCGCCTGGCTTGCACACGTGGTTGATTGTGCGCACGAGCAAGCGTTTGGCCTCAAACACAGTCTTGATGCCTGCAAGCAAGGATTTTCAACAAGCAAGATGGGGTGTGAGTTTGTGCATGCCGAATGTTGCCAGTTTAACTTGGGTCAACTGAGCATCGGTCAACATCCCTTGCAGTTCATGGTACGCCGCGGCCCATGCCCTTTCCAACTCACGCTCGATCTGGGTGGACGTGGCATCCCGCACGGCTTGGATCTCCTTGTCCAGGCGCTGGATCTGGGTGGACGTGGCATCCCGTAAGGCTTGGATCTCCTGACGCTGGTTTGCCTGTTCCTCGAACAACACTTTGCGGTCCGCCTCAAGCTGCTGCAAACGATTATCAAAGTCACTCATCCCTTCTCTACATGCTCAAAATTATTTTGGAAATGTGAACGTGAAGACGTGATTAACGCCTGTGAACACGACTGGCACTCAAAAGAAAGCGGTGTATATCAAGCATACTTCTGCTTGACAACCCTAGTGATTTTCTGTAGGGAGGAGCGCGGGCACCGCGGAGCGGTGCAAAGGGATCGAGCTGCTGACTCACTGTCTGAATATATCTACTTACGAAACAATCATCAGAATTCACGACTCATACAAATTCAAAAAGACACTAACTGGAGTGTCACATGGACAAGGAGCGGGACAAGGAGTGGGACAGGGAGAATAGTGGGCGGATTCAACTGGTTACAATAGACAATCTCAATCAATACATACAGCTCTCCATCTCACCACCCACCACCTCATAAACTAATGTCCAGACCCACCCGCCCCCATGCTAAGTGGGCATACACCACAGTCACATGATTCGAATGTAGTCGAGTGATCGACTGTCACAACTGCATTCGCAGGGCAATCCCTGCAATTCACAAGCATAGGGATAGGCATACCAAACATCTTCATGATTATGACACTAAAATCAGGAGACGAAGAGTGCTTCAAATCTCGCAGTCGAACCCCTGCCCGGTCGACAACATCCTCGCCAACATCCTCCTCGTCGATGATGCAAAAGATGCCATTCTTGATGTACGGAACACTTCCTGCATACTCGGAATGCATACACATGGAAGTTCGGAGCTGATACTTGATAGCCCCCTTCTTCATCATAGCCATCTTCAGTGCCTGCGAACATGGGTGGATGGTTGGTCAGCTCATGCTTTCGCAGCCAGCACAATCTTCGCAATCAATTACTGGATAATGCTTTCGAAGGTGGAGACATAGAGATAGCAAGCCAGCGCAATCCGAACGCGAACTTCGCAAATACTAGCATCCATGAAAGTAACCATGAATGGCTTTCGCAGGTGGAGACATAGAGCTAGCAAGCCAGCGCAATCCAAACTCGAACTTCGCAAATACTAGCAGCCATGAAAGTAACCATGACTGGATAATGCTTTCGCAGGTGGAGACATAGAGCTAGCAAGACTCGAGAATAATTGCAGCAATGAAAGTAACCATGAATAGATCTCGATGACTGCTACTATTGAACTCACCCTCGGAATCAGCTTTCGGAGTTCGCTGGATGCTCCCTAACACACGGAGTTCACCCTCGGAATCAGCTTTCGGAGTTCGCTGGATGCTCCCTAACACACTGAGTTCACCCTAGGAATTAGCTTTCGGAGTTCGCTGGATACACACTGAGTTCGTGAGAGAAGAATTGGAGAACTTCGGAACTTCGGAACTTTGGAACTTGGTTAAGATTGACATGGCTGGGGTGTGTGTGGCTTGGCCTGGGTGTGGCGTGGACAGGGTTCGTATTTTTCGAGGCGCATGGGGACACGTGTCGTCTCAAGCAGACTTCTGCTTTGACAACTATGTCGGGTGTATGAAAGAGGAATCGCGGGACCCACGGAGTGGGGCAGGGGAATTCAGTTGAGGACTCGTGGGAAGATTCGAGGCGCGCGAAAACATTACGCATTGATAGAGAGTTGGTTGGGACGCGCGTATCATGAGGATTTAGTCGACGACAAGGGTTTCGTGTGAGTGCGGACTCAAACAAACGAGTGTAAGAAACGCAAAATACGGACAGATGACGTGTGTCATGAATGTACGGACGGGGGGATGCGACAGACGCCATGGTATGTGTGTGAGCGAATTACATTATGGACGGGGGGATGCGAAAGCCGTCGTGTGTCATGTAAGGATGCGGGGGGGGGCTGTGTGCGCTGATGACACACGTGCCGCTCGACATCCATTTAGGGTTTTGAGATGGGGGACGGATCTAGGGAGGTGTTACAGGATGATGAGTGATGGAATAATATCCACTGGCTGACCAAGACTTCTTCAACGATCACCGCGACATGGCATGACAGAGATTGAGTGTTGGTTGGGTTATTTATTTGTTTGTAAAAGCTTCTCTACGATTTTGAAGGTTTAAGGGAGCATAACTGATAGTGACCGTTATTACAATTGTAAACACAAACAACTGAACAAAAAAGACAAAAAAGATCGCACACAATGAACTCGTCGAGGAAGGTCACGAAGTTCGTCACGCCAACAAACCAAAATGGAGACAAGGGGATTTCAACGTTGTCAAAGAAGCGATACTTCGAGATGGAAGAGAGAGTGACGATGATACTGGGGGTTAAATTACAGGAAGAGGCTGGCATGGTCATGAAGGCGATGCGTGAGATCATGAAGTTCGACCCGAATGTATCAAGGTACAGTGAGGAGGTCAGGGAGGTGCTTGAGGAGAACTCAAGGAAGTGGAGACAGCGGAATAAGGACGAGAAAAATGCGGTGAGATTAAATTATGGTTTAGAAGTTTTATAGAGAGGTCAAGTAAGATTTGTCATGCCTCACCCTCAAGCTTCTTCAGATTGCGATGTCTCAAGCAGACACTTTATTGACAACTCTGTGGTTTTTTATGAAGGGAGTGGAATCACAATGCTAATTGACTCAATAGAAAACGGTGTGGAATCACAATGCTAATTGACTCAATAGAAAACGGTGTGGAATCACAATGCTAATTGACTCAATAGAAAACGGTGTGGAATCACAATGCTAATTGACTCAATAGAAAACGGTGGTATGATGATGACATGTTTCAAGCAGACGCCTGCTCGAGAAAACGATTGGTAAAAAACGATGTCTATTTATATATTACTATATAATTTTTGTTTCACTTGTTTCATCAAAAATAAAAGTATCTATAGGAGAAGAAAATAAGAATAGTTTTGGTTTGGGTGAAACAAATGAAACAAAACAAAAAAAAAACAGATTGGATGTGATTCGATGACGGTGGACGTCGTCTAGAGGTGTTGGTGTCTCCTTGGTGGATTGGATGTGATTCGATGACGGTGCACGTCGTCTAGAGGTGTTGGTGTCTCATTGGTGGATTGGATGTGACGGCCTCGTCCATCAGACATACCATAACAGAACATGGAGATTCACTCAACACAATAATGGACAGACAGGTAGGTGCAGACACTTTATTGACAACTCTGTGGTTTTTTATGAAGGGAGTGGAATCACAATGCTAATTGACTCAATAGAAAACGGTGTGGAATCACAATGCTAATTGACTCAATAGAAAACGGTGGTATGATGATGACATGTTTCAAGCAGACGCCTGCTCGAGAAAACGATTGGTAAAAAACGATGTCTATTTATATATTACTATATAATTTTTGTTTCACTTGTTTCATCAAAAATAAAAGTATCTATAGGAGAAGAAAATAAGAATAGTTTTGGTTTGGGTGAAACAAATGAAAAAAACAAAAAAAAAACAGATTGGATGTGATTCGATGACGGTGGACGTCGTCTAGAGGTGTTGGTGTCTCCTTGGTGGATTGGATGTGATTCGATGACGGTGCACGTCGTCTAGAGGTGTTGGTGTCTCATTGGTGGATTGGATGTGATTCGATGACGGTGGACGTCGTCTAGAGGTGTTGGTGTCTCCTTGGTGGATTGGATGTGATTCGATGACGGTGCACGTCGTCTAGAGGTGTTGGTGTCTCATTGGTGGATTGGATGTGACGGCCTCGTCCATCAGACATACCATAACAGAACATGGAGATTCACTCAACACAATAATGGACAGACAGGTAGGTGCAGACACTTTATTGACAACTCTGTGGTTTTTTATGAAGGGAGTGGAATCACAATGCTAATTGACTCAATAGAAAACGGTGTGGAATCACAATGCTAATTGACTCAATAGAAAACGGTGGTATGATGATGACATGTTTCAAGCAGACGCCTGCTCGAGAAAACGATTGGTAAAAAACGATGTCTATTTATATATTACTATATAATTTTTGTTTCACTTGTTTCATCAAAAATAAAAGTATCTATAGGAGAAGAAAATAAGAATAGTTTTGGTTTGGGTGAAACAAATGAAACAAAACAAAAAAAAAACAGATTGGATGTGATTCGATGACGGTGGACGTCGTCTAGAGGTGTTGGTGTCTCCTTGGTGGATTGGATGTGATTCGATGACGGTGCACGTCGTCTAGAGGTGTTGGTGTCTCATTGGTGGATTGGATGTGATTCGATGACGGTGGACGTCGTCTAGAGGTGTTGGTGTCTCCTTGGTGGATTGGATGTGATTCGATGACGGTGCACGTCGTCTAGAGGTGTTGGTGTCTCATTGGTGGATTGGATGTGACGGCCTCGTCCATCAGACATACCATAACAGAACATGGAGATTCACTCAACACAATAATGGACAGACAGGTAGGTGCAGACACTTTATTGACAACTCTGTGGTTTTTTATGAAGGGAGTGGAATCACAATGCTAATTGACTCAATAGAAAACGGTGTGGAATCACAATGCTAATTGACTCAATAGAAAACGGTGGTATGATGATGACATGTTTCAAGCAGACGCCTGCTCGAGAAAACGATTGGTAAAAAACGATGTCTATTTATATATTACTATATAATTTTTGTTTCACTTGTTTCATCAAAAATAAAAGTATCTATAGGAGAAGAAAATAAGAATAGTTTTGGTTTGGGTGAAACAAATGAAACAAAACAAAAAAAAAACAGATTGGATGTGATTCGATGACGGTGGACGTCGTCTAGAGGTGTTGGTGTCTCCTTGGTGGATTGGATGTGATTCGATGACGGTGGACGTCGTCTAGAGGTGTTGGTGTCTCCTTGGTGGATTGGATGTGATTCGATGACGGTGGACGCCGTCTAGAGGTGTTGGTGTCTCCTTGGTGTTTTTTGATGTGACGCACGTTAAATGGAAATAACATTCGTCATCGGAGGGTGCTTAAAGGAATACCTGTATGAATGCATACATCAACACAACTAAAATCAACACAACTAAAATCAACACAACTAAAATCAACACAACGACATGTCATCCTACGAAGAGTTGCAGAAGCTCAGCGCGTGGCTGAAGAGATCTGATGTGAGTGTGGGAAGAACAGTATTGATGCCCATGACTGATTTGAAGGCGCCTAAACACAAGCATTTAGGAAACGCGAAGTGGGGATGGGCCGAAGCGGACGCGTACGCGAACAACAACCCAACACACAAGGCATGGGGAATGTTGTTGGATGGATTGGTTGTGATCGACGCGGACGACGCAGAGACAGTGCAATGGTTGGAGAGGATGGAAGATGAAGATGGTGAGGTGGGTGAGGCCATGCAGAGGTGCGCCATCCAAGAGACTAGGAAGGGACGCCACTACATGTTCTTGCGCCCGACATGGGCAGACGAGGAGGGGTACTTTGACGGTGCACGACAAGTCGATGATGCAAGGAAGGTTGATATGAAGAGCCTGTGCCGGACAGGGACCAGGGGGCTGCTGTCTGTTGCGCCCACTGAGGGGAAGGTATGGAAGGAGGGAAGGGCTCCGTGGGAGCTAGAGTCGATACCGTACATTCCAAAGGCGTTGATGGAGAGGGTGGCGAAGAAGAAGAATAAAAGGACGAGTAAGAGGAAGGGAGCGGCGGGAGACTCAACAACAAAGGAGGTGGAGCAGGGGATAATGATGCCGACAAGCTTCATGGAGTGCACGCATGTAGAGAAGCTGCTACTGCTCCTAGGAAAAAACAGGTGGGATTCCAGAGACACATGGCGAGGAGTGGCGACGGCATTGAAGAACGAGTACGGAGAGGCGTACAAGGCGTTATGGAAACAAATGTCTAAGTTGTCCCCAAGATACGATGAGGACGACGCAGAGAAACTATGGGAGACGGTGGGAAGGCCCGACTATGATGGGCCGAAGATGACAATGAAGTCGGTGGCCAAGTGGGCCGGCGAGGACGACCCGCGCGGGTACGCTATGTACAGAGCATCTTCGATTCCAAAAATAGTAAGGGACATGTGGGACAAGGGAGACAGAGGATTGGGGGAGATTATGCACTATCTTATGAAAGGGACGTTGAAGAAGACAGGGAAGAGATGCAGCGACTACTACATATTCGATGAGGACACGTGCAGGTGGGTCAGTGTGGAGGATGGGTGGGTCAAGACCGTGGCGAGCAAGGTCTTAGAAGGGATTCTCAGGGACGTCGATTTATGGATATCGTCACAGGCCGCACAGTTGTGCATCGGAGTGGTGGTGGGAAAAGAAGAAGAATCCAGGAGTAAAGAAGATCTGGATGCGAAGAAAAAAGAAGTTGCAAGGCTGATCCGGTACATACAGTCTTCACGTGGAGTGAAGAACACAATGGACTTCGCAGGGCCACTTCTCATTGACGAGACGTTCGAGCAACGACTGGACGGAAATAGGCACTTGATAGGGGTCAAGGGGGGGGGCGTCGTGGACCTAAGGACAGGTCAGAAGAGACAGAGGGTGGCAGAGGACATGGTTCACAACGAACTGGATGTGGAGTACGAGAATGACAACAACAACCATGCGATGACCAATGCCGCACGCGCAGAGTGGATGCACAGGATCGTAGAGAAGATCATGGGCGGGGACGAGGACATGGCATATTTTCTTCAACGTCTTCTTGGGTACGGAATCACAGGCGAAGTGAGAGAAGAAATATTTCCTGTATGGACAGGAAGCGGGAGGAACGGAAAGGGGCTGTTGACGCAGGCGCTGCAACAGCTGTTAGGGGCATACTACAAGGAGATGAACTGTGCGGTCATAAGCGATTCTCGAGTTTGCAGTAATCTTGACGCGGAGCGGGCAAAGCTCATAGGAGCGAGAATCGCGGTCTTCAACGAGCTCAAGCCTGGTGAGAAGCTGAAGACCAACGAAGTCCAACTGCTGACAGGAGGAGACGGTTTCCCGGTCAAGGCGATTTACAAGAACCCGGTGACGGTCATGCCAAAACATCTCGCAATTTTAGTAACAAATCACATGCCAGAGATGTCCGAGGTAATCGTGGCTTTGGTCGAAAGAATTTGTGCCGTCCATTTTCCGGTGACTTTCAGGGACCTCATCCCTGGGGAGAGCGAAACCGCGACGCTGCGGCAATGCGACCAAACCATGAAGGAGAAACTGAAGTCGCCAGAGGGCCAGTCGGCTCTGTTTGCCTGGCTGGTCGAGGGCGCGGTGGCGTGGTATGGTGGGACGGAGAGCCTGAAGGCCATGGCGCCAACGAAGGTGTCAGAGTTCACCAGAAAGTACCTGGCTGAGCAGGATACTGTGCAAGCATTCCTCACCGACAACTGCGAGTTGGGGAAAACATTCAGGGAGTCAAGTGTTGCATTGTTCGAGATGTATTGCGAGGTAAGTGGCGAGAATACATCAAAAAAACCATGGTTCATCGGGCAGATGAAGAAGAAGGGGTTTCAGAAAAAGGCGATTCGAATCGGAAGGGAGGGGACACAACAGGGATATATGGGATTGAGGCTACGACATGATGAATGAATGAATGCACGGCGGAAACATGTCCTCGTCTCCAAAAGACACCACGGCGGCACCTGTCGTGTCGTGTCGTGTCGTGTCGAGTCGAGTCGAGTCGAGTCACATCACATGGCGACCTCTCGCATCATGGCGGAAACTGTCGAGTCGAGTCGAGTCACGTCACATGGCGAACTCTCGCATCAGGCGGCGGCACATGTCGAGTCGAGTCGAGTCACATCAGGCGGCGGCACATGTCGAGTCGAGTCGAGTCACATCACATGGCGAACACTCTCATCAGGGGAACCTCTGTCGAGTCACACTCTCGTCACAGAGCGACCTCTCACACCAGGAGGCGGCACATGTCGAGTCACATCACATGGTGACCTCTCGCATCACGGCGGAAACTGTCCAGTCGAGTCACAGAGCGAGCGACCTCTCACATCAGGCGGCGGCACATGTCGAGTCGAGTCGAGTCGAGTCACATCACATGGTGACCTCTCGCATCACGGCGGAAACTGTCCAAGTCGAGTCACAGAGCGAGCGACCTCTTGCATAATGGCGGAAACTGTCGAGTCGAGTCGAGTCACGTCACATGGCGACCGACCTATCGCATCATGGCGGAAATTGTCGAGTCGAGTCACGTCACATGGCGATTATGAAAGGGGAATCACGGGACACACGGAGTGGGGTAGGGGAATTGAGATGCAGAAACCAAGTGTGTCAAGGCATCAATCAATCATCACACGCAAAACTGTCGCATCCACACCGTCCGTCTGTCCGTCCATCCATTCATGACACACGGTGGCGGATCATCGCCATCGTCACTCATCGTCTCGTGGAAGTGGTGTAAACGCGCGCATTGGGACAGCATAGGAGCAGCTCGACAGAAATCATGGCGCACATGACAACCAATGTCGTGTACGCGTTGGTTGAGCACAAGTTCATTCAGAAGGATGAGATTGTCGTCAAGGTGGGCAGGACGTCGAATCCCTTTGTTCAGCGACTTTCTCAGTACCCGAAGAACTCAAAGATGATCTTCGCAATCCACGTACTTAACCAGCGTGCTGGTGTGGAGGCTGAGACTGTCCTGCTCCGGTACCTTCGCGGAGATTACCCTCGAGTCAAGCCCCGTCGCGACGTTGGATATGAGTACTACCAACTTGACGCGGGTGATTCAGGTGCCGTCTTTCGGGAGATGGCCGATGTCGTATTCCAGTACGTGTGGACAGGTGGCGTAGACAGCCTTGATTGCGGCACCGAGGACGTGCCACACGCCCCCCCCATCTTTGCCGTTCTTGAGCGAGAGAAGGAGCGCGAGAAGCTGCGAGAGAAGACTGTCTCTCGACTGGTCGCCAAGATATTCGAGAACGTCTTGAGGAGCAATACCCCACGTTCCGTGGAGGTACTTGCATCTCTTCTGTGCCCTGAGCTGCAGCGCCCCTTTCGTGGCGTGCCGTTGCACCCCGATCTTCTGAAGATCGTGTTGATAGAGGAGACACTCGCTGCTCTGGGGTTTTTGTCCCCGTTCGACACAGAGACCGTGATCCCAAATCTGATGACGGTGTTCGACACCAAGCTCAAGGGAACACAGATGTTCCGAGAATACAACAACACCGCTCGACTGTTCAGCCAGGCCTCGTGTGGCGTTCGCGACGGGTGGGACCTGTGCAAGGTGTCCAAGGCGGTCAAGATGATCCTGAGTGCAGTGGGTCTAGACATGATGAACGAGACCAAGCGCGTTCAGTTCAAGGGCAAGAGGACTCAGGAGGCAAGAAACTACCGCCTGTGCCCGGAGAGTGTCTCCCGTATGCTCGAGCTCGTGAAACTTCGTCTTCTGCGAACGGACCTCGCGCCTAGCAACGAGCACGCCGCCGCTGCCCTTTCAGGTCACGAACTGTCCATGTACAAACACCTGGTTGACGTAGCGTCGCCTGTCGCGTATGTCTTCGAGACTGACGACGACGAGCCGTCAGGCCTATAATAATGGTGTAAACGAGCGCATTGGGATACAGCATGTGAGCAGCTCGACAGCAGAGATCATGGCGCACATGACAACCAATGTCGTGTACGCGTTGTTTGAGCACAAGTTCATTCAGAAGGATGAGATCGTCTTCAAGGTGGGCAGCACGTCGAAGCCCTTTGGTCAGCGACTTTCTCAGTACCCGAAGAACTCAAAGATGATATTCGCAATCCACGTACTTAATCCGCGTGCTTGTGTGGAGGCTGAGACTGCCCTGCTCCGGTACCTTAGCGGAGACCCCCGTGTCAAGCCCCGTCGATACGAGTACTACCAAATTGACGCGGGTGATGCAGATGCCGTCTTTGGGGAGATGGCCGATATCGTATTCCAGTACGTGTGGACAGGTAGCGTCGACAGCCTTGATTGCGGCACCGAGGACGTGCCAACCGACATTGCGGCACCGAGGACGTGCCCCGTTCTTGAGCAAGAGAAGGAGCGAACGTCTTGAGGCGCAATACCCCAAGGATGCTGGAGCTCGTGAAGCTTCGTCTTCTGCGCACGGACCTCACGCCGCCGCAGCTGCCCTTTCTGGCCACGAGATGTCCATGTATAGACAAGCCATAATCCATCGGCAAACAATTATTAGATAGATAGACAGGATAGATAGATAGATAGGATAACGCACTTTATCACGACACATACCGCATCCTCACACACACGCGTAGCGGAGGCTGCTGTCGAGATCATGATGATGATGATGCCCACCAACCACTCACTCACGCATTCTCACGCAAACGGCGGAACACGGTCGAATGGCGTGTGTCATGTAAGGATGCGGGGGGCGCTGCTGACACACGTGCCGCTCGACATCCATTTAGGGGTTTGAGATCGGGGGACGGATATAGGGAGGTCTTACAGGATGATGAGTGGACGGAATCATATCCACTGGCTGACCAAGACTTCTTCAGACGATCACCGAGACATGGCATGGCATGTTGGTTGGGTTATTTAGTTGGTTCTACGATTTTGAAGGTTTATAGGAGGTGAACGCACACGCAAAACGGAGGAGACGCGTCCATCATGCATGGAAGACCAGGGGATAACATGAACATACAGTTGTACATAGAGAATTGTAATTGATTCAATATACTGTAACATTATTGACCGGTGTAACTTAAATTCAACAACCAATCTTTCATCAAATGATGAACGAGAAAGAGCGTATCGAGAACTTGTTTTCAAACTTTATCGTAAAACATTGTGAAGTTTCGGATAAGGCTTGGGTGCCGACGGACATATTGCACACAGCGTTCATGAACCACTGCTGTAATGAAATAAATGACATCCTTTGGGTCGATAAACATGTGAGCCATGAGATTTTGTCAACGGAATCGATGTGCATGCGCTTTTTCAAATGCAAAGTAAAAGGAACTAGACGCGTACGCATGTTAGTGGGCGTTATGCTAGTGACATATCCGTAAACGCCGCATAATTGCGGGCTGTATAAACAAACAAGGGGGCTTACACTTGACGGAATACTAAAATGAAACCGTTTTCTGGAGTGTACGGCACACCTTACGGTGTAACCAAATGGTGTAGCAACCCACGGGGCAGTGGAACACCAATACGATTTTGAATCAACAAATTGCAGGATGTTAACGAGAATATCGTGGTTCTTTTTTAGATCACGGCTCTCCATCCTGCAGACTCCATATCGTTCTTTTGTCGGTACTTTCGAGAGTGTCCATTGAAGGACCAGCCGCACTTAAGCGATCGACTCTTCCCCGGTACCGTGGCCCAAAAGAACACGGGGTCTTTGTTGATGTGCAATGCGTCATGAAAGGAGGTTTCTTTGCTGGACGGGCCATTTTGTAGGACCATCCACTCGTACACTATAATGTCTGTCGACGCCTTATACCGTTTATTGGGATGTTTCATTTTACTGTTCCGCCGACTGTAGGCCACTCACTACGTTTACACTCGTTTTTAGAGGAACGGCGACCACTCTCATCAAGGACGGCGGCATATGTGTCGAGTAGAGTAGAGTAGAGTACAGTCACATGGCGACATCTCGCATCACGGCGGCACGTGTGTCGAGTCACAGAGTCACAGAGCGAGCGACCTCTCGCATCATGGTGGCACCTGTCGAGTCGAGTCGAGTCACATGGCGACATCTCGCATCACGGCGGCACCTGTCGAGTCGAGTCACAGAGCGAGCGACCTCTCGCATCACGGCGGAACCTCTGTCGAGTCACATCACAGAGCGACCTCCATCATCGCATCAAGGACGGCGGAACATGCGGATTCTCCACGTGACACACGGAGGAACATGCGGATTCACTAAACCCGAAACCCGGATTTAGTCGCTTATAAAACTCGATGCATAATGGAAATGAAAGAGATTTGCGCAGTCGATCAATCGCTAGATTACAGGATAATCAATCAATCGTACGATTGCTGTCTGTCTGTCTGTCGCCAGAAGCCAAACAGGTGAACATTTGAGTTCAACATGTCGCATGCATTGGGATGGATGCTAGCAAGTTTCCATGATAGGCGCAGGGAACTAAACCAATGCGTCTCCCTCCCCAACATGCAGGGAAATGCCGAGTGCGAAGTGCGATAATTGTGGAGGTTGGAGGAATTTCTGCTTTGAAGGCCGATGCAGGAATTGTGGAAGGCAAATCGCCGGGCACACAATCAGGACCAGCAGGAATGATGATCATGTCACCAACAGGAATGAGCCTACAGTGAATTAGCTAGATTAGCTAAGCTAGACCATGCAGAGCTACCAAAGCTGCTGCGAATGCAGGCAGATGGTGATCAAGTGCGGTATCGAAGCTCATATGTAGTGACAGTTGATCATTACATTGTACTTTTTTTAAGGATTATGAAAAGTTGACCAAGGCAAACAGATTTTGTAACCGATATTGTCAATACAGAAACGGTGTGTCTTGTGACTCTGTGTCTTCAGGATATAGCCCCCACCCCCATCTCAGACTCCCAAAGCGACCTCTCGCATCACATGACGGCGGAACCTGTCTAGTGTCACATCACATCACATCACATGGCGACCGACCTATCGCATCAGGCGGCGGAAACTGTCCAGTCGAGTCGAGGCGAGGCGAGTCACATCACATGGTGACCTCTCGCATCAAGGCGGAAACTGTCCAGTCGAGTCACAGAGTCACATCACATCACATGGTGACCTCTCGCATCAAGGCGGAAACTGTAGAGTCGAGGCAAAGATAACAAACAACACTTGGATGAGAACCGTCTCACATTAACATATAACAAGCGGCGGAGCCCCTTTCACCTCCCCACAGCGGAGCGACTGGGGGCGACCGGAGGGGAGCCCCCACAAAGGGTCCGCGAGGAACCGAGCGGGTGGGCGACCGGAGGGGAGCCCACAGTTCACATCAAGCTTGGAAGAAGCGATATCGTCAGCGGTATCGGAGGACACAAGCAAACGGTGGAAAACTGTCGAATGTATCGGAGATGCGGAACACTGTCGAATGTATCGGAGGACACACACGCAAGATGCGGAACACTGTCGAATGTATCGGAGATGCTGAACACTGTCGAATGTATCGGAGGACACACACGCAAGATGCGGAACACTGTCGAATGTATCGGAGATGCGGAACACTGTCGAATGTATCGGAGGACACACACGCAAGATGCGGAACACTGTCGAATGTCGTGGGTCAGTCCGTCAGTCCATTCATGACTAATACACGGATGCGGTGGCGGATCATCGTCATAGAATGAAGTTCTTTTCAGAGGTTTAAACGTTTAAAATAGGGATTGATTGATGTGAGACAATAGCTAAAAAAATGTCCCCTTCGTCCATTCGTCCATAATGGATGAATGATTCATTATCACACGGGACACGGCGGCTTTCGAATAGTAGTGTCCGTACATTCATTCATTCTCACACACACGCCACGGAAGCTTTCGCAGCCTCGTCCATTCAGTATCAGTCTCACGACCGCATGTGCTTTATCTGTCTGTCGAGTACAGAGCTCAATCCAATACAGGCCACATCTTCTCACGCATGTCATTGATGACATCCGTAATGCAGAAAGAGTAAACAGCACCCGTGTTGCAGCGTCGCTTGGAGACGCCCCTCAAGCCAAGCTTGGACATCTTGAGACCAAACTTGATCAAGGTGGTTTCATGTTTAGGAGAACCAGGGATCGGGGATAGCCAGTCATTGAACATGGAGAACAAGGTGGCCGCAGGGAAGCTCACAGAATCATCGATACGGGGATGCGAGACGCTCTGCTCTTGCATCAGGTGCAAGAGGAATTGGGACTCGATCTGCAGGATGTCTTCGGGGGTAGCTTTTTGCAGGGTGTACATCGTGTCCAGACCGCACTCCTTGACGACCTGCGCCAGCTCGACAACGTCAGCAACAGTCGCATGTAGACCCTCCTCCTCGCAGAACGTGACGTAAGCGTTGTACATGCCCGGGGTCGTGGCGATATGCGGTCGCATGTCGCCGGGGGTGGTGGAAATGCACCGCTCATCCAGAAAGCGGAGGATATTCTTGTGGCGAGTGAAGTCGGGGAACCGCAGGGCACGACGGGGAAGCAGCAGGCCGTCGAAAATGTAATGGATGGGTTGGATGCCCAGATCCTTGAGCGATGATAACACTTTCTTGGAGGTGAAGCTACACCTGAGGGAGGCAGATAGATTCGACAGTACCCGAGCGACAAATGCACCCTGATCCAACACCGCACCAGACAGCTCGGTTGCATTGGCCTCGACAAAGGCGTGCACCGTATCGTAACACTCGATGTTAGCCTGAACGACGTTGTCGAAAATCACAGTCACCACACGTGAGACGTACGTCTCACGATCCATACGCTCCTGGTCCGTCTCCTTAGATTCAACGGCGGATGCCACGGATTCATCACGTGGAGTGTCACACTCCTCCTGTTTGCCACCGCAGTCTTCACCATACCATGCGTACTTCGAAGCGGACGCAAACATACCATTGTAAACGGTGGCTTGGCCCACTTCGAAGTACTCGGCACCCACATCTCTTCGTGGCTGGATTCGGGAATCGGAACCACCGCGCATGTACATTAGCAGTTCAGCCTCTGCATCCACGCACGCTTGTGCATCTCGAACATGGATGGCAAAAATGAGATGGGATCCATTTGGGTACTGCGCGATCCTCCTGCAGAACGACTGGCTGGTACGACCGACCTTGACGACCAACGGGTACTTGCCCAGGAACTCTCGCTCGACGAGGGCGTACACGACGTGCTTGGTGTGGTGCGCCATGGATGGATGATACACAAGGGAAGGGAAGGCTTGACTCAACTAATATGATTGTCGCGAGCTTTATATCGTGATAAGCACATGGCGACCTCTCGCATTACATGGCGGCGGCACATATCGAGTCGAGTCGAGTCACATCACATCACATGGCGACCGACCTCTCGCATCACATGGCGACCGACCTCTCGCATCACATGACGGCGGAAACTGTGTCGAGTCGAGTCACATCACATCACATGGCGACCTCTCGCATCACATGACGGCACGTGTGTCGAGTCACAGAGTCACAGGGCGACATCTCGCATCACGGCGGCACGTGTGTCGAGTCACAGAGTCACAGGGCGACATCTCGCATCACGGCGGCACGTGTGTCGAGTCACAGAGTCACATGGCGACATCTCGCATCACGGCGGCACGTGTGTCAAGTCACAGAGTCACAGGGCGAGGGGGCTTAGGCCACTCACTACGTTTACACTCGTTTTTAGAGGAACGGCTCATCAAGGACGGCGGCATCTGTCGAGTCGAGGCACATCACATGGCGACATCTCGCATCACGGCGGAAACTGTGTAAGAGTCACAGAGTCACATGGAGACATATAGCATCACGGCGGAAACTGTGTCGAGTCGAGGCGAGTCACATCACGGCGGCATATGTGTCGAGTCGAGGCGAGTCACATCACGGCGGCATATGTGTCGAGTCGAGGCGAGTCACATCACGGCGGCATATGTGTCGAGTCGAGGCGAGTCACATCACATGGCGACCGACCTCTTGCATTACATGACGGCGGAAACTGTGTCGAGTCGGGTCGAGGCAAAGATAACAAACAACACTTGGATGAACCGTCTCACAATAACAAGCGGCGGAGCCCCTTTCACCTCCCCACAGCGGAGCGACCGGGGGCGACCGGAGGGGAGCCCCCACAAAAGGGTCCGCGAGGAACCGAGCGGGTGGGCGACCGGAGGGGAGCCCACAGTTCACATCAAGCTTGGAAGAAGCGGTATCGGAGGACACAAGAAAACGGCGGAAAACTGTCGCATCTACACAGTCCGTCAGTCCGTCCATTCATGACTAATACACGGATGCGGTGGCGGAAACATGTCCTCCTGCACATGCAAACGGCGGAAACATGTCCTCGTCCTCGTATCCAAAAGACACCACGGCGGCTTGCGCGTCACTTCAAACGGCGGAAACATGTCCTCGTCCTCGTATCCAAAAGACACCACGGCGGCTTGCGCGTCTCGGAAAGTGGTGTAAACAACTGTTGCAACCAATTAACGAACATCATTATCATCTTCACAGCCAGAAAGTTGTTATTAATGTTACTACACATTGAGGAGGAGGAGGACGACGTCCGCGCGTGCAACGGGAGCCATAACGAGATCGCGCGCATCGCGAAACGAATACTTGGAAACCGCATCGCTGCCGCCGCGAGGAGCACGAACGGAAAGCTATTATGGTACGTATTCGACGGGCGATGGAAGACGGTCGCCAAGTTCCAAGTCAAGCACGAGCTGTCCACCGTTGTTCGAGATCACTTCATGACCGCTCTGCACAAGGAGAGAGCTTACGATATGCAGAGCAACCTGCTAAGTATGAGAACAAAGAACGAAACCGCCGAACGGCTAGCGAACATCACCGAGCGCCTCCAGGACGCGACCTTCAAGAACAACGTCCTGAAAGAGATGCTAGAGTACTTTTACGACCCGGACTTCATGAAGAAAATAGACGCCGACCCAAACCTCGTAGGGTTCAACAACGGCGTGTGGGAACTCAAAAACGCCGTCTTCCGTCAAGGGCATCCGGAGGACATGGTCTCCATGTCCGTGGGATTCGATTACAATGGCGCAGTGTGCGCGGAATCAGCAGACCGCGTGCGGAAATACTGGGACACGATGCACCCAGATATATACCAACTCATCCACACATTTGCTAGACAGCTGTACGGAGACAGCGGACAAGAGCTCTTTCACATACACGCCGGAGCCAACGCGTCCGCCTCCAACGGGAAGAAGACCAACTTATTCGAAGTCATGGAAATAGCATTGGGCGACTACATCAGTCGGTTTGTGGACGAGGATGAGGCGGACGCCGCAAAATTCCTCTTCCCACGAGACGCAGGGCTTGTAGAGGCATTCAAGGCAGACGGAGCGATGCGCATGGAGTTCCTACGCACCCTTCTACACGCGTTTGCATACAGCTAGGGACATTTGTTATTGGGACACCTTGTATTTTTGGGATTCTGAAAAGTTGACGTACGTTTATTACGTCATCGAATGAAGTATAAAATATACGGAAACACTTTGTCGGGTCTGACCTGCTTTCACCTCACTTGCTTGTTCACTGCCCTGCCCCCAGACACCCATGCACTCCGGCTTTAATCAAAGGCGACACTTAGTGTTCCGTGTACGCCTCGGAAAACGAGTATCTGACCAAGCGATAATGTTCCAAATGTTGTTCGTCAGTATAAACATTATGTATGAATGAATACCAGAAACATCATTAATGATACTATTAGCGGGTAAGCGGCCACACCTATTGGTGTCCTACCAGGTATGCTTGAGCTGCGACAAATTTCTCCGAAGGGAAAGCAATGGGGAGTCATATCTACAATACGAACTGCCTAGAGAGGGTGATGTGGTGCGCAACATCACATTGGCTGGCATGGGGATCCAACATATAAAGTGGGTGCGGATCAATATAGGAGATGTTGATGCATGGACATGGAAAGCTAGCTTGTCAGTTGTAGGCAAAATCCAACCGATAACAATTCCTATAGCAATCAATATGATGGCGATTGGATACCACACTTGTGCACTACAGATTTGTATGCATCAAAACACAGACGTGTTGTGGATGCAACTACAGTATGAACTGTACAATGACGAGGAACGGTACCACCTGGCTAGAAGTCGATGGTACGAGACGGTTACAGTTCGTACGAAGAATGATACCGTAGTGGCGAATCTGGGTCACTTGGTGGCAGACAAATCACCAGTTCCAACATAGATGTTCTTGTATCCATTCTGGATAACATACCATCCAATCTAGCAGATGTAAGTGCATTCACTACATCCATCATGCTAGATAGGATAGATAGATAGATAGATAGATAGATAGATAGATAGGATAACTTTAACGCACTTTATCACGACACATACCGCATCCTCACACACACGCGTAGCGGAGGCTGCTGTCGAGATCATGATGATGATGATGCCCACCAACCACTCACTCACACATTCTCACGCAAACGGCGGAACACGGTCGAATGTCGTGTGTCATGTAAGGATGCGGGGGGCGCTGCTGACACACGTGCCGCTCGACATCCATTTAGGGTTTTGAGATCGGGGGGGACGGATATAGGGAGGTGTTACAGGATGATGAGTGACGGAATCATATCCACTGGCTGACCAAGAATTCTTCAGACGATCACCGAGACATGGCATGGCATGTTGGTTGGGTTATTTATTTATTTATTTGTTTGTAAAAGATTCTCTACGTTTGAAGGTTAAGGGAGCATAACTGATAGTGACCGTTATTAATTGTAAACACAAACAACTGAACAAAAAAGACAAAAAAGATCGCACACAATGAATCGTCGAGGAAGTCACGAAGTTCGTCACGCCAACAAACCAAAATGGGAGACAAGGGGGATTTCAAACGTTTCAAAGAAGAGATACTTCGAGATGGAAGAGAGAGTGAAGGATGATACTGGGGGGTAAATTACAGGAAGAGGCGGGAATGGTCATGAAGGCGATGCTTAGAATCATGAGTTGACGTGAATTGTTGTGTTTGGGAATGAATGAATGAATTGGTGAAATACCCTTTTCTCCCCTTTGCGTTTGTCCCGCTTCTCTCTTTTTCCTTTCTTTCTCTTTCTTTCGCTCATCTTTTCTCCCTCCCATACCCTTCTCTACTTTCCCCACTCCTATTTCTGCTCCTCGGGGCGAAGAAATGAAAAATGTGAAAATCCCCGTTGACTGAAAATGCCCTGAATTGACCCTGTCCTGCCAAATTGTGACTGAACATTGCAGATACACCCTTTTCTCCCTTTGTATTTTTTCTTGTTGCTCCCTTTTCCTCCCTCCACTCTTCGTTTGGACTCTTGTTTTTTTCTTTATGTGTCATGATTTACTCCTGGCCGACGCCGTGCGATATTGTAAGTTGACCCGAATGTATCAAGCGTACATTAGTGAGGAGCGTCAGGAGGGTGCTTGAGGAGAACTCAAGGAAGTGGAGGAGAGGAAATGAGGACAAGGACGAGAAAAAATGCGGTGAGATTAAATTATGGTTTAGAAGTTTTATAGAGAGGTCAAGTAAGATTTGTAATGCCTCACGATCAAGCTTGTCTCAAGCAGACACTTTATGATGATGATGATGATCTCTCATCAAGGACGGCGGCATATGTGTCGAGTCACAGAGCGAGCGACCTCTCGCATCACGGCGGAAACTGTCGAGTCGAGTAACAGAGTCACAGAGTCACATGGCGACATCTCGCATCACGGCGGAAACTGTCGAGTCGAGTAACAGAGTCACATCACATCACATGGCGACCTCTCGTATCACGGCGGAAACTGTCGAGTCGAGTCGAGTCACATCACATGGTGACCTCTCGCATCACGGCGGAAACTGTCGAGTCGAGTCGAGTCGAGTCACACGGCGGAACCTGTGTCGAGTCGAGTCGAGTCACACGGCGGAACCTGTGTCGAGTCGAGTCACACGGCGACTTCTAGCATCACGGCGGAAACTGTCTTGTCGAGTCGAGACACACACACCCTCCTCATCAAGGACGGCGGAACCTGTCGAGTCTTGTCGAGTCTAGTCACACACAGGGCGACCTAGATCTGCATGGGCAAACAACCTCCTAAAATCATGAACGCTTGTGCACAAATCATCAACGCTGGTTACACACAAGGCGTGCTGGAGAGCTGCGTCACTGAAGCTACCACCGCTCCAGCCACCACAACTGCCCCCACCATAACTGCCCCTGCGATCAGGTAGCCTGCCCTAACCACTGCAGCCGAGTGGGCCACCCCGTAATAGCAGTGTGTGGCAAACGACTGGCAGTTACGCTTGCGAGCCTTGTAGTCCGCAGCGCCCAAACACGCCCTAGCACGTTTCACTACTTCATCAGGTGAGAACGGCGATGGCGGGCCGGACCCGATGCGTGGATCTCGACCCTGTGCCACAAACCACGACAGGGACGTCTCACGCACCCGTAGCTCGTCCAACGGCGCCTTACCACTACCATCGTCAAATAGAGGCTGAGGGTCACCGCGGCAGAAGTGGATCACATGCACACTGTTCAGCACGTCAGACGCATCGCGCGCTGTGTACTCCTTGTTGTAAGAACGGCTTACGATGCCATCATGAGGGTAGTCCACTACCAGGTTGCATGTCACCTTCACAAGCTGCCCACAAGATAGTTGCATGGCGAAATGCGTGTGGGCTTCTTGTAGCTGCACATTTTTGTTCTTCTTGGACGTACGCCCCATTGACCGCACACACACATGCTTGATTGATGGATAGAGAGAATCATTTCACACACAAACAACCTCTAAAATTTTGGCCCAAATTTTTAAAATGTCATCTCACCACGTCGGGTGTCGAGCACGGTGTGATACCGACGCGTATCTAACACAAATCCGATGTACATCTAACAAAATCTAATTCTGATTTATCCTAAAACTGTCTGTACGGGGGCGAATTCTGGTTTGTTAGCGCGCATTGAATGAGTCGCAGTTCGACAGAGAGAGATTCGAGTTTGTAATACGTAATATGTACATACTTTGCGTGGTTTACACTCGTTTTTCGAGTCTCACTCGGACCACGTGTATTCGATTGATTGAAGCCGCGCATTGTGTCGCGGTTTTCGCAACCTCATTCACTATGGTCCGGTTCTCCAAAGAATCCGCGCATGGTCTCGAGCAGGCTTCTGCTTGACAACCCTAGTGATTTTCTGAAGGGAGGAGCGCGGGCACCGTGTAGCGGTGCAGAGGGATTCATTTGCTGACTCGCACAGTGAATACGTGGGGTGCCGCCAACATATTCAACGGATTCCTGAAGGCCCTGCGTTCTCAAGCAGACTTCTGGTTGACAACTCTGTTGGATTTATGAAAGGGAAATCGCGGGCAGTGGAATTGAGCTGCTGACTCACTCACTCAGATTAAAGGGGTCCTGAAGACCACGTGGTCTCAAACAGACTTCTGCTCGACAACTGTATTTTGATTGTGAAGGGAAACAGCGGGCCCCACGGAGTGGGGCAGTGGAATTGAGCTGCTGACTCACTCACTCAGATTAAAGGGGTCCTGAAGACCACGTGGTCTCAAGCAGACTTCTGCTCGACAACTGTATTTTGATTGTGAAGGGGAAACCTCAGGCCCCACTCTGTGGGGCAGTGGAATTGAGCTGCTTACACGTTCCAACCGGACATCCTCATTTTTGTGAGGTGGCATCAGTGAATGTGGTAAGGGCCATAAATTGAGCCGTCTACTGCGATTCTTAGGCCAAACGGTTCTGGGCTACCAAACCATTCTATGTTGTATGAGCGATTGCTTTGATTACCGTAACTGTGAATATAAACATTGCCTTCAAATATTTGCATGCTGAACGTGGTATCATCACCCCTTACCTGTTTCAAAGTTTTGAAAAATTTCAGCAATTTATTGTAGATTTCGAGTGTTTGCTTGTGAAATCCAGTAGTATCCACGTTGATTAATTCGTCGCTTGGGACACTTGTTTGTAATACGACAACGGGCAGCTGAATTTGCATGTTTAATTTAAATATATACGGACATTCCTGTACACACGATGAACGCATCAACCACATTGCATCACAGAGGGGACCCTGCTTGACAACTATATCGGGATTGTGAAAGGGGGAAACCGCGGACCCCACGGAGTGGGGCAGGGGAATTCAGCTGCTGACTCACTCCCATGCATATTAAATGTCGGTGGAATTCAGATGATGACTCACTGATTTATCAAGCAGGCTTCTGCTTGACAACTATGTCGGAATTATGACAGAGAAACCGCGGTCCACACGAAGTGTGGAATGGGAATTCAGATGCGGCTCGCAACATGATCAGATGGGATCTCAAACAGATTAAAAGGGGACTGAAGACCAAGTGTCGTATCAAGCAGGCTCCAGCTTGACAACACGGGGGGAATCCGCAAATCGAGGGTCCGCGGAGCGGGACAGTGGAATCCAGCTGATGACTGTCTGATCACATGCATGGGGCGAATGGGTTTTTATAAAAGGGGGGGAGGGCAGGCGACATTTTGGCCCAAATTTCTAAAATGTCATCTCACCACGTCGGGTGTCGAGCACGGTGTGATACCGACGCGTATCTAACACAAATCCGATGTACATCTAACAAAATCTAATTCTGATTTATCCTAAAACTGTCTGTACGGGGGTGAATTCTGGTTTTTCGTTCGGCGCATCGAATGAGTCGCAGTTCGATAGAGAGAGATTCGCGTGTGTTACACTGTAATCTATACAGACTTTGGTTTGTTTACACTCGTTTTTCGAGTCTCACTCGGACCACTTGTCTTCGATTGATTGAAGCCGCATTGTGTCGCGGTTTTCGCAACCTCATTCACTATGGTCAGGTCATCCAAAGAAATCGCATGGTCTTAAGCAGGATTCTGCTTGACAACACTATGGGAATTCGCGGGTCCCGTGGAACGGGACAGTGAAATTGAGCTGCTGACTAGCAACGTGATCAGATGGGGTGCCGCATGGCTCAAAAGTAAACGTCGTCTCAAGCAGGCTTCTGCTTGACAACTCTATCGGGATTGTGAAGGGGAAACCGCGGGCCCCACGGAGCCATGCCAAGCCAAGACACGCCAGGACATTCCAGGCCACGCCGACACCCCAAGCCACCCAGGCCACGCCAAATCACGCCAGAGGTTGCGGCAACTGCACTTCAGGGGAACTCGAAGCAAATTGTTACTTAAGCGCTGGACCCACTAACAAGAAAATGGGCTACAAGCCAGATCTTATGAAAGTGCGTCCTTCCTCTGCTTTCTTTCTGGCCCCTGATCATAGCATGGAACATCGCTCTGATCACAACGGCTTTCCCCTGCAGAAAGTTTGGCAATTGGCGGGGCCTGTGCTGGTTGCCCACGCATCAATCGAAGAGGAACTGGTGGGCAAGTCACCGGAGGCAAAGGACGCCGTCCGGTCGAGGACATGGTGGAAAGTTCTGGAGACAACCAGGCACCTTCTAGCTCACCCTTCTATCACAGACACGGATGACCTTCTGAAGATTGTGTTGGTGAACCTGCGTGCTTTGTTGTATGCTGCCCGAGTGGACATCACCACCCACCGAAAGTGGAAGTTCCTCGACTATGAGACAACCGTGAGCTTCAAAGAGCCCGGAGGCACCGGAGAGAAGAAGAAGATCTGGGTTGACAAGATCATCACGGTCCTCCTGTCATCCCTCAACAACTGCACTGTTAGCGAGTTGCGCAACGACTTTGACAACACGACTGGTGAACATGAGGCACTTTTGAAGAGATGCCGACTGATATTTGGCCATGTGGCTTTTCGGCTGAAGGATAGGGATGATGATGCATGGAAGGTTGCTGCAAGCGAGTTCAAAGTCCCCAGAGAGGGAATGAATGAGAAAGGTTTCCTTTTTTGGTGTAACTTTGTAGCTTTTGTGTAACACTAGAGACAATGGCTTCGCGGGTCTGTTTTGCCCATCACCACCACCACCATCATCATGCACTTGAGAGTGTGTGTGAAAGGGGTCTGAAGACAGACGTATACCTAACGGGCGGTCTCAAGCATGCATTCAGCTTGACATATATTGTTATTTTTCAGTTATTACAACTTACCAATTATAGCTTTTCTACTTGTTACATGAAAGTCCAAAAGTTACACCAAAAATAGAAAGTCCCCAGAGAGGGAATGAATGAGAAAGGTTTCCTTTTTTGGTGTAACTTTGTAGCTTTTGTGTAACACTAGAGACAATGGCTTCGCGGGTCTGTGCATGGTAAAAGTATATTCAACTTAAGAGCAACCTGTTGTTTCTAGGGAAGTCAACAATGGCATGGATGCACCAATGACAACCACGTTTTTCTCCTTGCCACCGGACTTGCGCGCCGTCGTTTGGGGTATCTATCGCAAACTCGTGTTCGAGGAGAGGTGTCGGTCCTTGGAGGAACTGCTCGATAGAGCAAAGGCACGTTGCCATGTCGGCGTACACGCAAGCTACAGTCAGTGTTGCATGCCGCTTTATGATGTTAGGGTTCACATCGACGGACCCAACGGCAAGATATACTGCCTGAGTAGGCGCGACAAGTACTGCCAGGCGGAACGACGCTGGGCGACCATTCGCGAATACATGCAGTATTCCGAAGGCTACCTAGAGATGCACTTGGACGACTCAGGTGGGGCCTGGGCACCCTTGTACTGTCCTTTCGGCAATAACATAAAATACAGAGGCAGGCCCGAGAACACCGAAAACTTTAGATGATAACCACACTTGCCTTGCACTCAAATGCCGCGAGCTCGCCGCTTGCCTGGTTGGTCTCGCCCCCATCGAGCTCAACGGTCTCTGGGGCGGGCTCCATGTCTCCCCGCATCACAATAGATTTAATAGTTTTGCATGTACAACTTGGACCGATTGTTTTGCACATGTACACATTGTTGCAAAGTTTGAGGAAAATAGCTATACTTGCAAATGTCAGCCACATGACAGTATCGAGGTGGATCTCCAACCCAAATAGCCATCGCTTGTAAGCACACCAACTAAAACATGTGTTGTGGATGGAATTGGTTGAGGTTTGAAATTTCAAAAGCTAGCAGTTGTGAGCACGTGTGTGATGCCTTGAGTGGAAAACGGGGCGAAACCCTAAACTCTCATGGCTGTTACAGTACCCGCTCGCTTGAAGTGCCATCAATGCCATCTTTGTCACCGTCTTCGTCATCGGTGTCGTCCGAAACATGTATGTATGAGGGCAACACCGCTTCCAAGAGCGGCCGCATGCCAGCCCACACTCCGCCCGCATTGGAGATGGCGCATGTCTCTGTGTCATAGCCGCACAAAGCCTTGTACACCAGCCGGCTTCTCCAAGAGTCATACAATAATGTATTTAGAGGAGAGTCCCTAGCTCCGATGTCATGAAGGAGCAAATAGCACATCAGGGCCTCATTGGGCGATGTGCTGCTGCTCCCTGAGTGGGCATGAAGCGCTTCGCACACCAAACGCATGGAATTGCTCGATGGGGGACAAGTTTTAAGGGGAAACTGGTTCAACCATCCGCCACCTTCGTCGCCGTTGTTTGCGTTGTTACCTCCCCCCTGATCTTCAAGTGTCGCAAGCTCGTACATTGGACACCTTAAGTGTCTCAACTCTTCAACCTTGGCATTCAGCGCCTTGATTTCCATGCGTTGAGTTGGATACAGTGAAAAATGAAGCCCGTGCACATGTTTCTTCCCCTTCCTATTGTTTGACATAGATTGGAAACAATTCGGGTAAAGGGGATGGTCTGGTAGCTCAGGCATAAAGACCAACATAGTGTCCTGATGAAAGTCCACTCCATCCGGAAGAAACTTGTTTCGGTCCACATTGTAGCACTCAGAATCCGGGGCCCTGCGTTGATAGTACGCATGTGCTGCCGTGCCCAACAAATCAATTGGGGCAAAGAAGCTCACGCCAACCATGCTCTCCCCCTCGATAGTAGGCAGTGGCGGCTGAACCACGAAATCAATGTCGTCATCTGCCAACATGTAGTCATGAGATTTGAGGGGGGTGCAGAAGCGGTGATAGGGCAGGCGTTCGCTTCCGGCCTGCAGTTTGGTGCACTCCAACGACGTAAAGGACTCCCATTTGCGACGAGCTTCATCTTGAGCGTGAGCTGTTGCCATTTACACCTACAGATGCCAAAATATGCAAAGTGATTGCAACGCGCGCACAGACACATGAACAAGATACTGTGGACACACTTGTAGATTGCTGATTACGAAAATTGGCCTGAATTTTTGAAATGTCATTGCACCGCATGGGGTGTCTCGCACGGTGTGATACCGACGCGTATCTAATACCAATCTGATGTAGATCTAACACAAATCTAATTCGAATCTATCCGAAACTGTCTGTACGAGGGCGAAGTCTAGTTTGTTCGGCGCATTGAATGAGTCAGTTCGACAGATAGAGATTCGCATTTGTATGGCTGTAATCTGTACGGATTTTGAGTTGTTTACACTCGTTTTTCGAGGCGCACAAGGAACACTTGTCGTCGATTTATTAAAGCCGCATTGTGTCTTACGCAAACGCATTCACGGTCGTCCGGTCCTGTGCGGCTTCTGCCCTGTTGGTTTTATGAAGGGGGACGCGCGGGAATTCCTGTCCCGAATGACTTCTGCGACGAAGACCTCGCTGGCTATCTATCTATCTATCTATCTATCTATCCAAGCAAACGGCGGAAAACTGTCGAATGTATCGGAGGACAAAAGATGCGGAACACTGTCGAATGTATCGGAGATGCGGAACACTGTCGCATGTATCGGAGATGCGGAACACTGTCGAATGTATCGGAGATGCGGAACACTGTCGAATGTATCGGAGATGCGGAACACTGTCGAATGTATCGGAGGACACACGCAAGATGCGGAACACTGTCGAATGTATCGGAGGACACACACGCAAGATTTTTAGAGCAGGATTTAGACCCTCATGAACGACTCGCTAGCTTGAGACATAAGCACCAAGGAATCACAATTCCGATCCATACCATGTTTGGAAACCAGGCAAAATCGGCCGGGAGGCAGGAACGCCCATTATATCACAACTGCCCGGACTCAATTCGTTGACGCACATGAACATACAGCTAGGGACATTTGATTGTGGGACACCTTTTATTTTTGGGATTTGACCAATTCAAGTTTTGTAACCGATCTTGTCAATACAGATACTGTCTTCATCGATCATGATAACGTGCGTGTATTATGGTATAAGGAAATTGCGGTACATGATGATATCAGGACAAGAAAAGAACACTCCCTCCCTCCATCTCGATGGGGGTGGTGACAAACAATGGAGATGACGACGACGATCTGGACATCATGGTGGTCAAGAAGACGCTTAATTCTCTGTGCATGGATGTATCAAGGCAGCAAATCTGCTCAAGGATCCAAAGCATGGTACTCGTAATCAACCACGCAGTTGCAGAGGCATACTTATTCGCAAATTTTCATATCACCAGATGCCTCGATGATGTAGACTTTGACGTGAAGCAGTTGCCGCACCTGGATCGAAACTTTTATTACAGGTGCATCCTTGCTGTCTCGACATCCAACGTTCGGAAGGATACGCTGGGACAAAGCTTGAAGGATAGCATGTTTGCTTTCGACGCTCTCAGGCCTGCAGGCTACTTAAAGGTGGACGTTCGTCAATGGGGACATGTAATTGCAGACGTCTCAATACAAATGGCGACGATGGCATGCAACAGCGTCTCATGAAGCTTCTCAGCATGGGCGATTCGCCGCTCGAGAGCTTCCGTGGCGATGGACGTCACGAGAATCATTCCATGTTGTGGAGAAAGTACTTCAATGTCCAAGGACTTGAGACGAAAGGGTCTCGTTTTGACAACCGAATCCTCAGCGACGGCAAGGGGGTCTCCGTCCAAATGAAGCATCAGGCGAGTGAAGATGTCGCTGTAGATAACGCGGGGTATCCCAAAGACGCAATTCTCGAAGACTGCCAGGACGCTTCTCTGCGAGTCGGTGTCGACCCGGGTATGACAGATATCGTCACTGTAGCATCTTCTGACGGTCGCGTCGAGTCTTTCAGCTCTGCCCGCTTTAGCGAAGCAGCTGGGTACAATACCAGTAATCGTCGCACCAACAAATGGAATGTCGATACGCAAGACCTCGTGAAGTCCATTCCATCGCCGACTACGAGCAGTATGCACGACATGCAGGACCATGTCAGAGGTTACCTCAGCGCTCTCCCGACACTCCTTCAACACCGAGCCAGCAGAGGTTACCGATCGATGCGATTCTTTCGGTATGTGGGTAAACAGAAGACGATTGAAAAGGTCTGTGATTTGATTGCTCCAAAAGCACAGAAGAAGACGATCGAAGAAAAGGTATGCGATGTGATTGCACCAAGGGCACAGACGACCGTTGTTGGCTTCGGCAACTGGTCCAACCAAGGGTATGGTATTAGTCGTTCATGTTCTGGGCCCATCAAAGAGATCAGGAGGTGCCTCTCACGTCGTAAGAATGTTTTGTTCAAAAACGTCGACGAACGCAACACTTCTTGTACCTGCCACGGCTGCTTCCAGAAGCTCGTCAACATGAAGGCAGACAGCGTCGTCTGGCGCAGAGTTCAAAACGAGCCCCCCTCCCTCATCAACGGGGCTCCTACAACAACAACAACGATTGAGAAACAGAAGACGGTGGTGAAGAACGTCAAGGTCCACAAAGTACTGCACTGTCGCAACAGTGTCAAAAGCGCATCATCCAAAGTGCGCTGTGGTGCAACCTGGAACCGAGACGTGAACGCTGCCAAGAACCTTCTTCTGCTTCTGACGACGTGGATGGACGGGAAAGAGCGACCGGCGACATTTTGTGTGCCCTCATCATCGCCCACCCCAAAAACCACAGTTTCTGGAGAGGCAAATGTGGGCGCTCAACCAACCGACCCACTTGGGTCAGTTAGCAGCTTACAATTGTTATCCTCTGGGCCAGCTTAAATGCTGAAATACGGGATGAAGGACACGAAGGATTGGGACCTTGATACAAAACCTTTAGCTGACCTACCCAATCAATTGGGTTCAAGGGTCACCGGTAAGGGTGTCCCACAAATTCTGTCTCTGACTGTACAGTTGTACATAGAGAATTGTAATTGATTCAATATACTGTAACATTATTGACCGGTGTAACTTAAATTCAACAACCAATCTTTCATCAAATGATGAACGAGCAAGAGCGTATCGAGAACTTGTTTTCAAACTTTATCGGAAAACATTGTGAAGTTTCGGATAAGGCTTGGGTACCGACGGACATATTGCACACAGCGTTCATGGACCACTGCATTATTGAAACAAATGACATCCTTTGGGTCACTAAACATGTGATCTATGATATTTTGTCAACGGAATCGATGTGCATGCGCTTTTTCAACTGCAAAGTAAAAGGAACTAGACGCGTACGCATGTTAACGGGCGTTATGCTAGTGACATATCCGTAAACGCCGCATAATTGCGGGCTGTATAAACAAACGGCGGAGCCCCTTTCAGGGTGGGCGACCACTGAAGGGGAGCCCACAGTTCACATCAAGCTTGGAAGAAGCGAGATCGGAGGACAGGACACAAGCAAACGGAAACTGTCGAATGTATCGGAGGACAGGACACAAGATGCGGAACACTGTCGAATGTATCGGAGGACACAAGCAAACGGCGGATCCACACAGTCCGTCAGTCCGTCCATTCATGACTAATACACGGATGCGGTGGCGGATCATATCCATCAATCAGACTCCACATGCAAACGGCGGAAACATGTCCTCGTCCTCGTCTCCATACCCGAATGTGATCTCAGCCATCCTGTGGGTGCTTCAGCAGGAGGAGCTTAAATTCAACGGTTAAAATGGGCCGCTTATTGCTACAAAAACAATGCTTTGGATATTTGCAACTTCGGGTTTGGTAAACTCTCTGTCATCATGCTTATCTTTGTCAAATGATCAACCTCCAACCTGAGTGTGCGGCACCAAGTCTCGAAGTGGCTGCAGTTGCTGTTCAGTAAGTGGTAGAGACCTGAGCAGTCCTTCAGATCCTTGTGAAGTGTCAATGCAAGTGTTGCCGTAAATTCCCGAAGGTCTTGTGTGTCTCTCTCTTCCAGCGCATAACAGCAAGCTGTGCAGCACGCTGGCGGGGCATGGTTATAAATTCGGTCAAAGTCCGGAGCCGGATTCGGGCACCATGCTTGCCTTCCTTCGGTGGACCCCAGAAGTCGACCACAAGGTTCTTGTCCTCCAGCACTCCAGGGTATCTTCGTCCAAGAAGTCGATGTTGATGTCCAATCCAGGTCGGGTGATGTACAGCCTCTCCATTATGTGGTAGATGGTTGGATGGTCTTCGGACACAACCAATGCTTTCAGCGCAAAAAAATAGTGTCTGTTCCTTTTGTCTTCAATCGAGCAGCATTCTGTTCGTACTCAATTGTGGCACCAGATAATAGGTGGATTGTCGTGCCGTCAAACGTGAACATAGTCTTATTCATCACGTTCGATGTACGCCTGAAGACGATGGCCACTTCTGGGTACCGACAACAAAAATAAAACAAATAGACAACGTTTTTTATTGTCTATTTGTTTTATTTATTTCAGCTTGGTTGGGTATCCAGGGCCACCACGTGGAGGTGCTGATTTTGGCCCCTTTGTTTCTTTTTCAAATACTAATACTTGAAACAGAAACACCTTCTCATCCAGATTACTTCTTGATATGGGACATCGCTTTGCGTGATAACACAGGAATGGTGACGAAAGTCGGGTTGTCGTACATTACGAAAGTCGGTTTCTCGTAAATGACATTGGGTCGGGACGCAATGATTGCGAAGATGTCAGAGATTCCAAACATTTATTGTGAATGCAATATAACTGGATGTGAGGAGGTTAGTTATTGTTGTTGTGTTCTTAATGTTCCGAAAAACCTTTCAATTTTTTTTTTTTATCGGACCACGCGATAGATAGACTCGGGGATAATACCGGCACTCACCTGAATGGTGGATGAAAAAATCACTCAAGGTTTATTTGATTGACGAACAAGAGACAACACAAGACAGACAGGTGTCCGAGAGGTACTTGAGTCGTGTCGAGTCGAGTCGAGTCTGACGGCGGAAACTGTGTCGAGTCGAGTCGAGTCGAGTCACATCACATCACAGAGCGGCCGACCTCTCGCATCACGGCGGAACCGTGTCGAAGTCGAGTCGAGGCACATCACATGGCGACCTCTCGCATCACGGCGGAAACTGTGTCGAGGCGAGTCGAGGCAAAGATAACAAACAACATTTGGATGAACCGTCTCACATTAACATATAACAAGCGGCGGAGCCCCTTTCACCTCCCCACAGCGGAGCGACTGGGGGCGACCGGAGGGGAGCCCCCACAAAAGGGTCCGCGAGGAACCGAGCGGGTGGGCGACCGGAGGGGAGCCCACAGTTCACATCAAGCTTGGAAGAAGCGGTATCGGAGGACACAAGCAAACGGCGGAAAACTGTTGAATCGAGGCGAGTCACATCGCGGCACCTCTGTCGAGTCGAGTAGAGTCGAGTCACATCACATCGCGGCACCTCTGTCGAGTCGAGTAGAGTCGAGTCACATCACATCACATGGCGACCGACCTCTCGCATCACGGCGGAAACTGTCGAGTCGAGTCACATCACATGGCGACCTCTCGCATCAGGCGGCGGAACGATGTCGACTTACGGGGGACGATCGCTCGCATCGCAACCGGTGATCACATGTCAAGCATGGGTCTGCTAGACAAGCACTCTCGTATATCGATAGGGGGATCGCGGAGTGGGGGGATTCATTTGATGACTCGCGTACACCATCACTGTAACACTTGGGCTTGCAACAACAAACATTGTTTCAACACAAAGTCTGTAGCGAAATAATCTCAAGGCGGGGTGATGTTGCCATCGCCGTAGAAATGCATACCCGGGTTGTGTAACCTAGCGAGCTGCGCTGACAACTGGCTGACCTGGGCCTCCAGACAGTTGGCCCTGGCTGCATCCTGTACAGCTTGGGCTGAAATGACATTGGAGTAAGATGCCAGATGGTCCACCCTGGCTGCATCCTGTACAGCTTGGGCTGACATGACATTGGAGTGAGATGCCAGATGGTCCACCCTGGCTGCATCCTGTACAGCTTGGGCTGACATGACATTGGAGTAAGATGCCATGACATTGGAGTGAGATGCCAGATGGTCCACCCTGGCTGCATCCTGTACAGCTTTGGCTGACATGACGTCGACCTGGGCCTCCAATTCTTTTTTCGCCTTAACCAGTCCTTCCAAGTAAGCGATGCTGTCAACTGCACAGGTTGGAATGTGAGCAAGATGGCGGTGACATTTATTGGAATATGCTTGGCAAGGGATTCCGTATTTACGTTGCACGCAGGCCATGTAATTCGCTCACAATGCTATTTACACTTGCATGAATAGAAGTCGCCCGCTCTTATACAGTTTCACGACCAACACCAGCGCATCAGCATTGCTTCGAACAAATGCCACCAGCTCTTCGCGCAGCTTGGCTCCCCCATTGTGAACCTCTGTCGCCAGCACGCACACCGATACACATTGGCATATGTCCTTGCCACGGACACCTCGGGCTACACTTGACGGAATACTAAAATGAAACCGCCTCCTGGAGTGTACGGCACACCTTACGGTGTAACCAAATGGTGTAGCAACCCACGGGGCAGTGGAACACCAATACGATTTTGAATCAACAAATTGCAGGATGTTAACGAGAATATCGTGGTTCTTTTTTAGATCACGGCTCTCCATCCTGCAGACTCCGTATCGTTCTTTTGTCGGTACTTTCGAGAGTGTCCATTGAAGGACCAGCCGCACTTAAGCGATCGACTCTTCCCCGGTACCGTGGCCCAAAAGAACACGGGGTCTTTGTTGATGTGCAATGCGTCATGAAAGGAGGTTTCTTTGCTGGACGGGCCATTTTGTAGGACCATCCACTCGTACACTATAATGTCTGTCGACGCCTTTTATTGGGATGTTTCATTTTACTGTTCCGCCGACTGTAGTAACATCCAGGTGAGGTTCTTTTCCAGCTAAGGTGTACCATACAATAAGGTGTACCGTACAATAAGGTGTACCATACAATAAGGTGTACCATACAATAAGGTGTACCGTACAATAAGGTGTACCATACAATAAGGTGTACCATACAATAAGGTGTACCGTACACTCCAGGAGGCGGTTTCATTTTAGTATTCCGTCGAGTGTAGTATCACGGCGGAAACTGTCGAGTCGAGTCACATCACATGGCGACCTCTCGCATCATGGCGGAAACTGTCGAGTTACGGGGGACGATCGCTCGCATCGCAACCGGTGATCACATGTCAAGCATGGGTATGCTACAAGCACTCTCGTATATCGATAGGGGGGTCGCGGAGTGGGGGGATTCATTTGATGACTCGCGTACACCATCATGACCATGTATGTATTAAGACATCTTCAACACACCATTATTTATATGTAAGTTTCATTTGAATCGTCCACTGAGTATAGGGGGATGATGATGCAACCGACCCATCGCACGCTGATTGTCATACTCGCCATAGCTGCCGGATGGTACGTGTATTGGAAGACCTTCAAGCAGATCAAGGAAAGGGTAGATGCTGCTGAACAACGGGTACAGTCTGCTGAACAACGGGCACAGTCTAATGATAAGCTCCTCTTGTCAGAGAGGAAGAGGGCGGAAGAGCTCCTTGTGTCAGAGAGGAAGAGGGCGGAAGAGCTCCTCGTGTCAGAGAGGAAGAGGGCGGACGATGCCGTCAGACAGTTACGGTGCGGACTACAGTCGGCGGAACAGTAAAATGAAACATATATCAGATGGAAATAAATGTACGACATCGCCGTTAGAAAATTGGCGTTAAGAATCGCTCTTCTGCTCTCACAATCGCAAGGCTGCACTGCATGGAATTGATGGGTCTAGGACGACCTCTTCTTCACGGCGGAAACTGTCGAGTCGAATCGAGTCAAGTCACATCACATCACATCACATCACATGGCGACCTCTCGTATCACGGCGGAACGATGTCGACTTACGGGGGACGATGTCGACTTACGGGGGACGATCGCTCGCATCGCAACCGTTGATCATCACATCAGGACACATTGACAGCTGGGCTGGAGCAACAAAGTATTTCGCAGTCTTTTATGAAGGCACAGCGCAGCAGACGCGGCGCGAGTTGTCGCTCTTACATGCTACTAATGAATCTGCTTCAGGCAGAATACTGCGCATTTGTTCATGATCATCGTCCATTTGGGAGTTGTGCTGTAGTCGCCCTGCCCGATTTCCCTTCCGTATCCATGCGTTTTGTAGAACGAGTCCATGAGTGCACTGCCATCGACCAATCCTTGGCCGCCTCCATTTTCCGCATCCGCAGAGAGGCGAACGACCATGTCCTCGGGAATGTCATCGTATACACGGATCGAAGCACCCATTTGGTGGATATATTGGACAAAGACAACGGGCATAGACATCTTGGTTGGTCTCAAATAAAGATTCAAAGCGGTGCAAGTATCAATTCCCCAGCTGTGGCAAGAGGCTTACAGTTACATACATAATCCGATTGCGTTAGTTACATACATAATCCGATTGCGTTCCGATGTGCGTGTGAAAAATCTTTCTTCTTCATAAAAATGCAAACACTAACACGCAAAACACATACTTATTAAAGGCGAACCAATAGACCTGTTCAACTGGTATATTTCTGCCGTCAATGGCGTTCTATTTCTAAATGGTGACGTGTGTCACACCGAAATGCGACATGCTGACTATGTGATAGATAAACAACGTTATGTGAAGCACGTTGAAATCGTAAAAAAAGACAAAGCGTACAGAATCCGAAATCCTGGATGTAAAGTCCGATATATGGACTTCATACAAGTGCAATACAACACATTGTATACGCTTATAAACATGGACGCGTTCTTCGAATTGAGCCAGGAAAGAAAAGAGATGCAATTACATCTTTTAAAAAACGCGTTATACTCCGACAAATCCCCTGGGGATGTAATATAATTTGCAAGAGGCGGTCTGGTGTGTCGCTATCCCAACACATTACAGCAAGCTCAGGCCAGCCGGGGACAGCAATGAATGGGGAGCGCGGGCAGATTGGAATCATTTGATGACTCGCGTACACCATTCATTGTACACTCGGACAAGGGAATTATGTTAATATGCCGAGTCCCCCAAAATCCTCTTGTATGTGTTTATCTTAAGTATAAGCATACCTCAAACTCTATATTTTATACATCCTTCTGCAAATGGGGTCTTGCACCAGTTCGCCTCAAGTAAACGAAACTCGTGATTTGAACAAGACATTGCAACCCATTGCAAGAGATTTTGTAGACATTTTCTGTTCGGTTGATCCAAAAAATCATTGTATGTCAAATGAAATATTATCGGCGTTTTTTCATTTTGCGCTCACTCGTGGTGTAGATCTGAATCGTATAAACATAGCCAGATTCGAACGTGAATTTGCAATGTTGATGGTAGAACATGTGCCTGAATTTAGTAGAAAAGGCATGCACATACGAATTGATGGGGGCAGCACGTTCATTGGAGCTTGCACTGGTCTCAAATTGAAACATTTCCCGTAGAATGGGCGTTCCCGTTCAGCATCCCTACAAAATGGAAGCCCCCTTTACACTGTCCACGGATTTTGCTCCTTTTTCTTGTAAAACCACTGAGTTTTATGAAACGATACACTGTTTTAGTTGATAATCGTAAATTGTGAGTACTTTTGAAAAATGCAACAACACCTCTTGCGGTTGTGCATTGAGTTGACAATAAAAACAATTTCAACAACTCTTTGTTCGTCTCAAAAAGTTTGCTTACAAATTCACGTCGTTTTCGATTTACACCAAAGCGTTTCCACCTCCACAGAGTAGAACGACTGATGTTCGTAAACACAGAAGTTTTTAACACACCCAAGTCAGCGACCATTCTTAACGCCAATTTTCTAACGGCGATGTCGTACATTTATTTCCATCTGATATATGTTTCATTTTACTGTTCCGCCGACTGTAGCTTGCGAATATATATACTTAAGAAACAATCATCAGAATTTATAAACAATGATTGACAAGTCTCTACTACTTATCTGCATCGCTACCTTCGCTATTATTTACATAGTTCGACTGAAGACTGAGCTCGCTCTAAAGAAGGCAGATGCTGCTCGAGTGAATAGCCTGAAGACTGAGCGCGATCGACAGAATGCAGATGCTGCTCGAGTGAATAGCCTGGAGACTGAGCGCGATCGACAGAAGGCAGATGCTGCTCGAGTGAATAGATTGGAGATTGAGCTTGATAATGCTCTAATTAAGAGTGAGCTTGCGACTGAGCGCGCAGAAGCGCTTGAGAAGCAACTGAGGTACGAGCTGTCTAGCATGACTATCGAGCAATGGAATTCCCTGAACGATAATGACAGGCGTCTCAATGAGGATCTTTGCAAACAATACGGAATCCCCCTCCCCAACATGCAGGAGTCGTCCTACCCAGATTCAAACGAACAGGATGGCGAACGAACCCTATGTCAGGCGATGTGATGAGGAGTTTGGGATACAGGAGATTGGATGCTGACTCACTGTCAACATGATTCACCGTGATGCGATTGGTCGCCTTGTGTCTCGACAGGAACCGCCGTGAAGTCAAGATCCAGCACGCCTGGAGGTCCCGTGCCATGATTTGAACATTATTTATTTTGTGTCTCGACCGGAGGGGAGCCCCCACAAAGGGTCCGCGAGGAACCGAGCGGGTGGGCGACCGGAGGGGAGCCCACAGTTCACATCAAGCTTGCAAGAAGCGAGATCGTCAGCGGTATCGGAGGACACAAGCAAACGGCGGAAAACTGTCGCATGTATCGGAGGACACAAGATGCGGAACACTGTCGCATCCACACCGTCAGTCAGTCAAGTCAGTCAGTCAGTCTGTACGTCCGTCCGTCCGTCCATTCATGACACACGTCTGAATCATTTATATATTTTTATAAGTTTTAAGCAGAGATGGGTATACACTCTTATTTCGGTATCGGAATTGGTGTTATGGTTATGTTATACTATATCAAGGAGATTGTAGAATTTAGCAAGGATATTGCAGAATCTAGAAATAGTATTGCAGAATCTAGAAATAGTATTGCAGAATCTCAACGCGAGACTATCAATATCTTATCATCTCATATTAAATATACAAAAAAACTTACAGAATCTAGAAAAAAGCTTGCAGTGTTGAAGGCGAATAACGCTACCCTGACTAAGATGTTGAAGCGTATTTTGCGGTCTATTACTGTTGCGGATGCAGATAATTTTTCAGAGGAAGAAATACGATGGTATGTTGATAATTGTTCTGCGTACAACGTCCATTGTTTGTTGTCTGATGTTGACTCTTCTTTGCCTACATCCGCTTAAAGCTTCTCTTTATTGTTCAATAACAAAGAACATATTGTTTCTTTTGACAGAGGAACTGCTGGTCTCTCAGCACTCTCGCCGATTCGAGAGGTAAGCCAACCTCGAGTGTGCGATCAGACATCGGGGTCTGGGCAATCCCCATCAATGTGCAAGAACTGTAAATTCAACTGCGACAGAGACATTGTGGGGGCAGCTGGCATATTCCTGAAGGCTGTTCGAACAGAAAATCCCTGTTCGTAAAGGACAGCATCCCCTGGTGAGTTGACCCCTATGATACCCCTATGGAGAATTCGTTGTCTTTCTTACTACATGTCCCGGGCCCCCGGATGTTTGCTCGATGCGAAACTTCTCCACGGAAGCGACGTAGGTAGCATGGGTCGCGTTGAGAATCTTGAACTCGGTATCGAATATCACGCTCGCGCCGGGCCACTCACAGATATTATCCCACATCACAGAAACGGTATCCACACGCGCAGACAGTCCACTCCCCGCATCTTCGAGGTTGGCTCTCAGGGATGCCAGGGACTCTGTGTCGCGAGTGCGCTGGAAGATCTGGACGAACACATTCTCGATATTATTGAGGACATGGACAGGAATTCGAGGCTGGCGAGCACGCCACGCTTTCCTGATATCGGAAACGATACACGCTGCCTTCAGATAAAAGACATAAAATCGCAGGCTTTTAGGTATGTCAGGATCGTCAAGATCGTGTGTATCAGCCCACTGCGTCATGGCTTCCCACTTGGCATTCGATTCGAATCGAATCGACGAGCATTGATGTGATGTCGTCATACGAAGCGAATCGAATCGAAACGAATCGAATAGAATCGATCTGATGTCGATGACGCTGTCGATGTCATCACGCTTCAATTCTCTACGATCGACGTAAAGATCATAGAGAATTGAAGCGTACTCAGTGTGATTGTGAAAGAATTTCATCTCAAGCATCGATACGGAGATGTCATCGGGATCTCCTTCGTTTTTGTCAACAAAACCCTTGCACAAACGAGAGTCACTGCGAAGTTCACATCCGCGAGACTCGAGAGCCCTCTCCAAAATGTGAAGGCGAGTATTTGTAGCAATGATGTCTGCAGCGACTTTCACAATACACCCCCCTCTTCCAAAATTAACGTACAAATCTCGGGCCCTGCATGCGGAGTCCGAAAATGAGAATATCCTTGAATCCAACGGCATGTCACCAAGCTTATTGGAAAGCAACGCCGCACGAGAGGTACGTCGCTCATTCTTCTCGAGCGCAACACGAGCCACGTCGCGGATAAGATAAGATAAACGATGCACAGAATTTTGTTTGAGTTCGCAACTCAGCGTCGTGAGATCACTCTCGGTCAAGCGATACTCAGACTTGGCATTCGACACACCGATGCGTGCGTCGCGCATAGCCCTCATTTCGGAACGGAATTTGGCAGACAGGATGCACGCTCGAGGGGTGCGAGCGACAACTTCCGCCTCCATCAGCCTCCTCCACAATACGGATTTGGAACCGTAAACCATCAGGCCACGATCGCGACACGCCTTCTTGAGAACATCCGCTTTGCTTGCCTCTGAAAGACCCTCGGGAATACGCATCCTCTCGAACTCTGCATCGTTCACAAGGTGTCCATCAGGCTCCAGCTTCTCTTGCACAGCAAGACCAAGCTCGGAGAAAAAAACGTTTCCCACCAACATGAGGTTCGCGGCGTCCTCTGAGACGTCGCATAATCGATGGTATTTATCATCACTGGTTGATAAATGAAACGCGATGATGTGGAGTGGGACTGCAGAAAGAAGTTCCATGATTTGTTACAATATGCTACACTTAAACATTATGCTACTGATACACTTAAACATTATGCTTCAGAGACACTTCTTTGTTCGCTGTTCCGTTGACTGTACATAATGCAGGTTCGCCCCATGCTTACCACCAACACCCTGCCAGACCAAACCATGCACCACTTCCCTGGTGCGGTCCGCCCAGGCAGAGACGTGGCCGTGTACTGCAAGGATGGGGTGCAATATGTAGAGAGATCAGCCAAGAAGGGCGCGAGCTTCCTCTGCATACAGGATGCGGACGCAGATCAGGCTGTGCATGCGAGCTTCCGAGGCCAGTGCTTCCTTACGGTGCCCGGGCTTGAGCTCAAGAGCGGCTTTGCAATGAAAGTTACGATGCCGTTCTACTGGCCGCCGCCCAAGCAAGGCGTTCCGCATCGTGAGCAGCCATGTGCTACAGTCATACAGCTATTTGATTGTGGGACACCTTTTATTTTGGGGATTTGACCAATTCAAGTTTTGTAACCGATCTTGTCAATACAGATACTGTCTTCAGGAGATTGATACCATTAATCATGAATGAATGGATGAGAATGCATTCTTGTGGCGAGTTAAGTTGGGGAACCGAAGGGCACGACGGGGAAGCAGGCCGTCGAAAATGTGCTGGATGGGTTGGATGCCCAGATCCTTGAGCGATGATACCGCTTTATTTCTGTTGCATTGGCCTCGATAAAGGCGTGCACCGAATCGTAGCGCTCGATGTTAGCCTGGACGACGTTGTCAAAAATCACAGTCACCACATGTGAGACATACGCCTCGCGATCCATACGCTCCTGGTCCGTCTCATCATATTCAACGGGCGTCTCATCCTCTGCGCTATCCTCCTCACGAGCAATATCCCGCGAGGCGTTGTCGTCGCGTGAAATGCCACTGCCTACGCCCAAGGCGTACCTCCAGATGACCCCTGTCATACCACTGAAAACGGATTCTTCAGGACACACAGAGAAGTACTCGGAGCCTACGTCTTTCCTGGGATGGATTCGGGAATCGGAACTGAGCCCCCGTCTTCTGTATGTCTTCTCCTCTTCTTCTTTTATGCTAAAAAAAAATTGACGCCTTTTTCCTTCCTTTGAAACAACAACAATAACAACAACAACAACAACAATAACAACAACAACAACTTGATATCATGTCTACCAACAACATGTCTACCGATTTCACATCATTCGTGAATGATTCCGGTATATTTACAGTTGTCCAAGTGAAGGACCAAACGAAGATCAACACTCAACTCAGTGTCTCTCACTTGAAGGACATGTGCAACAAGATAATTTCATTTCCCCTCGTTCCTGCGTGCCTCGCAGACCCTGTCTGCGCAATGAAAAATGCGTACGCTAAGTTTCTCGAAGAGAAACCCAAAGGGGAGAAGAAAAAGCCTTTACAGGCAATGCTTCTCCCTATTGCCTTAGCTGCCAACGCTGCTAAGTCTGCTGCTGCTCCTGCTCCTTCCGCCGTACTTGCCATCGCCAGTGCCCTTGCCCTCCCAGAGGACGAATGCATGTCGGAGAGTTCCAGCAGTGGCGGTAAAAGGCGCCGCGCCAATGGTTCACCATCTGTGGCTCCTACTCCTGCTGCTTCTACTTCTGCTGCTGCTGCTCCTGCTGTTGCTTTTACGTTTACTGCTACTGCTCCTGCTCCTGCTGCTCCTGCTCCTGCTGCTCCTGCTCCTGCTGCTCCTGCTGGCTCGTTCTCAACGTGCTCCCTGTCCTCCTCCTTGGCCTCCGGTCGTGTTGGTCGCGGGTCCGTTCTAAAGAACGAGCTTCCTGTTGGATCCAATATAGATGCATTTACCATCGTGGGGTATTCCCCCACCCTGGTCTGCACTGCTGTCACCATTCACGGCAACCCGTGTGGTAGAAAACAGGCGATCTTAAGCAACCCCAATGGTGGGACCTTCACAACTGGCAAGTGCTCGCACCTATCGTGCATGAAACAGACTCCCGCCAAGCGTGAGGCGTACCTCGCCACCAAGCGACCTACGCTTGACGAGCTCTCACTTGAGATTAGCTCCCTGACCCTTTAGTCAGTCAGTAAGTTAGTTAGTCAGTCAGTAAGTTAGTTATTTAGATACTCTTTTTTTTGATACATTTTTTTAGTTATTTAGATTCACAACGAATTGTACAGGAGCAGCTCTACAGAGATCATGGCGCACAAGTTGGTCGTGTACGCGTTGGTTGAGAACAAGTTCATTCAGAAAAATGAGATCGTCGTCAAGGTTGGCTGGACGTCGAAGCCCTTTGGTAAGCGACTTTCTCAGTACCCGAAGAACTCAAAGATGATCTTCGAAATCCACGTACTTAATCCGCTTGCTTGTGTGGAGTCTGAGACTGTCCTGATCCGGTACCTTCGAGGAGACCCTAGAGTCAAGCCCCGTCGCGACGTTGGGTACGAGTACTACCAACTTGACGCAGGTGATTCAGGTGCCGTCTTTCAGGAGATGGCCGATGTCGTATTACAGTACGTGGGGACAGGTGGCGTCGACATGTCTATCAAGTCTGTCTCAGAATACGACAGCCTTGATTGCGGCACCGAGGACGTGCCTCCAGACCCCCCCAGCTTTGCCGTTGTTGAGCGAGAGAAGGAACGCGAGAATGAGCGAGAGAAGGAATATCTATTATGTGCCCTGAGCTGCTTCTTCCCCATTCGACACTACGACCATCATCCCAAATCTGATGACGGTGTTCGACGAAAAGCTCAAGGGAACACAGATGTTCTGCGGCTACAACATGATGTGAACAACACCGCTAGGCTGTTCAGCCATGCATCGTGCGGCGTTCGCGACGGGTGGGACCTGCGAAAGGTGTCCAAGGCTGTGAAGATGATCCTGAACGCCGTGGGTCTGGATATGGTGAGCGTGAACAAGCGGGTGCAGGTCAAGGGAAAGAGAACTTAGGAGGAGAGGAACTACCTCCTGTGCCCTGAGAGTGTCTGCCGTATGCTCGAGCTCGTGAAACTTCGTCTTCTGAGCACTGACCTCACGCCGCAGCTGCCCTTTCGTGACAAGAGATGTCCATGTACAGCTCTCCGGATGCTGGAGCTCTTGAAAACTTCGTCTTCTGCGCACGGACCTCACACCGCCGCAGCGCTGCCCTTTCGGGTCACGATATGTCCATGTACAGACAGTCCATCGGCAAACAACGGATTGTATTATTCAACAAGCGGCGGAGCCCCTTTCACCTCTTCCCCCAGCGGACCCCCCTCAAAGGAGTGTAAACAACGCAGAAGACCATTTAACTAATAGAAGAGAACTGTTGGAACTGAGTTTATTATAACTTTTCCAATTTCTTAGCTTTATTAAAAGTCATGGTCATACAAATGATCCTCGCGTGCAACGGGAGTCATAACGAGATCGCGCGCATCGCGAAACGAATACTTGGAAACCGCATCGCTGCCGCCAAGAGCACGAACGGAAAGCTATTATGGTACGTATTCGACGGGCGATGGAAGACGGACGTCGACGCGATCCACGTCAAGCACGAGCTGTCCACCGTTGTTCTAGAGCACTTCATTATCGCTATGAACATGGAGAGAGCGTCCCAAAGCGATTACGACATGCAGAGAAACGATGAGAGCACAAAGGACGACTCCGCCGACCTAGCGCACATCACCGCGCGCCTCCAGGACGCGACCTTCAAGAACAACGTCCTGAAAGAGATGCTAGAGTACTTTTACGAACCGGAATTTATTAAGAAACTCGACGCCGACCGGCTAGCGCACATAACCGCGCGACTCCATGACGCGACCTTCAAGAATAACGTACTGCAAGAGATGCTCGAGTACTTTTACGACCCGGACTTCATGAAGAAACTCGACGCCGACCCAAACCTCTTAGGGTTCAACAACGGCGTGTGGGACCTCAAAAACGGCGTCTTCCGTCAAGGGCATCCGGAGGACATGGTCTCCATGTCCGTGGGATTCGATTACAATGGCGCAGTGTGCGCGGAATCAGCAGACCGCGTGAGGAAATACTGGGACACGATGCACCCAGATATATACCAACGAGAATACCTCATCCACACATTTGCTAGACAGCTGTACGGAGACAGCGGACAAGAGCTCTTTCACATACACGCCGGCGCCAACGCGTCCGCCTCTAACGGGAAGACCAAGTTCTTCGAAGTCATGGAGATCGCATTGGGCGACTACATCCGAAAATTCGGCGTGGAAATGCTGACAAGCAAGCAACACAACGATCCAGGTCGCCCGATGCCAGAGTTTGCGACGTGGAAGGGGGTCCGCATTATGTATTGCACAGAGCCAAACCACGACGAAGTCTTAAATTCCGGAGTCCTCAAGGATATGACGACCGGTGGGGAAGCCATCACCACCGGTGCATTTCACTCCAGCGACATCGTAAGCTTCATCCGCTCGCAACACAAGACCGGTGGGGAAGGCATCACCCACCGCCTCTTGCACTCCAGCGACATCGTACGCTTCCGCCCGCAACACAAGATACACATCATGTGCAACGCCCCGCCGATGGTCGACGGTTCTGACAAGGGAGTCCAACGACGGATACGAAAACTCGACTACATCAGTAGGTTTGTGGACGCGGATGAGGCGGACGCCGCAAAATTCCTCTTCCCACGAGACGCAGGGCTTGTAGAGGCATTCAAGGCAGACGGAGCGATGCGCATGGAGTTCCTACGCACCCTTCTACACGCGTTTGTATACGAGTACAAGTTCGATATGCCCGATTCGTTAAAGAAGACCAGTGCGATGTACTTGAACGCGAACGACGACGCCTTGGCTATGTTCGTCGAAGAGCACGTCTCTGCGGCCATCCCGGCCACGGTTATGGACCTGGACCTGGAACGTCACCTAAGAGAAGAGACGGACACGGACCTGGTCCTTCTCCTACAGCAAGAGACGGACCTGGAACGTCACCTGATTAAACGAAAAACTTTGAGAGGGATGGTGTAATCGATAGGGGGGATCTCTGCCCTCGCGGAGTGGGTCAGGAGAATTTAGTTGCAGAAACCTGTCAAGTCATCATACAGCTAGGGACATTTGATTGTGGGACACCTTTTATTTTGAAAAGTTGATTATGGGTATAAGGAAATGTGAGTGCAATAAAAAACCCACCTGGTCAGTTAGCAGCTTACAATTGTTATCCTCTGGGCCAGCTTAAATGCTGAAATACGGGATGAAGGACACGAAGGATTGGGACCTTGATACAAAACCTTTAGCTGACCTACCCAATCAATTAGGTTCAAGGGTCACCGTTAAGGGTGTCCCACAAATTCTGTCTCTGACTGTACACGTACAAACTGTCGCATCCACACCGTCCGTCCATTAATGACACACGGATGCGGTGGCGGATTCTCGTCCTCGAATGAAGTGTAAACAACCATTCTTCAGTATAAACAACCATCAGCACAGCACACTTCACAAACAAATGAGTTCCTTTGACGAAATCAATGAAGATGTATTGGAGATCATTATAGCCAATGCGATTTCGAACGAATCCCACCTCAAACAAGTGCCTCTCGTTTGCAAACAGTGGAGATGCGCCGCACCCCGGTGTGTCACAAGGATCCACTTAAGACATTATAACAGTTTGGAATACGCATTATCACGCATTTGCAGGCTCAAAGAGTTGAAAATCGGTATCAATCGGGGGAAAGACGTACCCTACCAATCAATGTCGGCTATCGAAGACAAGATCCAAGACATATCGCCGCTGTCCGGCCTCACTTTGTCCGGCTCCATTCCGTCTTGTCGCCGGAGCAAGGTGCTCGACATATCGCCGCTGGCAGGACTCGCTTCGTTGATTCACCTGAACATGAAGGGCACACGTGTGAAAGACATATCACCACTGGCAGGACTCGCTTCGTTGATTCACCTGAACATGAAGGGCACCGACGTGGAAGACATATCACCACTGGCAGGACTCACTTCGTTGATTCACCTGAACATGAAGGGCACCGATGTGGAAGACATATCACCACTGGCAGGACTCACTTCATTGGTTCACCTGGACATTTCGAAAACCGACGTGGACGACATATCACCGCTGGCAGGAATCACTTCGTTGGTTCACCTCGACATTTCGAACACCGACGTGGACGACATATCACCGCTGGCCGGACTCACTTCGTTGGTTCACCTGGACATTTCGAACACCGACGTGGACGACATATCACCGCTGGAAGGTTGCAACAGTTGACTGCTCTGATGCCACATGCCATGGATTTCTTCTTCGGTTGTCGCAGTCGGGTCGTAAGGCTCAACTTGGGCACTTGCCACACTACGTTTCCTTCAGGTGGAAAATAGTATGTGGTGAGGGAAAATGGCTTTATTACAGCTAAGCGAAATCAAGAACTATTTGAAGAACATAGCAAGTGGCAACGCATCACAAGAGCACACGCTTGATGGACTTATCTACAGCAACATGGGTATTGGAATCAGGTGCGTGGAAGATGCACTGGTGAGGGCATACAAAGAGTCGGAACAAAAGGGGATCCTGGTTCAACATTCAGATGCATGGGGGGGGATGACCGATTCCATGAAAGCTCTCGACAACTTGCTAGACCGAACTGATACAAAGGAGCTGAATACACCCTGTCACAAATGTGACGATAGCTTACATCCGTACTACACACCATGGCAGTACATGTGTGTTTTGAAAAAGACGTTCCTGCTCGGGGAGTGGTCTTCAAGTTTTGCCATTAAATTGGCAGAGTGTGGGGCAGTGACAGATATCCCCAATTGGTGGAGTACTGACATGAAAAGAGTTGCGCATACCTGTCAGGAACCAGGTACACAATAAGATGCGGTGGTCCTGTCAAAGAATTGAGTGCGAGTCACATGGCGACCGACCTCTCGCATCACGGCGGAACATGTCGAGTCGACTCACAGAGAGAGACCATTACAGTCGGCGGAACGATGTCGAGAGACCATTACAGTCGACGGAATGTACATGTGACTGTCATGTATTCAAAGCGGTATTTTTAATGATAACTGACTCCTGCTGCAACACGTCATGCCTCAAAGTTGGCAGCGGACGACCGCATCCTCACACACGCACGGCGGCGGGTCTTACGCAACCGCATGTACTCAAACGAAAGCCGTGAGCCGCATGAGCTCACCTACGTGCGATGATATTTAGCTTCGTAATAGCATGGATCGATACATATACAACTGCACGAAAAACATAACAGCAAGCAGCTCCAGAATGCCCTTTTCCTGAGCGGAAGATACCCGAATAGCCTTACGTAATCGTCCATAATCAATATTGGATCCATGTATTCCCACGCGTTTGCCGTGTACGTCTTTTCTATCTCTACAATCTTCTTCAATCGAGCAGCATTCTGGTCGTACTCAATTTTGGCACCAGATAATAGGTGGATTGTCGTGCCGTCAAACGTGAACATAGTCTTATTCATCACGTTCGATGTACGCCTGAAGTAGAATGTCTCTTTGTACAGGTCGAGTATTTCTAAACATTTCTTGGCGTCGTCCTCATTATCGAATACCACCGTTCCATGTAAAATAAAATTTTTGCCATTCCACGTACTGCCTGAAACTGTGAAACACGCATACATGCTTGTATCCAACTTCTTGAAGTTATCCATTGTTTCTGTTTTACATACTCCTCAAACTTTGCAGCAATGTGTACAACAATCGACCGTCTGTCCAAGTCATGGTACATACATTGCGGTGTAACGTCTGTCGCCTCACCGTTTATTTTGATGTTTAATTTAAGTATTCCGTTGACTGTAGCGTTATGTATATAGCGTTGCCTATCACAATATCGTTCGCTTCGTCTCTAATTCTTGTCTATGCTCGACGCGCATGTCAAAGCATGTTGGAAGCCTTGTCCATGTTAGCATGGTTGGTTTCGACAAGTGTGATCATCACATGGATTGCCATGACAAAAAAACAGAAGTTACCTCAAATTTGCGCAGGCATCATGTGGACCATAACAATCACGATGTTGATTAGCTTCTGCTCATCATTTTAAAAGAATCATGAAGTAATGGGCGTTCCTGCCTCCCGGCCGAATTCCAGGGGAACACAAAGAGCGTTTGTATGACATGGAAGAACCAATGCACTACACTTTGTTGCATTTATTGAATCATTGAGTTTGTGCAATAATTCAGTAGCAATAATGGACAATGCCAGTATCCATAAGAAATTGGTCCTCAGTCACCCCGTCAATATTTGTTACACACCTCCTTACAGTCCAGAATTCAATGCTATTGAGCTATGCTTCGCTAAGGTGAAGAGAGACTTTCGTCGTTTGACCTACATACCGAATGAAACAAAGACGCACGTGTCTGATATGATTTCCTTAGCATTCGGCAACCTCACTGATAAAATTATTATGGGTTGTTTTGAACACGTTTGGAACACTTATGTGCTTTGTTACACTCAGACCGGTCAATAATGTTACAGTATATTGAATCAATTACAATTCTCTATGTACAACTTGGACAGACTCCCTACTCACCTTGGTTCAACCCAATAGAAGGGGTGTTCTCCATCGTCAAACGCGATTTCTATAAAAGCCAATTGATTACAAGCTGACAGGTTCTTTACAGAACGCAGTGTCGAGCGAAGTGTAGAAGATAAACACATACAAGAGGATTTTGGGGGACTCGGCATATTATGTAACATAATTCCCTTGTCCGAGTGTATCAGTTATCTTTTTCATTACAACCGGTCTTTTGGTGAATTCCACACCCCCTGAGGATCCCCAGGGTATGTGATCTGCCACTCTCGGCGCTTGCTATCTTGTAACATCCACACCCATTGGGACCATCCTGATGCATGGGCTTTGAAATACTCCACGCCTGTCGCTTCATATAAAGAAGCCATCTCATTTACTATGTGTTCGATCCGCTCGCCTACTGTTTTCAAATCACTACATGTAATAATGTGCTCTACCATGCTGTATACATATGTGTACACTTTTTTCCGCCCCGAATGAACACTACAGTACACTCGACGGAACAGTAAAATGAAACATATAATGGGCGTTCCTGCCTCCCGGCCGATTTTTTTAAATTTCTAATCAGGATTTAGAGCCTCCGGAAAGACTCGCTAGCTTGAGACATCAGCACCGATGAATCACAATTCCGCTCCATACCATGTTTCGCAACCAGTCAAAATCGGCCGGGAGGCAGGAACGCCCATTATATATCAGATGGAAATAAATGTACGACATCGCCGTTAGAAAATTGGCGTTAAGAATTGTCGCTGACTTGGAATGGGCGTTACTGCCTCCCGGCCGATTTTGACTGGTTGCGAAACATGGTATATTGTTGCCAACAATTGGAGGAGATCCGTATCACACTAAACAAGCGGCGGAGCCCCTTTCACCTATCCCCCAGCGGAGCGACCGGGGGCGACCGGAGGGGAGCCCCCACAAAGGAGTCCGCGAGGAACCGAGCGGGTGGGCGACCGGAGGGGAGCCCACAGTTCACATGCATGAGACACACTGGATTGATTGATGGGTTAACCCTAAACCCTCTCGATGGGAGTGGTGACTGACAAACAACGGAGATGACGACATCATGGTGGTCAAGATTCAGGGGATCGTGAATGAATACAAAATGTAATTTAATACTTGGCCATCTCAATCGAGAAACAAATGGCGAAGTTCAATATGGTCGATCCTGAGATCTGGATTTCGGCGGGGGCCCTTCAAACGGAGTCGTGCGCATAATGAAAAGCAGGAGAATTTCGCTCATTGTGGTGCGCTCCTCCACGCCATCAAACGCAGGCACCGAGAATACGGTTTTCCTCCCCAAATGTGCGGATGTGGACGACTTCGTGTACCCGACCATTGAATCGATGATGACCCGCGCAAGAGTGAGTGAGTGTGTGAGAGCAACAAACGCGACAAGATGTCAACACAGTGCGTCAACTTGTCCCGGGATTCAATGTCATTGACTGTATGCAGTGAATCATGTACATCACACCAATCATGCGTGCTCCAGAATCCTTCGAAAAATGGTTTGAAGGAGGGGCATTATTATACATCAATAAATGCCCAACGCAGGCCATCATGGTCAGCAGCCACTATGAATTGTTGGGGGTGGCAGCAGACACTGCAACGACAGAGGAGATTCGGCGAGCATACCGACAAGCAGCTCTGAAATGGCATCCGGACAAATGGGCAACATCTCCTGACAGCCAACGGGATGCTGCTCAGGAGCGTTTCAAAATGTTGTGCGCGGCTTACGGAGCGCTGAGTGATCCTGACAAGCGTGAAGCGTATGACCGCCAACACAAGCCCCCGTTACAGACAGCATCAATGGAGGATGCGTGGGTGGTGTTTTCCCGTGTTGTAATAGAGAGTGTAAAAGAGGAAATGCAGATATCGGATGATACTGCACCCACGGTGTTGAAGCTTATTGCCAGCCTGTTGCTGCCAGCATCCGGGTTCTACTTCGGTGGGCTGTCTGGGGTGTTTGCCAGCAACGCCCTGAGAATTTTGTTGATCAACCTCATGGATTGACCAACGTCTGGCGCAACATGACCACCCGAGCAGAAGAGGGAATTTCAGGCAGCAGTGTTCTGCCTGGCAAGGCAGATGAGTGAGGGGGCGTAGAGGTTGTTTTCATGGCTCGAGGGAGACGGGCAAAACTGTGGAAAACTGTCGCATGCACACCGTCCGTCCGGCAAACGTTAAAATATCCAAATTTATAATGATGGCTTGTGTCAATGAGATTCTTATTTTTTTGTTGAAATAATTGTTGTTCCAGAGATGGAGAGTCTTTTCAGAGGTGTTCATGTGAACACGTTTAAAATAGGGATTGGTTGATGATTCTTATTTTTTTGTTGAAATAATTGTTGTTCCAGAGATGGAGAGTCTTTTCAGAGGTGTTCATGTGAACACGTTTAAAATAGGGATTGGTTGATGATTCTTATTTTTTTGTTGAAATAATTGTTGTTCCAGAGATGGAGAGTCTTTTCAGAGGTGTTCATGTGAACACGTTTAAAATAGGGATTGGTTGATGATTCTTATTTTTTTGTTGAAATAATTGTTGTTCCAGGGGAGAGTCTTTCAGAGGTGTTCATGTGAACACGTTTAAAATAGGGGATTGGTTGATGATTCTTATTTTTTTGTTGAATAATAAATTGTTGTTCCAGAGATGGAGAGTCTTTTCAGAGGTGTTCATGTGAACACGTTTAAAATAGGGATTGGTTGATGATTCTTATTTTTTTGTTGAAATAATTGTTGTTCCAGAGATGGAGAGTCTTTTCAGAGGTGTTCATGTGAACACGTTTAAAATAGGGATTGGTTGATGATTCTTATTTTTTTGTTGAAATAATTGTTGTTCCCAAGATGGAGAGTCTTTTCAGAGGTGTTCATGTGAACACGTTTAAAATAGGGATTGGTTGATGATTCTTATTTTTTTGTTGAAATAATTGTTGTTCCCAAGATGGAGAGTCTTTTCAGAGGTGTTCATGTGAACACGTTTTAAAATAGGGATTGGTTGATGATTCTTATTTTTTGTTGAAATAATTGTTGTTCCAAGATGGAGAGTCTTTTCAGAGGTGTTCATGTGAACACGTTTAAAATAGGGATTGGTTGATGATTCTTATTTTTTGTTGAAATAATTGTTGTTCCCAAGATGGAGAGTCTTTTCAGAGGTGTTCATGTGAACACGTTTAAAATAGGGATTGGTTGATGATTCTTATTTTTTGTTGAAATAATTGTTGTTCAAGAGATGGAGAGTCTTTTCAGAGGTGTTCATGTGAACACGTTTAAAATAGGGATTGGTTGATGATTCTTATTTTTTGTTGAAATAATTGTTGTTCCAGAGATGGAGAGTCTTTTCAGAGGTGTTCATGTGAACACGTTTAAAATAGGGATTGGTTGATGATTCTTATTTTTTTGTTGAAATAATTGTTGTTCCCAAGATGGAGAGTCTTTTCAGAGGTGTTCATGTGAACACGTTTAAAATAGGGATTGGTTGATGATTCTTATTTTTTTGTTGAAATAATTGTTGTTCCAGAGATGGAGAGTCTTTTCAGAGGTGTTCATGTGAACACGTTTAAAATAGGGATTGGTTGATGATTCTTATTTTTTTGTTGAAATAATTGTTGTTCCCAAGATGGAGAGTCTTTTCAGAGGTGTTCATGTGAACACGTTTAAAATAGGGATTGGTTGATGATTCTTATTTTTTGTTGAAATAATTGTTGTTCCAGAGATGGAGAGTCTTTTCAGAGGTGTTCATGTGAACACGTTTAAAATAGGGATTGGTTGATGATTCTTATTTTTTGTTGAAATAATTGTTGTTCCAGAGATGGAGAGTCTTTTCAGAGGTGTTCATGTGAAAACGTTTAAAATAGGGATTGGTTGATGATTCTTATTTTTTGTTGATCAATTTATTGGATCACAAGTGGTGCGCTCCATTTCGATAATCGACCCCATTGATCAGGTGTCATGAATAATGTAAGTTTTATGATTTGCGGTGCACTTTGATCATTTGTAAGGTCTGAACTTTCGACCAAGTTGTTGCTGTCCATCAATTGAGTCATTTGCTACTCCGGAACAGAATAAGCCGAGCGAAATAGCCGCGCGGCATTCGCTCTTCTGCTTACAGTTGTTCTCAAATAAAGTCAGCAGCTCGATTCCACTGCCCCGCTCCGCGGTGCCCGCGCTCCCCATTCAGAAATCCATCAGGGTTGTCAAGTCAAGCAGAAGAATGTGGAGTCAGATGGACAACGAGAAGGAGGCGACAGGTTTCCGCCGTTTGTGTTTGGAGTCAGATGGACAACGAGGAGGAGGCGACAGCTTTCCGCCGTTTTCATGTGGAGTCAGATGGACAACGAGGAGGAGGCGACAGCTTTCCGCCGTTTGCATGTGGAGTCAGATGGACAATGAGGAGGAGGCGACAGCTTTCCGCCGTTTTCATGTGGAGGCAGATGGACGATGATGAGTCTGCGCAAGCCGCCATGTCATGTGTGTGTGCGGTCTGTCTATCGGATATGGCGCATGCTTCAGCACATGGAGCATGCCACCGAATCCAGCAGGAAACGCAAAATTAGCTTGTTGCATAGCCAACCTAAACGCATGGCGACCGCTCCCCTGCGTGCGCTGCCTCCTCAAAGTCTCAAGTAGCGCCAGGGCTCTGGTGGGAAGTTTTTAACACACCCAAGTCAGCGACCATTCTTACCGCCAATTTTCTATCGGCGATGTCGTACATTTCCATCTGATATAATGAAACATATTATGTTTCATTTTACTGTTCCGCCGACTGTAGAATTGTGCATCAACAAAAGTGTGTCTTCGCTTCCCCCCTCCCAAGCGTTTCAGTGAAAGTCCCAAGCGTTTCAGTCAGACCGGTCAATAATGTTACAGTATATTGAATAAATTCAAGCGAGTCATCAAATGAATCCAATACAATCCAATCTGCCCGCGCTCCCCATTCTGAAACCAATCTGAGAGTTGTCATGCCGAAACAGTGACGAATTACATTATTACACAGTCAGCATCATCCTTGTACATTCTCACACGGCGGCACTTCTTGCTGATCACTGAAATAACATTCCTAATGGTGACATCATCATTCCTGCTGGTCTTGGTGGAGACATGATCCCGAGTTGGAATATAAAGGAATATCTTCCTTGATATTGAAAGGTCAAAATGTTCCAAGAAGAATATGAACGAGAATTACGTGTGTTGATGGAAAAAAAACACGAAACCCGTCCGAAGCCTGAGCCTAATAGATGCCATCACCAATGACTTAACTGTGACATGGTTTTGCTGGAAATGGAAAGTTCTCAAAATTATTGGTTATGAAGTCCAAATCATTCATGTATGCGAGAAAGGTTGTTGTAGAGTTGTGTCTTCCTCTGATATCGGAAGCTTCTCAAGAAGTGCTTGTGCAAAACCAATAAATGAAATACCCAATGTTGCCCATCCAGTAAGAGATGTTGCGTTCTGAAACAATCCCGACACAAGAGCACATACCATGTTTCCGCTCCATACCATGTTTCGCAACCATTCAAAATCGGCCGGGAGGCAGGAACGCCCATTAATTATCACAATACCGGCTGATCCAAATGAAATGCTGATACCCCAACCGAGGCACACGCCTTCATATACTCCGAAACGTGTTCTGGAGTCATAGCAGCGACGTCATCAGGCGATAACGACAACAACTTTTGCCTGAGATGGTCCTCAGACTCAGCAGCACGGGCCTCAGCCTCACGACGGGCAGTAGCTTCCGCACGACGGGCAGTAGCTTCATTGTCAGCACGGGCCTCAGCCTCACGACGGGCAGTAGCTTCATTGTCAGCACGGGCCTCAGCCTCACGACGGGCAGTAGCTTCATTGTCAGCACGGGCTTTAGCACGATAGGCCTCGTCACGATAGGCCTCGTCACGACGGTGGAGGTATATGAAAAGCGCAATTGGTGCAACCGCTATAATAAGGGTTGGGTACATGTTGTTGACCATCATCCTGCGAGGAAAAGAAAGGCAAGCAATCGCTTTCCATGTATGTGGGGGAAATTATGTGGCACAGTGAACGCGCAAATGCACTTCCTTTACAGTTGTTCTCAAATAAAGTGGGACACTTTATAATCATCCAGACTGCAGATCGTTGCTTTTGGGCAACGTTGGGGGGTGCAGAAGGTTGAAGAGGTTCTCGAAGATATTCCGAGTAGCCTCTTTGGTAAACCGTTCAACCGTCTGTGTCCCCATATCAGTATCAGGGGGTGGGGGTGGGGTTGTCGAGGAACTTCTCGGCGCGTCTCGGCGAAACGCGAGAGGACGCTCTCTCCCAAATACTTGGTGAAGTGTAAGCATCAGGATGTTTCTGGAAGCGTTCACATCGCGGTCCCAAGTCTTCCCGCAGTGAAGCATACCACCGCTCTGTTGGCGTGGCGCTCCGCTTTGACTGCTTTTGCAGTGGAGAATCTTATGAATCCGCTTGCGTCCTTCTGTACATTCCCAACCTGTACCGTCTTGCTTCTTACGATGAGTGAGTGCCACCATGTTGCAAAGGTGGTTCTCACAGCAGCTGCATCGTTGAGATGTTCTGAACTCATCGATGTCCTCCATGATGACGTTTTCTCGGCTACGAAGCTCGAAACGAATAGCTTGGAGAGGGCCACAAGTCCGCCTAGAGATTGGCGTCGCCCCCAGACCTTTCCAATCACCAAACCCGACGAGTACCTTAGCGCTCTTCTTTCTCGGAGCTACGAAGTCAGCAATCTCAACAATAAGTTTCTGTTTCTTGCAGTACCTTCGAAAGCGGAGGTTTCGGTACCCCCTGGAAGCACGATGGGCAAGAAGGATTGGGGCGGCACCCATGTAGAATCTGGCGTACGCACCAATCTGTTCAGAACGTGGGGCATGGGAATTCAGCTGCGGACTCGCAGATACACGTGTCGGATCTGACCTGGTTACAGCTGGCTGACCGCAAACGCTCGCATCGGTGAAAGGTGACCTGTCACAGGATAGACATACCGCAAAATGTGTGGAACGTCGCGATCTTCAGCTGAACATGATAAGGGTTTAGTCGGTTTATATGCTCGGTGCAGCGAGGAAGCACCACATCTTTCGCTGGTTACCACTCAATTCTTGGAAATTCGGAAGCTTCCAGGATTTCGCGACGAGTTGCATCGCCTGTTCGCTAATTGCTCAGGAAGTGCTTTTGCTCGCTCTATCAATCGCGTTTGTTCAACCAACCAGGTGAAGTTGGTCGGATCTAGCTTACAGGATAGTTGTTAAATGCTGCTGCTGCACTGCCTTCCTGCACTGTCGCGAGTTTTCGATAGCTTACAGGATGCTATATCGAGTTGAGCTGGTCGGATCTAGCTTACAGGATAGTGTTAGATGCTGCTGCTGCACTGCCTTCCTGTACTGTCGCGAGTGTTCGATAGCTTACAGGATGCTATGTCGAGTTGAGCTGGTCGGATCTAGCTTACAGGATAGTTGTTAGATGCTGCTGCTGCACTGCCTTCCTGCACTGTCGCGAGTTTTCGATAGCTTACAGGATGCTATATCGAGTTGAGCTGGTCGGATCTAGCTTACAGGATAGTTGTTAGATGCTGCTGCTGCACTGCCTTCCTGTACTGTCGCGAGTGTTCGATAGCTTACAGGATGCTATATCGAGTTGAGCTGGTCGGATCTAGCTTACAGGATAGTTGTTAGATGCTGCTGCTGCACTGCCTTCCTGCACTGTCGCGAGTGTTCGATAGCTTACAGGATGCTATATCGATTTGAGCTGGTCGGATATAGCTTACAGGATAGAATGGGCGTTCCTGCCTCCCGGCCGATTTTGACTGGTTGCGAAACATGGTATGGAGCGAATTTGTGATACATTTGTGCTGATGTCTCAAGCTAGCGAGTCGTTCAGGAGGCTCTAAATCCTGATTATAAATTTAAAAAAATCGGCCGGGAGGCAGGAACGCCCATTATAGTCAAATGCTGCTGCTGATGCACTGCACTGCACTGCACTGCACTGCACTGACTGACTGACTGATTTATGCACTTTTGTACCCTATCCCATACTGATTTATGCACTTTTATCCTCTACCCAGTACCCATACTGATTTATGCACTTTTGTATTTATTGTACATGGTATATAATGGGCGTTCCTGCCTCCCGGCCGATTTTTTTAAATTTATAATCAGGATTTAGAGCCTCCTGAACGACTCGCTAGCTTGAGACATCAGCACAAATGTATCACAAATTCGCTCCATACCATGTTTCGCAACCAGTCAAAATCGGCCGGGAGGCAGGAACACACATTATATGTGGGTGGTTCCAGTACCCATACTGTACCCATACCCTCTACCTCCTCACCTACACCTCTACCATCCATCTACCATCCATATACCGCTTGTGAGGAGGTAGAAGAGATGGATGGTAGAGGTGTAGGTGAGGAGGTAGAAGAGATGGATGGTGGAGGTGTAGGTGAGGAGGTTTTACTACATTCTGCTTTAAAAAGCTCGGCATGCAATTTCTCTGTAGTAAATCGGACATGTTTTCCATATCACAAAAATCAACCGACTTTCTGTGTACCAACTGAATTACTCGTGATTTCGTAACACAGGAAACATGTCCAAGTCAACCCAGAATACTCAGGGATTCTAATAAGTCTCGAGGAAAGCTGAAAACCTATAAAGGCTGCATCCTCGAGTGCGTGGTACTTCATTGTTCGGGCGGTGCGGGGCAGAACTACCCCTATAAAGGCTGCATCCCTCGAGTGCGTGGTACTTCATTGTTCGGAGCAAACTTTGGTAGTTGATGACATCCAATCTTGGTGAGTTTATCCCACTACGCTCGACACTGCGTTCCTGCCAGCTTGTTATATGCGCTACGTACCTCTGTAATGGTCACGGTTCACCAACTTGCTATTATCCATGGCGGAACACAACACCATTCGAATCATATTGAATTTGCTGTCCTCTGTACATTCAATGTAATTATTCTATTTTGCACCATGTAACATTAAATGTAACATGTCATGTATTTTGCACAATGTAACATGTCATGTAACATTAAATTTTAACTTGTTGTTGTCCTTACACTGGCATATACCTGACACACACTGCATTCCCCATTGCAGTGTTGATGTGCATACTGACCATCTCGAGTTCTCATGGGAGCAGACTTCATTGAGGTTAACAGCAAAGGAATCCTGAACTCTACCCAGCAGCAGATTTCTTCACACAACCCCTAGTGAGTTTGTTTAGGGTTTCCTTGTCCAATTCATAGGTTGTTTCTGATTGTAATGTCAAGCACTTGTGTATGGCCATACTGAATCAATTAATGGATGATGCCTTGGCACAAACTTGTTGAATTGACGAATTCATTGGCAATTGTCAGCCCTACTTGTCAAAACTCATACAGCTAGGGACATTTGATTGTGGGACACCTTTTTATTTTGGGGATCTGAAAAGTTGACGTACATTTATTATGGGTATAAAGAAACGTGGGTGCAATATTAATCACCATGAGAAAAAGATAGTAGTGTCAGACAAAGGAGAAGGGGCTATAACTAACTTTTGAGAAGCAGAAGATGGTGGTGAATAACGTCAAGGTCCACTAAGTACTGCACTGTCACAACAGTGTCAAGCGCATCCAATGTGGCTATAGTGCAACCTGGAACCTAGACGTGAACGCTGCTGAACCTTCTTCTGCTTCTGATAACGTGGAGCGAACCGGATGTATTCTGTGTTCCCTCGCCCCCCCCCTAAAACCCCAGCTTTCCGGAGAGGCAAATGTGGGCGCTCAACCAACCGACCCACCTGGGTCAGTTAGCAGCTTACAATTGTTATCCTCTGGGCCAGCTTACATGCTGAAATACAGAGATGTAGGGCAAAAATATGTGCTCGCCTTTAGCTGATCTACCCATTGGGTTCAAGGATCACCGGTAGGGTGTCCCACAAATTGCGTCTCCGACTGTATGTTGTTCTTGATTGTACTGTTACTGTCATGTGTGGTCATACTGAATCAATTAATGGATAATACCTTGGCATTTTGTAATGTTACTGTTACTGTCATGTCAAGCACTTGTGTATGGTCATACTGAATCAATTAATGGATGATACCTTGGCAGTTTTAATGTTTAAAAAAAAAAACTGTCATTTCAAGCACTTGTGTATGGTCCTACTGAATGATTAATGGAAGGATACCTTTGCCATTTTTTAATGTTAAGTTACTGTCACATGTCAGCAACTGTTTATGGTCCCAATACATGGTCCCGTACTGGTATGAGGAAGTGGTCGGTTTTAGCGCTCAGAACATGTATAGATGTTCTGTGCAGTGTACGAAGATCTATCTTCAAATCCTAGGTCAGTCGAGCTTGAAGGAGGATATTGGTGATGCACAACGGACCGGTATGGACGCGCTTTCAGATGGCATGGGTTTTGATCAGGCGCCGACAGGCAGTTGCAAAAGGACGGGAACTGGATGCACGCGGGATTTCATCTCGGCCAGCATAACTGCTTTCGCGGAGACGCTGCATGGGAAGCACGGCGCGAGTGGACAGGATGTTTCATCCAATCAGAAACCCATGAGGTAGCGTGTAAGCCGGGGCGAGCCGAAGTCGTCCCGCATATTGCTAAAGATCACAACGACATCCGGGGCATTGGAAGTACGCCGCTTTGGAGGTCACGCAATGTCTGCAAGCTGCTCTGGATCCTTTGGTTCGCAGGAGAGGAGCACGAGCCCAAGGCAGATCCATAAATGGCCAGGCACTGAGGTAGGCCGCTCAGGAAGAACATGTATATCTCCTGCAAGTTCTGATAATCCTGAGTTCGCGGATAGGAAGCACCGTGCCAAGGCAGATGCCAGTAAAAAAAAGCCAGGCACGGATTTAGCCGATCAGGGAGGCTAGCTCGATGTCTGCAGGTTTTTTCTGAGGAATACTGAGTTCGCGGGAGAGGAGCACGGGTCAAGGCAGATCCAGTGAAAGACAGCACGGAGGTAGCCGCTAAGTGAGGCTAATCCGATGTCTGCAAGTTCTGATGAATCCATTGTTTCGCGAGAGAGAGCACAGTGCCCAAGGCGGGCCAGTGAAAGCAAGGCATGAGCTGACCGCTATGGGGCTATCTCGAGGCTGCAAGGTTCTGATGAATCCGAATCGCGGTGGAGGATACCGTGCCAAATCCGATGCATCTTCAGCTGGCCTAAGGTATGACCCTAAATGAGGCTATCTAGATGTATGCATGGTTCTGATGATCCTGGTTTTAGCGAGAGGACAACCGTGCCAAGCAGATGACGAACACAGTCTCCACTGAGTGCCGCCGCTAGAAGAAGGGAATTGTGGAGTCTGCAAATTTCGGATGACCATTGTTCGCCGGGCAGAAGCACCTGCCAAAGCTTGAAATTGCAGACGTAAGCTATGCACTGGAGGGAAGTGCGTTTGAAGGACATGTTGGATGTCTGCAATTTCTGATGAATCATCCTGATTTCGCGGAAGAGGAGCACCGGCCAAGGCAGAGAACAACGAAACAAGGCACTGAGTGCGCCGCTCGGGAAGGACAATGTGATGTGCAAGGTTCTGAGTAATCCGGAATTCGCGGGCCGAAGAGCACCGTGCCAAAGCGATGACTACTTTAAGCTATCACGCTAATGCCGTTTGGAAGGACTTGATGTCCCTGCAAGGTTCGGATAATCCTTTGTTCGCGGGCCACAGGAGCCCGTCCAAAGCATATGCATACGACAGTCCGTGCATTGAGATTCGCCATTATTCAAGACAGGGTGGATGCCTGCAAGGTTCGATGAATCCTGAGTTCGCAGCGAGAGCACCGGGGGCCAAGGCAGAAGAGAATACATCGAGCACTGTGTGATGCCGCTACGGAAGGCATGGGGAGTCTGCAAGGTTCTGAATAATCCGGAATTCACGGGCGAGGAGCACGTGCAAGCAGATGCAGCTTCAGCCAGGCACTACTGGCTGGCCGCTCGGGAAGGACATGTGGATGTTCCCTGCAAGGTGTCTGATGAACCGGATTCGCGGGCGAGGAGCACCGTGCCAAAGCTGATTCAAGACTACAGCCAGGCACTATGTGAGGCCGGCTCGGAAAAAAAAAAAGACATGTGGATGTCTCAGGTGATGAGAAATCCTGAGTTCGCGGAGAGTCACGGGCCAAGCAATTAAAACACAGTATGCACTAAGTGCCCTCGCGAGAGGCCATCGCGATTCTGCAAGGTTTCCTGATGATCCGGAGTCGCATTCATTAAAAAAAAACGGTAACTGACTCATTAGAAAATTGTAACCTGACTCATTAGAAAACGGGTAGATGATTAAAATGTTCAGCTTTTCTCTTGTGATTGGGATGTGATGGACGCTTCCTCGCACGCCACGAGGCGTCACGAAAAGACACCTGTAAGGGGCGTTCCTGCCTCCCGGCCGATTTTTTAAAATTTTCGAATCAGGATTTAGAGGCCTCCTGAACGACTCGCTAACTTGAGACACAACACAAAGATCACAATCCGCTCCATACCATGGTTCGCTACTAAACTACCAAGTCAAAATCGCCGGGAGGCAGGAAGCCATTTCCTTGTTCTGTTCCGTGTCGGGTCACCTTCACACAAGCTCCCAACCAGATAGTTGCATGGAGAATACTGTGTGCTCGTGTAGCTGCACATTTTTGTTCGTCTTGACGTACGCCCATGGACTGCACTGCACACACACACATGCCTTATTTAGTGAGAGACAAGGGGGGTCGTCTTAGTAAGTGAAACACCCCACCATGTAAGTTGGCTGTTCAATACCTCGATACTGAAAGATATCACTCCAGATGACGGGAAACAAACGGTAATAAACGCACACGATGATCACATGTCAACAAGATTGGATAGACAATAATCTCGTATAATCTATATGGAATCGCGGGCCCCACAGATGGGGTATGGGAAGTGGAGCTGCAAAACCAAGTTGTAAAGGCATCAATCAATCTTACGCAACCGCATGTACTCAACGAAGCCGGTGTAAGCAAGCAGAGCCTTGGAAATGAATATGATGCCGAATGTGGTGGTACAATTACAGTACAAGGCACAGAGAGTGGAGATTGCGTACACAACACACGACTTAAAACAATCATCAGAATTTAGAAACAATTATGACAAGTCTCAACTACTTATCTGCCATCTCCTACTTCGCTATTATTTACATGGCTCGACTGAAGAATTGAGCTTGAAACTGAGCCCGCTCGAAGAGGCAGAGTGCTGCTAGAGTGAAATGTATGGAGATTGGAGCTTGAGAATGTTCGAGTGAATAGTAATGGAGATTGAGCGTGAGAAGGCTCACTGAAGATTTGATCGTGAACTGATCTCCTTCGAAAAAGGCAGATGCGGCTCGAGTGAAGAGTATGGAGCTTTAGCTTGAGATTGAGATGAGCGTCCCGCAGAGCCTTGAGACAGCAACGGAGGGTACGATCTGTCCAAGCAATGACTAGCGAGCATGGAATTTCCCCTAACGATAAATGACAACAGCGTCTCAATGAGGTCGTTGCAAACAATACGGAATCCCCCCTCCCCACATGCAGGAGTCGTCATACCAGATTCAAACCTATAGGATTGCGAACGAATCTACGACAGGGGTTCCATGTGCTCCTCTTAAAACATTGTAACAACGCAAAATCCATATGACAGATTATACAGCCATACAAAACTCAGAATCTCTCTTTGTCGAATCATTGTCGGGCCAGGCATGATATTCAGTGCACGGATGCGGTGGCGATTCTCGTCCCTCATCGCCTCGCCTCGTAATCGTACGAAGTGTCATGATGACCAAAGCTTTCGATTCCAAAGACGGGGATCAGCAATCATTTCATCATATCGGGTCTCGGGTGGCTGACTGTTAGACAGAGTTGCAAGGGGACCGGTTATAACTACACTCCAACTGAGGACATCACCCGCCTGCTACTGACGACTGCTTGCGTTTGATTATTTGAGTATAAAACATCATGCATCACTGAGTGGGAAAGTATCAAACAGGAACATCACTCAGCGATCACGATCCCACTCTCATTACCTTCGTCGTCGTCTGTTGCTCAAACGAACACCATTAAAAGATGGAGGCACTGTCCCGACTACGATGGCAAACCTTCAAAAGGAATTGAATCCATCAATGACCATTTCATCACAGAAATAATACTTTAACGCAGAAATATTAAAATTGGAGCAGACAAGCGAACACAAATCAAATTCGCAACCCAGCGGACAACTATGCCAATTGGAAGGCAAATTGATTTGGTGCAGGTGCTGAAAACGCATCGTCGTGTTGAAGCGATCTAGATGTGCTGGCTTCTAAAGTCACCTTGAAAGCGCCTGTAAAGTCGAGGAGGTGTCGTCACACACGGGGTCGCCCCTCCTGAAGCACAATTCGTCGGCCAGAGCCACACTTTCATTTGTGCAATAATAAACCCGCGCGAAAAACGGAAAAAACGCCCCAACATCATAACGTGACCGTCGCTCATGTGATCATGAACGGATTCGTTCTCTCGCAATACAGTCAACGGAAGCTTCGTGTACGGCACAACCTTGCGTTGATCCATTCCGTACGAGCTTTCAATCGGACAATTTACTTTTCTGGTCAAGTGAGCCTTAGTTTCCTCCTCTGGAATCGGCACCCCCTCTCCCTGAGTGTAACGGGGTTAATTTTACCGCCTCCTGGAGTGTACGGTACAACCTTATGGTGTAACCTTAAAAAAAAAAAAAATGTGTGTAGCCGACCCACGGGGCAAGTGAACAACCATCATGTTTTTTTTGTAGTAGCCCATCAAAACCATCACGCATCCCTGCAAAATGGAAGCGGTCTCCCTTGACCCAACAGTTCCATGCAGGCAGCCCTTGTCGATTGGTGAGAGCGAGAGCGGTCCCGGTCCGAGTAGTTCTGGTTTCTGAGAGAATCGCAGTCCTCGTACCTCAGGTTAAACCCTTGAGCGAGTGTTGTCGACAAGAGAGTGGGCTAAGCCACCCCTCCTGTTGTTTTTTTTTTTTTTT
>JACBWV010000017.1:0-37920 GCA_013435795.1 Chlamydomonas sp. ICE-L | reverse complement strand
ATACTGATAATTGGTCATCAATTCACCATAGAGAATGCTTTCCATGCTGATTGGTTATGCATGTACACACGAAAGTGTGGCACATACTGCACCTGTCCTGTTTGCACACCCTGCAGTAACTGCTTGTCGGTCCATGTTTGCCTCACGTCATCCAATTGTGTGTGAACACAAATGCAAATGAAATGATTTGGCCCTTGGTAATCACCCCACAACTTTGTTACTGCATCTGTCGCACAAACCGCACGATGTACGGAAGTAATTCGACTCCGTCATGATTCCTTAGCTGTCTGCCACATCAAGAATGCAAGGCTTAAGATAGTATATTTGGTGCCTGATGAGCAGCTCCCTGTCTCTCCGCATTGAACAATGCCACTTGTTGGTGACAGGTCATACTCTGGCGGACGACGCAGCCCTGACTACGATTACCGAAGATGACAGAGAACTTCCGACCTGCTGATTCTGGCCAGGAATTTCAAGAGTACCTTTTTTTTGCCTGATTGTTGCCTATTTTGAAATTTCCCTCAGCTGGATTCTGGATGAGAGTTCCCGAGTGCCTGTATCCCCGTTATTCTTGCTAATGCATTGACACCCAATAAACCAATTTAGGTGTCTTGCATGTTGCTGAGCGCAAGATGGTACATTGCTTATTGCTTTGCTCTAAGTATTGATTGAAGACCCACCCCAGATATCGTTGTGGGCTTGTTTTGGGTCAATTCTGACCTGCTCATGACAATGTAACTGATAACCAAGTTCTGCTTGCCATCATCTTACCTAAGCCTGTGTTGTAGTTTCCTTAAATGAATTCGAGAGTGGGAGATGCGTTTCCATCAGTTGATTGGCCCACCACCACTCCATTTCCGTGGGCAACGGGTTCTGTTGATAGTAGGACGCAGCCTAAAGATGTAAGTGCGTTCCAGGACGCAACCTCCCGAATTGGGCATCCCAGGTCACAACCTACCGAATTAGGTTACTTCCAGGACGCACCCCCTGGGGTCCGTTTGTAGTACCCTGGTATATTATTTGTACCCTAGCAATACATGTTGCACCCATGAAACGTTTTATGTACTGGTGTTGAATACAGGAGCCCACCCTAATGTTCCACCTGGGCGTGTATTACGGGTAATACGCGTGTATTACGGGTAGTACGCTGGGTCTCGATTAACATTTTGGGCGCGTTGAGTCACGACACCCCCCTCGCAAGCTTTGTACCGCTTAAGAAGTACGCAATCTTCGCCTCCGTAATCGGGAGGGGGTGCTCGCAACTACAATTTTTCGCGGACCGACCCTCCAAAGTTCGGTTATGGCGGGCCAATTAGCTAAAAACGACTGGAAACATGGCAATCTTTGTGAGGTTCTCGCGGACGCTGTGCACAAAGCTGTGCAGGATGGTTCATCAGCCGCACCCATAGCATCGACCTCAAGCGCTGTGACGTTTCCTGGCGTCATAAAGCACCGTGGTTAAGGCAGGAGCTTCATTGTAACGCTCAATATCGGGGGCGAAGTCAAGGCTGGTCTAAAGAGTCTCGTCCCGGCGAGCTCCCAGGTCGAACTGGAGGGATTTGACGTCAACGATATATCGGAGAATGAGTTATCTAGCGATGCTACAGAGGAGGAGGTCGAAGCATTCGACGCGAGAAAGATTTCCGAAGATGACTGGCGTGAGGTCCTGCCAGAGGATAGCTGCTGGTTTAGCCAGGGCCTAGGAGGCTGAGGCATGTCAAGCTCCTGGATGTGGTCCCAGCCAGTGCTCCCCTGATGTTCCTAGGGTTGAAGGTCTTTCTTTCCTTCAGTTCTTACCCAAGAAATCTGTGTCAGACAGTGAAGCTCACTAATGAGAGGGGGAAACAAATGCATCTCCCTCCATGGACGCACACACACACACACACACACACACACACACACCAACACACACACACACACACGAACACACCAACACACACACACAAATCTACACGCGCACACACACACATCTATACACACAAGCACACCAAGACACACACTTGCTTGCATGGACATCATGCATCCTAACACATTCACACACACACATGTGCTATGTCTCTCATGCAAACCCACATGCATGGACACACACACAAGCATAGACACACGCACACACATGCAAGGGCACAATACACACACATGCATGTAGGTGCGTGTACATCGTGTGTGTGTGACACATTGACACCATCAACTTCCCACACTCACCCACCACTGTCTGAACCACCCACGGACACACACGTACATGTTGGTGGATGTCCATGCAAGTGGGTGTATGACAAATTGGCACCATTATCTTCCCACACATACACACCAATCACCCACAAACACAAATGCACACATGCATGTTGGTGGGTGTCCATGCAGGTGGGTGTCATGTAATTGTGGGTAGGCTATCTGCTCCCCAAACAGTGAGAGTGACTGCTTTTGCAAGCACACCATGTTCACGCGCGCGAAAGATGACTCTGGACTATCTCCTTTGAAGAGGGGGAGGCAGTAGTCTGAACTTGACCAGATTGTGGGGACAACTTCTTAACAATGTCCTAAAGGGATTCTGAGAGTCTGAGGCTTATGGTTGGGGTCTAACAACATCTACAGATGTTTTAGTTTTTAATTTGATTTTTCAGTTTGTTTTTGAAAAAATACCATTTTCAAATTCAAATTCAAACTTGTGGATGTACCACTGTAGCTTATTTGACGATTCATGTGTGTTCTACTACTCTTAAAGTTGACGCTGTAAAAAATCCCATGCGATTGATAAATATATGACGCTTTTATTCCACTTTTCCCTCAACTGATTTTTTGTATTACCGGTAATACACGGCAACCCAGGACAAACACTAAGACGAGAAGGGGGTTAGTCTTTCGCTTCGGTATCACAAATAAAGGGTTATAAAGCAAGGTATCATGGACAGCCAGACACAAATGGTAGAATCCAACAGATACACCAAATCACCAATATGACATATGAATTGCTCAAAGTCGGACGTTCCCTTCGGGTAGACTGGTACCACTCGGATTTTTATTCTGTTCATTCCGTGCTGCTACTGCTCTTCTTTGCTGCGTCTGCTTTCCCTCTTTTAAACTTGAAATTGTTTTCCCTCTTTTAAACTTGAAATTGTTTTAACGCCCCCCAATAACTTGCGAACTGAAACTTCGAAACAGTTCGGATGGATTCGGGCAGTTCGTCTGGCAATATGGCGGGCGCTGGCCGTTTCCCAGGCGTTGAATGTGACCAGTGGGCACAAGCGAAGGGGAGCGTCTGTGTGTGAGGGTTGACACGGGGCGGAATTGATCCAGCACAGAGGAAGAGCTCTTCTCACTCAATGTCAACGATTCTCACTCATTCAATTGACAGTCGGCAGCATACCATAGATTGCGCCTCGTCACCCTCTTCTTGTGATCTCTTCGCTTGCCTAACACATCGATCGTATGTCATTAGGCATCTTCTTTTTCTCTATCGAACAGTTCGTGCGACTCTGGAGCGGATGTAAGTAAACCCGGCTCTATCGATTGCCCAGGAGGTCGTATGTTGTATGCAGCATGTACAGCATGTTGTGTTATACAGCCCGTTACCATCCACTTTCGCATGCTCGTGGCCAGTTTGCGCAAATGCAATTGGCTGTAGTTGGACCGTTATCGGACATGCGCGGTTGGTGCTGTACGCCTCTGGTCCCATCACATCGGGCCTCTAGCGCAAACCAACGTGATACTACCTCTCGCTTCCCCCCATCTGTGTTTCCTACCCCATGCTGCTGATGAGCAATCTACCAGAGTGACTATCATCGACCGTATCAGTACGATGTAGCAGGTGCCTGGCATTCATGCGAATGTCTGAATGTGTACCTCACATGTTTTTGTTTCATGCATGTGATATCGATTATATTTTGTGTTTCCGCCCGTCTTCAGCGACTCATGCATATCATCGTCCCTCTTTGTCTCTGCTCCCCATAACGCCTCCGAACATCAACGCACTTGTTCCTTGTTCCACCTGCCGCCCCACTTCATTCCGCCAGCCTGTCGAACGCATACTAGCCTTCTAGCATTCAGTTCGAGTAACCAATGCGCTGATCGCCACGCCCCAGCCTTCCGCTCACCAATCCCAAGCTTATCAATCTTAAGCATCCCAACGGCTCAACGCATTGTACGCGAAAACTACCGTCGGTAAGCCTCTGCATGATGCGAAATCCCATCGCGCCCCATCTGTTTTGCAGTCAGCATGAGGCCTCCCCCTCAGTCTTTCCACTATCCTCGTCACCAAAGCGCCCTCACCACTCCACGAACACGATAGACGTGACCTTTCTTAATCTCCACCAACCATAAACTCGGCCTTCTTTCTGTAATTATATTCATCACCTGGACATGCCATGTAGCATATCATTTCATCCATATGTCTGTAGCTGTGATCACTTGGAAAGTCTCGCTTCTCCTGACGCATGCGCGCATCACTGGTTTTTTCCAACGACGCGTCGCCATTCCGTCGCTGCATGGCGACGCATGGGTCTGGCTAAACTAGTCAGAAATGCCCCCCCCCCCCCTCACCCGCGCTTCGCGCTCAACGGGATTTGGAGGGCAGCGTTGATGATGAGTACATTTTTCCTGGTGCCCTACTGGACTCCAAATGTAGCACAGGACTTCTTTGCACCTTGCATTCACCAAAGCAAGAGCATCCTTGAGCCATCTGACAAACAAGAGGTCGAATACAGTAACCCATGTCACACGCATCTCTTCAGTGGTTCCTGTCTAGGCGCAGAATGCTTGCACCAATGCTTGCTCCTGTTCTTGCAGCCTCTTGCTAAATAAGTAGGGAACGGCAACATGATTTCATATGATATCATGTCATCATATGATATCATATGATGCCGGCAGTCTGACAAGGCAAAAGTTAACATTTATATACAATATCATATGATGCAATTTGTATGATATCATATGATATCATACTCGCCTTCGGCTAAAATCATATGATATGCCGATCCTTATAAATAAGTGGCTCCCATCCTAGGTCTAAACATACTTTCATGGCCAGCAATTTGGCTGCTCGCTGTCTTCAGCAGTAACATCAACAATTACCCATACACAAGCCCTGCCATCGCAAACCAGCCAACACATGTGAATGCCAACCCTTGCTCTGTGCCTTTCACTTTTTTTATTACAGAAGCCTATTCTATCTACCGACCTACAGATGCCGCCCTCAGCATATGCCTTGTGTGTGCTGCTAGTGGGAACAAGCCTGGTGCTGCATGGCCAAGCAGCCTCAGTGCGTGTAGGATCCGACAGCCTGGACACGAACATCGCAAGCTCACACCGTTCTCTGCTCCAGGGTGATGATGGAGATGGAGGGAACTTGTCTGTACCCCCTCCCCCTGCTTACTACCTCCGCAACAGTGCCACCTTCAGAAAAGGTTACACTCGTCAGGAGCCCGTGGACTACCTCCTGACTTTTAACGACACAAGCTGCCCCGCAGAACTTATCTGGCCAGGTCTGGGCGCTGCACCTGTGCCTAAGACTCAAGGCGACTGCGGCATTGCATGGGCCTTTGCAGCAGGCAGTTCCATGGAATCTGCCAACTACCTGGCCACACACTCGTACAAACAGCTCAGTACTGTGCAAATGATCGAATGCGACCCCGGTAACCCAGCCAGCTGTGATGGAGGGTAAGTGCAAGGAGATCTTGGTTTTGTAATTCAATTCGTTTAATTTGGTCCCGGCTCTATTTCTTTCTTTCTTTCTTTATTTGTTTATTTGTGTATTTATTTATTTATATTAAATTAATGTGCTTATGCAAGTGTTCATTAGATGTCCCCTTGAGTGAAGATACTAATTAGCCTATCTGCAAGCAAGGTGCTAGTTGTAGATTTCGTGTTCACTACACCACTGCATCTTGGAGACCACCTGGCAGTTTCAGCGGTACATCCAGTATTGCATGACTACAATGTGGAACATGCTGCATTGCACTCAAGGGACTGCATTTGTCTTTCTTTCACACACTCTATTTCTGGCCAGGTCTATGAACTTGTTTCACTTGGGCGAGTGTGGGCACATGTGCTGGAGTCCAACTTACATACTGGATGAGCCTATTTTCATTTCCTTGCATCTTCTATCTATCTTCTATGACTTGCCAACAACAATTGAATGAATGAAGATCAACTTCCAGTGTAGCATCTTAACCCTCTTCAAAGTGCCACTGGGCCTGAACCCCCCAGTCTCCGGTATGAAAGCTAAGATGTTATGGTGGCCTTACGATGAGGCCTATAAAATAAACCATACAATAAATGCACAATGACAGGTGCATATAAATAAACTATCTGCACCTGTCACTCACTTCAAACTCCACTGTTAGCATTACCATAACATAACAGAATGCTACTTGGACTATTTGCAACACACCTCGATATATACCCCACCCACTCATCCACCCACCCACCCACCAGCATGAACACCCACCCACCCATCACCATGAATACCCACCCGTCTGTCCGTCCGTCCGTCCATCCACGCACCACCGTGTGGTAATACCAACCTGTGTCTGTCATTGTCGCTCACATCCACTCCACTGTCTTTCCAACACACAGAGATGCTGAGGTGGCCTTCCAATTCTTGACCTCTGCCGCCAGTGACGGCGTGTCAGAGGCAAGGTACTACCGAGGTGACGGCACCCTTCAGTGCAAGCTCAACTCTTCGAACATGGAGCAGCAGGACTCCATGGTGACGCTGCTTGGTTACACAGTGGTGCCAATGGATGAGGACATGCTCATGATGGCAGTGTGCCAGCAGCCAGTCTTTGCTTACATGCAGGCCACTGACAACTTTGCTCATTACACGTGAGTCCCACTGAGAGTCCCACAGTAGCTTGTGCTACGCTCATGCACTCATGTACTCATGTACCCTACTATGTATTATCCCCGTCCAACGAATGGCTCAATGGCAGAGCCCCTTGAACAAGATAGTTGCCGGGTTCGAATCCCCACGGGTGCGCTTAAGTGTTTAAGTGCGCTTAAGTGCTTAAGACAGGGCTCCCTTTATACCACGCCCCACCAGACGTTATCATTACTATGTACCGCTTATGTACATGTCCTTCTATGTATTGCTTATGTAGATGTCCTACTATGTATCGCTTGCGTACATGTCCTAATATGTATCGCTTATGTACATGTCCTAATGAATGCCTGCTTGTTCGTCGTTGTCTACTTATTTTGTCTGCAATAATCTTTCACTTATATCAATCGAATTTATTTGCTTACTCTATTTTGCTGCTTTTACTTCATTGTACTGATTATACGTCACTGTACTGCTTTTAATTCATTTTACTACTGCTTTTACTCCATTTTATTCGCTTTATAATTTACTGAATCCCTGGATGGACTCTGCTGCAGTGGTGGTGTGTTCACGGACGATACATGCTCCACCCTGGAGGAGGACCTGAACCACGCTGTCCTGGTCGCTGGCTATGGAACGACTGATGAGGGCGAGGACTACTGGCTAGTCAAGGTGAGCATGGCCATAATAATAATAACAGTAATGATGATAATAATAATAATAATAATAATAATAATAATAATAACAACAACAACAATGTTACATCTGGGTGGCTGCATATTACCCGTAACACACAAACAATCAAATGAAAGGGAAAGAGGCATAAAAACCGCATAAAATCCTGCATCAAGGGGTCATATTTTCCTTTAGAGAGTAAAAGTTAAAGAGTTATAGAATTGTCTGTACCATCCAATAAGCTTCCACCCAGGTTGTTGTTGGTGGTGTGTGTGTGTGTGTGTGTGGGGGGGGGGGGGGGGGGGGGGGGCTGGGTGGATAGCTTTGTCTAGCCCCGCATTAGATGTTAATAGAGAACATGGGATAGGTGAGAGGGAGATGAACAAGTGGAAAGGAGTGTACAGATTCAAGCTTATTGTATTGCCATGCCAGTATGCCTCTCCCTAGCTGTATTTGAAGGTGATATACAGGGATTTGTATTTCCGCTATGTGTAGCGCTCGCTAGTTTTGACCCCGTTATAGCAAAAATATCGCTATATAAAAGTAAGAAAAAAGTTTGTTTTGCCCTAAATGTCCCTAAAAGGCTACAAAAGCTATAAAAAGCTACAGAAAGCACTAAAATGCTGTCCCTGGAGGAGGCTTAAAACCTTAAAGCTAGGAGACACTCACTTTCAGATTTGAAAAACAAATTACTGTTGCTATATTACGTGCTTATTAGTCCCCCTTGACTCTGCTAAGCCGCGGGCACAATTGGAGTCCAGTAAGGCACCAGGAAAAATGTAATAATCGTCAGCAGCAGCACCATCACCATCAGCAGGAGCATCACCACAATATCAGCACCACCACCATCATCACCAGCATCATCAGCATCATCATTGTCATTATCATCATCACTGTAAGATCAAACACTAAGCCATACACAAGATCTTCGATGACACAAAGTCTTCGATGACACTTCAAGAAGTGTCTTCGATGACACTTCTTGTGTTTTCATTTAAGGCTGAGTGAAAGCATGAGGCAAGACCATGCAACATACCTCCTCTACCATCCCACCTACTCAATCAGTATGTTTTATCAGTGTATCACTGAAGCTGAAAACAGCCACCACTACTATTGACTCGACCTGCAACCATGTAGACTGTAGCCCAAAAGTACAAACGGTAGCAACCACCAACAACAGCAACTGCCAAACAAAGCATGGCTGGATCATGTGGTGACCTTGTTGCTTCTTCTCATTCTTGCAGATGTACATGTGAGTGCATGCCAGCTTGTCTTACATGTGTGTGCGTGTGTGTGAATGTGAATGTGCCCCCCCCCCCCCTCCCCCCCCCCACCATCTCCCTCCCTCTCCCTCCCCCACTCACTCTTTCACTCTCACTCTCACTCACTCTCACTCTCACTCTCACTCTCACTCTCACTCTCACTCTCTCTCACTCTCACTCACTCTCACTCACTCACTCACTCACTCACTCACTCACTCACTCACTCACTCACTCACTCACTCACTCACTCACTCACTCACTCACTCACTCACTCACTCACTCACTCACTCACCCGCTCGCTCACTCACTCACTCACTCACTCACTCACTCACTCACTCACTCACTCACTCACTCACTCACTCACTCACTCACTCACTCACTCACTCACTCACTCACTCTGGACCGTGACCGTGACCGTGACCGTGACCTTGCTGCCTCTTCTCATTATTGCAGAACTCCTGGAAGGGTGCAGCCTACTCCATCGGAGCCTGGGGTGAGGGTGGCTTCATGCGCTTGGCGCGTGGTAACAACACTTGCGGCATCATCTCCTCCCCTCCTATGTACCCTACTGTGGGCGGCTACGCTAACGACTTGGCTGGGTTTGAGCCTTACCACAAGAGCATATACACTGTTCAAGAGGGGGACACAGCCTATTCCATCTCGTTGAAGTTCGACCTGGGTTTGGGCGACTGGATGCCTTTCTATAACAGTGATGTGGAGAAGAGAATGGAGGAGAATGGAGGTTTGCAAATGCTTATAACTGGTGAGCAGCTCATTGTCCCAAGTCTGTTGTACATGGTGATCACCGATGGCAACTGTGTGCAGAGGATCTCACCAGCGGGTGAGTCGATCCTTGTGGCAGGCAGCTGTGATGAGGGAGGCAACAATGAAGGTGGAAGGCTCAAGGCCAGGTTCAACAACCCAAATGGGGTGGCCATGGATGCTGATGGCACCTTGTACGTGGCTGATACCGACAACAACTGCATCAGGAAGATCACTGAGGATGGAAAGACCGTTAACTTTGTAGGAAAGTGTGGCAAGAACTCTGCAGGTTATTCTGATGGCCAGGGATCTAATGCCCAGTTCAACGGTCCCAAGGGTGTGGCAGTGGATACTGAGGGCTATGTCTTCGTGGCTGATACCAACAACAACTGCATCCGCAAGATCAACCCTAATGGCATGGTCATCTCTTTGGCTGGTAACTGTGGCCAGCCTCGAGGCCGAATGGATGGCATGGGCTCATTGGCTGAGTTTGATGGCCCCTCCGACGTTGATGTTGACGGGGATGGTAACGTCTTTGTTGCCGATACCAACAACAACTGCATCCGAAGGATCAGGTCCTACGGCAAGGTTGAGGCCTTGGCCGGATGGTGTGGTGAGGCTCCTAAGACCACAGGCAGTGCTAATGGCGTTCGCAAGGATGCTCGCTTCAACCGCCCCACTGGATTGGTTTTGGACAAGAAGGTTGGCGTGCTGTATGTTGCTGATTCTGAAAACCATTGCATCCGCGAGGTGTCTGGTGGAGGGAGGGTAAGCACACTGGCAGGCGACTGTGGACCAGACAATATAGGAGCCAGCGATGGCTTTGGAAGCAGGGCTGCATTCCACTACCCCCAGCATGCTGCAATGGACCTCCAGGGCAACATCATTGTGACTGATACCAACAACAGGTGCATTCGCCAGATTGACACCCGGGGTACGGTCTCTACCCTGGCTGGACAGTGCGGTGTTTCCTTCAATGCAGATAAGATCACAAAGCCCCTGGCCCAGCTGCTCATCAGCCCCATTGGTGTTGCTGTTTTTGTAGCTGCTCTCAGACCTCCCGCGCCTCCCTCCCCTTTCCCTCCCTCCCCCCCTCCCCCTTTGCCTCCCTCCCCACCTCCTTCCCCCAGCCCCCCTGCCCCTCCCCCACCTCCCCCAAACGGTTGTCCTCCCGACTTCCCCTTCCGCTGCTTGGCCAACTGGAACCAAGCCATTTGCTTTACGAAGCCCGAATTCACTGAAAACTATTGTGGTGGACCCTTCTTCTCTTGGTGTGCTTTGGAGGGCGCCCCTAGTCAGCTGCTTGCCCTCATTGGAAAGCAAGGCATTCTATGCAGATTCCCTCCTGGTTTCCGCACCTAAATAGCTGAGTTTGAAATGAAGTCATTCCACTCGACGTGGATTGTAACGGTTGTGATAGCAGTGACAGCAGTGACAGCAGCTGCAATATGTGTATAGCTTATTATAATGACAGTATGCTTTCTAACTGCTTTCTCTGTTCTCATATGACAGATGCCAGTGAACAAATGGTTCAAAGGATTGGTTCATTGAGAAGGTGCTTCAATGCCAATGACAGGCTGGCATACACAACAATAAAATGACACATTTGTGTACCTGACCTATTATAGATAGATAGACATTGTTGAAGCCAGATTCGGGAAATGGTAAGGCCCAACCCGGGCCCAACCCATCCTTTTTTCATCTACGAGGAGCAACTTCTAGGCAGCTCACTGATCCAGCCACTGGGCTAAGCACCAAGATTTCAGCAGTTCTGGACAGCGGATTCTGACTGCTTCCAGACACGCTAGGTTGCACTAGCTTTGGCTGAATAGCCAGTCAGGGGAGCAGTCTAGAAGCTGCTGCTTTTAGCTGAACAGAAAAACACTGGCTCAACCATGCGTTCATTACTGCATCTAAATAATGTGTGATGTCTACCGTAGTGTATTAGGAATAGTTCCTGCTTAACCACTGTTTATATTTCTGATTTATTTGTTTTTTGCTGCAGTCGTCAAACAGGGTTGTGATTGTCCTCAGTATGTTTGTGTCGTTATTTACGACAGAATGTGGTTCAATGTTTTTAGCTGGAAGGTTGCTTGGCTCCATCAACAGTCAACAAGGAAATTGGTTGCTACTTATTGCTCTTCAAGCATTATTGAAAGAAGCAACATTGTAACTCCCTCGTGCCGTTATTCTGTTGTTGTGCTCCTCGTCCTCTGCCAAGAAGCTAGTTGAACTTGAACTCCATATGGCTCCTTGAACTTGGTTACATAAATACATAGCCTCGGCCAGCAATCTGGCTACTCGCCGTCTTCAGCTGTTCAGCACTTATGATTAATTTTCAGTTGGTCAAGTTCAGCTTTATATATTTTGCCTCCCATTCAAAAGAACGCAGTCATAACATTAAAATATAAAACAATGATTAATACACATCTTGAACTTTTCCTGAATCACACACTCAATATTTCCTCGGAACAACAGGTCGCTTTAATTTGAGGTAGGTTCAAAGTCAACCGCCACTTCATGATAACGGCGTGTGATGTGTGTGTTATTACCCATGTTTAAACCGTCCCAAGGCAAATAGGCAATGTAATCAAGCGAGCAGGAAATGTACCGTACACGATGTGTTGACGAAAAATTTGGTGGATGGGTTCCTCCAATTCAGGTTGGGTCTAGCGCTCAGGTCAAAACAGGGAGCGCCAGGAACTAGGACCATCCGCCAACATTATCACTGAAGTACACCCCTTCACAGCGGTTAGCATGCAGGTCAAAGGGTAGCCATGTAAGTTCGTTCCAGCCCTCGCTTTGATGGATCCCCACGGAACTTCTTGAGGCTTGGTGTTTGCGGGCAGAATGCTACTGGGTGTTACAAACGCTACCATACCACACTCTGCGTTGGATTGTTACATGTTTTTCAGCCAACTCTGGGATGCCAGTGTCTCTTTTTGAGTCACACTTGAATCTGGTTTGAATGGTACATACAAAATTAAAAGGGTTCTGCCAAACATGTAACTTCAGCCAATTTATGGAGCGACCCAGCTGGCCCCAGATTTGAAAATCAGTAAACTTAAGTGCCGAAAATTGATTTCAGTTTTTTGTTGATCTTCCGCCAAACCTATTTTCCTCCAACACTTCAGATGCGTACTGTAATCAGCAAATTGACTAATTTACTTACATGTGTTGGCAATGTAATCAAGGCGACATGTTGTCACGTTGATTACAAACATTTAACTAGGAAATTGACTGCAGTACGAGGCTACGAGCCCTGGCAAAAAGTCAGTCGATACAGGGATTGATGGAAGCAGTGGCATAAACTGCATACGTTGTGGCATAAACTGCGTACGTCTCTGCACGAAATCCATGATTTGATGGCAATTGCCGCAACGTGGGAAACAAGGGTTTTCAGGAGGTTTCTGAAAGGTTTTCTTCTATCTTCATGGTTTTAGGCCTCCGTCAGGGACAGCGTTTGAGTGCTTTTCCAGCCTTTTCTAGCTATTAGGGCCATTTGGGGCATTTTGTTTCTTACATTTTATTGCAATAATTCCGTTAAAACGGGGTCAAAACTAGTGATCGCTAGTATAGCGGAAGAAAACCCCTGCAACCAATTGTATAGCCGAACCAACAAAGCCAGCGTCCTGAGATGCGACCGACCCATAGTCTGCGGCGCGACCATTTCACTGAAGCTGCGTCTGCGACGCATTGGACCCTCGCCACGGCGTGTATCAGGACGTAGAGGACCCTTATATGCAGGACGCAGCGTCCTGACCAGCCCTGGTGGTAACATGTGCGTGGAAGGGAGGAACTAAATAACTAAGCCACTAACCGCAAACCGGGACTGGGATGAAATAGATCAGCACAGCCTGGCATGGACTCCATGGAGGGCCCTATTTCCTTGTTTACAATAGCATTCGGGTAGCAGCCAGATAGAGACCAAATATACGTTTTCATAATTAGCCGTTTTATAATTAACCGTTCATGGCACCAACAATTGCTATTTTTATGTTCAACATTATAGTCCCATGGTAGCCTGTGACCGATTGGGATCTCCAAAACGGGACGAGCATGTCAGGAGTAGGGAACGGCAGTATGATATCATATGATGTCATGCAGGGTACTACAAAGCGCGCGCTTTTGCGCTTTTGAGCGCTGACTTTTTGACCCCCTCTGCGCTTTAAGCGCAGTTTTTGCAACCCCTTGTGGGCTCTGCAAGCAATTTTTGCGCTTTTTGCACAACAAAGCGCAGTTTTTTTGTTTTCAAATGCGCTAAAGCGCTGGCGAATTTGGCCATTTGAAGTACCCTGATGTCATATGATGACGGCGGTCTAGCTAGGCCAAAGTAACCACTTGTATATGATATCATACGATAGCATACTCGCCTATGGTCAACATCATATGATATGCCGGTCCCTAATCAAAGGTAATCTCTGTGGACACTGTAGAAACCTATGGCCCTTCAGACGCTTTTCCTTTTTCCTGGCAATTAATGTTCCTGCCTTAGACGGCGAGCAGCCAAATTGTCTAACCCGCTTGGTATTCTCTCTTGTATCATTGGCTGACACACCTTGTAACATTCCAATCTGATCCATGGCCGAACGGCACTAGTAAAGCCTTGCAGTTTGGTGGTTGGCCCCAGTGCAAACAAACGAGCTGGCCCCCTACACCTCACGCCTCGTAATAATGCATACTATTTATTTCAGTTCTTCAGTGACAACACCTTCACATCAATCTTATTAGAACTAAATAATCAATTCATCGGAGGTAGTGTCGATCGGCACATCACAATAACGCGCAAGCTCGTGCACTTCACTGTTTCTTTTGGGGGCTACACGAATCAACTACTAGGAAGCTCCTTCCCACCGTCCTTGGATGAAACCTGAAGCTAGCAAGTGGGTCTAAAAGCTGACATGACACGCTGTCCAATGCAGCTAGCTAGTGGGCCAGTAAGCTGACATGACAGGCTGTCCAATGCAGCTAGCTAGTGGGTCTAAAAGCTGACATGACACGCTGTCCAATGCAGCTAGCTAGTGGGCCTGTAAGCTGACATGACAGGCTGTCCAATGCAGGTAGCTAGTGGGTCTAAAAGCTGACATGACACGCTGTCCAATGCAGCTAGCTAGTGGGCCTGTAAGCTGACATGACAGGCTGTCCAATGAAGCTAGCTAGTGGGTCTAAAAGCTGACATGACACGCTGTCCAATGCAGCTAGCTAGTGGGGCCTGTAAGCTGACATGACAGGCTGTCCAATGAAGCTAGCTAGTGGGTCTAAAAGCTGACATGACAGGCTGTCCAATGAAGCTAGGTAGTGGGTCTAAAAGCTGACATGACACGCTGTCCAATGCAGCTAGCTAGTGGGCCTGTAAGCTGACATGACAGGCTGTCCAATGAAGCTAGCTAGTGGGTCTAAAAGCTGACATGACGGGGCATTCCGATGCAGCAGAAAGCTGTGTGCTTGGCCCAGTAGCTGGCTAATGGAGCTACTGGAAGGTGCCATGCGAAGCCCAACAAAGAAAACCGTGTTGCATTGATCAAGGTACTTAGCCCCAGTGCAAGCAAACGGGCTTCTCCCCTCAACCTCACACCTCTGCTTATTATTTTTGTGCTTTGGTGGTTAGCCCCAGTGCAAGCAACAGGCTTCTCCCCTCACCTCACTGCTTTATTATTTTTTGTGCTTTGGTACTTAGCCCCAGTGCAAGCAAACGGGCTGCCCCCCCTCAACCTCACACCTCTACTTATTTATTTTTTCTGCTTTGGTGTTTAGCCCCAGTGCAAGCAAACGGGCTTCTCCCCTCAACCTCACACCCCTGCTTAATTATTTTTTGTGCTTTGGTACTTAGCCCCAGTGCAAGCAAACGGGCTGCCCCCCCTCAACCCCACACCTCTACTTAATTATTTTTTGTGCTTCGGTGGTTAGCCCCAGTGCAAGCAAACGGGCTTCTCCCCTCAACCTCACACCTCTGCTTAATTATTTTTGTGCTTTGGTGGTTAGCCCCACTGCAAGCAAACGGGCTGCCCTCCTCAACCTCACACCTCTACTTATTTATTTTTTGTGCTTTGGTGGTTGGCCCCAGTGCAAGCAAACGGGCTGCCCCCCTCAACCTCACGCCTCTAAATATTTAATTATTGTGTGTTTAATGGTTTGCCTTTAGTGCAACCAAACGGACTGCCCCCCCTCAACGTCACACCTATAATTATTATTTATTGTGCTTTGGTGGTTGGCCCCAGTGCAAGCAAATGGGCTGCCCCCCTCAACGTCAAGCCTCTATTTATTTATTGCGATTTGGTGGTTGGCCCCAGTGCAAGCAAACGGGCTGCCCTCCTCAACCTCACACTACCACATATTTATTTATTGTGCTTTGGTGGTTGGCCCCAGTACAAGCAAACAGGCTGCCCCCCTCAACCTCATGCCTCGTTATAAGGCGTACTATTTATTTCTTGCACTTATCGATACGCATAAGTCAGAGCGATGAGGACGTACACGGCCACCAGCTGCACACCAAGCAGCCAGTGGGAGGTGGCATCCGACATAACGAAGTTGGAGTGGATGACAGCCAGGGTTAGAGCTAACGCAGAGAACGCGTCAAAGTTGAGTGAAAACGCTGCAGAGCACCAAGAGGGGTCACAGGTCAAATCAGTGAATACACAAAGTTGAGTGAAGCACCGACAGGGGGGAACAACATCTTGCAACCTTTAGGTGCTACCTCAACAGCATGAAACCTACCGTCACATCTCGCAACCTACAGGGGCTACTTCAACAGCCCCCAAATCCTCTCAATAATCAAACAATCAATAAAAAGCTTACCATGCCCCGTAGCCCAGCCGTACAAAACCCGAGCCCCCCCCCCCCCCCCCCCCCCCCCCCAAATCCTGTAAATCCTGTAAATAATAATAATAATAATAATAATAATAATGATAATAATAATAATGATAATAATAATAATTATAATAATAATCATCATAATAATAATAATAATAATAATAATAATAATAATAATAATAATAATCAAGAGAATAGCAATTATAATAATAGTACATAAATGCTTAAAAGCTTACCATGCCCTGTAGCCCAGCCATAGAGAACACACAGTGGAATAGCGAAGAGAGCAATTTGAAGACTGCTACCGACAGCCACTCCCATTGACAAATATGCATTGTGCATTCAAATGCCAAAATAGTTCAATGCAAGAGATATGGTTTCAAGGTACAGGGCAGGGCAGGGCAAGGTACAGGTCAGGGCAGGTACAGGGCAGGGCAGGTACAGGGCAGGGCACAAGGCAAGGCAAGGTCCAGAGCAGAGGGGTGGAGGGGGCGCAGAGGGAATAGGTACGTGGTGCAGCGCAGACTGGCTAGCGTGACAGACTGGCAAGCGTGACAGCGCAGACTGGCAAGCGTGACAGCGCAGACTGGCAAGCGTGACAAAATATAGGTTTGGTTGGCAGAGGGGTGGTGCATCGCAGAGGGGAGGTGGAGGTGACACAGGAGGTGGAGGTGGAAGTGGAGGGGGCGCATATGGGTGGTGCAGCGCAGACTTGCAAGCGTGACCGAATAGAGGTGTGGTTGGCAGGATGAGCCATGCTACTCTACCTGTGCACCTGTCGGTTTTCTGTAACAGATGAGAAATAGATGCATTGGTAGAGTGGTAGGGTCAACCTATCGCCACTCTGGCTGCAATTATGTATTTGTTTATTTATGAATTCATTCAATCTCTTTGGATCGTCATTCCGGCTGCAATTCTCTGCTTGGAGAGAGCTGTCTTTTTGAAGGCATTGGACTGAGATCGTTTTTACAGGTTGGCCATTGGTAGAGTGGTATGGTCAAGCTGTCAATAATGTATTTCCCGACAAGGGCGCTACCCAGCGGCCAGAGTACTTAACAAGATTTCTTGGCAGTGGTCAACAGATAGAGCAAGAGGAAAGCTAGAGCAACAAGTTGTACTCATCACCTGGACATGTTTTAAACTGTCTTATCTTCCTAGTAAGCCCCCCCGGGTTTCCGAGGGTATCGCATGGGGGAACTTGGAATTGGAAGACGGTGAGCAGCCAAGAGTTGGCCGAATAAGCATTTAAAAATCCAATCCAAAATCTACCGTACTCACGGCTTCATTGCTTCATTCACCAGCTTGGCTTGCTATAGTTACTTACACCCACCCACCCACCCATCCATCCATCCACCACCACCACCACCCACCTATCCATCCATCCACCACCACCACCCACCTATCCATCCATCCACCACCACCCACCTATCCATCCATCCACCACCACCCACCTATCCACCCACCACCACCACCAACCTATCCATCCACCCACCACCACCACCAACATATCCATCCATCCACCACCACCCACCCACCTATCCATCCACCCACCACCATCACCCACCCACCCACCACCAGCCACCCACCTATCCATCCATCCAGCCACCCACCTATCCATTCATCCACCCACCACCACCTTCACCCAACTATCCATCCATCCATCCATCCATCCACCCACCACTACCACCACCCACCCACATATTCATCCATCCATCCAGGTGTCTACACAAAGGATTATCTGCCCATCCATTGATGCATTGCTTGCAAGGCCCACATCTGCTGTTGATACAGGATCCCAGATGTATCATGATGCCATGCATTTTTGTCCCGTTGGTCTTTTAGTTCATTGATTCTTTACCTCACTTTGTCGTCAGTACCACAGGGCTAGGTTTCAACATTTCTGCCCTTTCCTAGCCCCCCCCCCCCCCCCCCCCCCCCCCCCCCTGTAAAGAAAAAAGGAACAGAATAACGTACGGAAAATATAATATAGTATGTATATAGTAACGTACGAATAAATAGCAGAATAAAGTATGAAAAATAGAATATAATATAAATATATATCGTACGAAAAAAAGGAGCAGAAAAACGAACGAAAATATAATATAAAAAAAGGAGCAGAACGACTTACCCATTTTATTCTTCATAGCCACCATGACTGCCGTAACATGTTCGCATGCATTCCCTGCTATGGGCAGCACGATCATACCAAGGAAGGCCTCCCCCAGTCCAGTGTGTAAACTAACCTCCTCAATGCTACCTGCATGTGGACATTGAAGTCAAACAACGTTTTGAATATGTAAAAACATGTGGACATTGAATAAAAACAACGTTTTGAATGTGTAAAAACGTGTGGACATTGAAGTCAAACAACGTTTTGAATGCTTAAAAACGTGTGGGCATTGGAGTCAAACAACGTTTTGAATGCGTAAAAACGTGTGGACATTGAAGTCAAACAACGTTTTGAATCCGTAAAAACATGTTGACATTGAAGTCAAACAACGTTTTGAATGTGTAAAAACACGTGGACATTGAAGTACAACAACGTTTTGAATGCGTAAAAACGTGTGGACATTGAAGTCAAACAACGTTTTGAATGCGTAAAAACGTGTGGACATTGAAGTACAACAACGTTTTGAATGCGTAAAAACGTGTGGACATTGAAGTCAAACAACGTTTTGAATGCGTAAAAATGTGTGGACATTGAAGTCAAACAACGTTTTGAATGCGTAAAAACGTGTGGACATTGAAGTCAAACAACGTTTTGAATGCGTAAAAATGTGTGGACATTGAAGTCAAACAACGTTTTGAATGCGTAAAAATGTGTGGACATTGAAGTCAAACAACGTTTTGAATGCGTAAAAATGTGTGGACATTGAAGTCAAACAACGTTTTGAATGTGTAAAAACACGTGGACATTGAAGTCAATAATGCTTCCTGCATGTGGACATCCAAGTCAACACTGTTTTGAAAGTGTAAGACAACGTTTTTAACTCGGACTTCATTGGGAACTCTCCCAGTCTGGTATGAACACTAACCTCCGTAATGCTACCTGGATGTGCATCACTTTTTTGTGTGCGACACATTTCAAATTGAGCGACCCAGTGCTACCTCAGTGCGACGCGCTGTCCCCCGAACCCTGCAGAGCCGGGGGGGTTTGGGGGGACATTTCTGATTAGTCTAGCTGGACCCATGCGTCGCCATGCAGCGACGCAATGGCGCCGCGTTGTACAACAAAAAGAGTGCATTGCATATCAAAGCCAAGCAGTGTACAGTTCTTCCCAATATTGAGGTGTGGCAAGCCTATTTAGGCTATTTGGCTACGCCTTTAACGGCTAGACTGTAAAAACAAATGCCAACAAGATAACAAAAGAAAATTGAAACACACAACATACAACACACAAAAGAGTGAGCACACCTGAGCACACACACCTGAGCACACCTGAGCACACACACAAAAGGCTTAACACACACAACATACAACACACAAAAGTGTTGAGCACACACACAAACTGCTTGAAACTCGCCTGTCAGGAGTTCAGACGCAATGGAGACGATGATGGTGATGACGGTGAGGCTTGTCAGGGCACAGACTAGCGACAGGTTTGCCTCTTCCCCTTCGTCATCTTCAGAGAACATTTCGTGGTGGGTATGTTGGGGGTGGCAGGAGGCGTGGTGATTGGAAGGGTAAACACAATACGGTGATTGGAAGGGGAAAACAAGACGGTGAGGCCTGTCAGGGCACACACATAGGAAATTACGACATGTTGACCATACTACTCTACCAATGCCCCTTTGGGTCATCTGTTACAGATCACTGATAGGTGCACTGTTAGCATAGTATGGCCACCCTGTCACAAGTGTACAACTAGGTTTATGTATATGAGTTGTGAACTTGCATTAGGTGCCCACCAAGTTGTGAAAGATATGCATCACAAGCGTACAACAAACAACAGATTACCGATAGGTGCATTAGTAGCGTAGTATAGTGTTAACAGATTACCGATAGGTGCATTAGTAGCGTAGTATAGTGTTAACAGATTACCGATAGGTGCATTAGTAGCGTAGTATAGTGTTAACAGAGTACCGATAGGTGCATTAGTAGCGTAGTATGGTGTTAACAGATTACCGATAGGTGCATTAGTAGCGTAGTATAGTGTTAACAGAGCACCGATAGGTGCATTAGTAGCGTAGTATTATGTTAACAGAGTACCGATAGGTTCAATTAGTTAGCGTAGTATAGTGTTAACAGAGTACAGATATGTGCATAGTAGCTGATTAATAGTGTTAACAAAGTACCGATAGGTCATTAGTAGGCGTAGTATAGTGTCAAAGAGTACCGAAGTAGCATTAGTAGCGTCCCAGTCTAGGTTAACAGCGTAGTAGTACCGATAGGTGCATTAGTAGCGTAGTATAGGTAACAGAGTACGATAGGTTCGCCGGAGTAGCGTAGTATAGTGTCAACAGATTACCGATAGGTGCATTAGTAGCGTAGTAGTCTTAGTATCAGTGTTAACAGAGACCGATAGTGCCCCCCCCATTGCCCCTCGTAGCCCAGTCCCCCCCTAGGGTATATTGTTAACAGAGTACTAACGATGGTGCATTAGTAGCGTAAAGTAGTTTTAGATAGTGTTAACAGATTACCGATAGGTGCATTAGGAGGTAGTACCTCAGGGTTAAAACCGCCCCCCCTCAGTCCCCCGCACCATAAGCGTGCATAGTAGCGTAGGAGGTGTTAACAGATTAACGATAGGTGCTTCATTAGTAGCGTAGGATAGTGTTAACAGAGCACCGATAGGTGCTATTAGTCCCGCGTGATATGGTGTGTAACAGATAGGGTGCATTAGTAGCGTAGTATAAGTGTTAAACAGAGTACCGATAGGTGCATTAGTAGCGTAGTATAGTGTTAACAGAGTACCGATAGGTGCATTAGTAGCGTAGTATGGTGTTAACAGAGTACCGATAGGTGCATTAGTAGCGTAGTATAGTGTTAACAGAGTACCGATAGGTGCATTAGTAGCGTAGTATAGTGTTAACAGAGTACCGATAGGTGCATTAGTAGCGTAGTAGGTGTTAACGAGGACCGATAGGTGCATTAGTAGCGTAGTATAGTGTTAACAGAGTACCGATAGGTGCATTAGTAGCGTAGTATAGTGTTAACAGAGTACCGATAGGTGCATTAGTAGCGTAGTATAGTGTTAACAGAGTACCGATAGGTGCATTAGTAGCGTAGTATGTGTTAACAGAGTACCGATAGGTGCATTAGTAGCGTAGTATGAGTGTTACAGATTACCGCAGTAGGTGCTTCCACCCCGTTCCTAGTGTTAACAGCAGTACGATAGAGTGGAATTGTAGCGTAGTCATCGTGTTACCACAGCCACCCAGTACGATAAGGTGCCAATTACCCCCGCAGCCCCAGTCCCCCCCCCCCCCCCCCCCCCCCCCCACCCCCCCCCCCCCCCCCCCCCCCCCCCCCCCCACCCCCCCAAGTATAGTGTTAACAGAGTACCGATAGGTGCATTAGTAGCGTAGTATAGTGTTAACAGAGTACCGATAGGTGCATTAGTAGCGTAGTATAGTGTTAACAGATTACCGATAGGTGCATTAGTAGCGTAGTATAGTGTTAACAGAGCAACCGAATTGGTGCATGAGTAGGTAGTATTAGTTAAAAAAAAACAGCAGTACCGATAGGTGATTCGTAGCGTAGTAGTATTTAGTATCGTGTTACAGCAGTACCGATAGGTGTTAGTAGCGCAGTATAGTGTTAAAGAGGTCCCGATAGTGCATTAGTAGCGTCGTATAGTGTTACAGGTACCGATAGGTGCCATTAATAGGCGTAGTAGTGTTAACAGATTACCGATAGGTGCATTAGTAGCGTAGTATGGTGTTACCAGAAGTACTGATCGGGGCCACCCCCCCATTAGCGCGGAACCCGCCCTATAGTCCCCGTTACCCGATCCCGAGGTGCATTAGTAGCGAGTATGGTCCCGTAACAGCTACCGCATAGGGCCATAGAGAGTAGTTAGTTAGTATCGTGTAACAGAGCACCGATTAGTGCCTTGTAGCGTTAGGGATAGTAGTATAGCAAATGTTAACAGAGTTAACGATAGGTGCATTAGTAGCGTAGTTTAGGTATAGTGCATTAACAGATTACCGATAGGTGCATTAGTAGCGTAGTATAGTGTTAACAGATTACCGATAGGTGCATTAGTAGCGTAGTATAGTGTTAACAGAGTACCGATAGGTGCATTAGTAGCGTAGTATAGTGTTAACAGATTACCGATAGGTGCATTAGTAGCGTAGTATAGTGTTAACAGATTACCGATAGGTGCATTAGTAGCGTAGTATAGTGTTAACAGAGCACCGATAGGTGCATTAGTAGCGTAGTATAGTGTTTACAGAGTACCGATAGGTGCATTAGTAGCGTAGTATAGTGTTAACAGATTACCGATAGGTGCATTAGTAGCGTAGTATAGTGTTAACTGAGTACCGATAGGTGCATTAGTAGCGTAGTATAGTGTTAACAGAGTACCGATAGACTCAGCAGGTCGTTGATCATGAATCCCTTGCTGTGATCAAATCTATTGTTTGCGGCATCTGAAATGGATGTTTTCCTTATTTGACAATTTCTCTGCCCACTGTCTGTTGGCTCACCAGTAGGTCATTAACAAAGCACTGACCTTGTGTAATATCATGATCCAGGTCACCACATCTCCCCAAGACAAGATGGCTGAGCTGACTCGTATTCTCCGCATGAAGTCTGGTGATCGCATCATCATTTTCTGCACAACCAAGCGCATGTGTGACCAGCTGACCTACAGCATTCAGAGGGACTTCCGCTGCGCTGCCATCCACGGTGACAAGCGCCAGCAAGAACGTGACAGTGTCCTAGCAGCCTTCAAGGGCGGCTCCTGCGCTGTCCTGGTGGCCACAGATGTAGCAGCCCGTGGTCTGGATATCCCCAATGTCACCACCGTCATTAACCTACGACTTCCCCACTGGCATTGAGGACTATGTCCATCGCATCGGTCGTACTGGTAGGGCTGGAGCCACAGGTGAATCTTACACCTTCATGTCCTATGAGGATGGCAAGCATGGCAGGCAGCTGGTTACGTTGATGCGTGAGGCTGGTCAAATCATCCCCCCTGAGCTGGAGCAACTGGCTACGAATTCTCGTGGAGGTGGAGGAGTGAGCAGATGGGGCGGTGGAGGAGGTGGTGGTCGTTTCGGCGGTGGAGGTGGAGGTGGCCGATTTGGCGGTGGTGGAGGAGGCTTCGGTGGCGGTGGTGGAAGTTTTGGCGGAGGCGGTGGACGAGGTGGTGGTAGTAGCTTTGGTGGTGGTGGTTCAAGTTACGGTGGAGGTGGGGGTTCCTCATATGGTGGGGGCGGCGGCGGATACGGAGGTGGAGGAGGACGAGGAGGGTCACCACCACGACAGGACAGGAGGAGGAGCCCCGACTACGGAGGCGGAGGAAGGAGGAGGAGCCGAAGCCGATCCCCCAGGAGGTAGAGGATGTTAAAGAGTGATCTCAACAGTGTTCCACCCCACAAGAAATGATATGTATCATGTGGTCATCAATTCACTAATTGAGAGAATGCTTTCCATGCTGATTGGTTTTGCATGTACACACGAAAGTGTGGCGCATACTGCACCTGTCCTGTTTGCACACCCTGCAGTAACTGCTTGTCGGTCCATGTTTGCCTCACGTCATCCAATTGTGTGTGAACACAAATGCAAATGAAATGATTTGGCCCTTGGTAATCACCACAACTTTGTTACTGCATCTGTCGCACAACACCGCACGATGTACGGAAGTAATTCGACTCCGTCATGATTCCTTAGCTGTCTGCCACATCAAGAATGCAAGGCTTAGATAGTATATTTGCTGCCTGATGAGGCAGCTCCCTGTCTCTCTCTCCGCATTGACAATGCCACTTGTTGGTGACAGGTCATACTCTGGCGGACGACGCAAGCCCTGACTACGATTACCGAAGATGACAGAGAACTTCCGACCTGCTGATTCTGGCCAGGAATTTCAGGAGTGCCTTTTTTTTGCCTGATTGTTGCCTATTTTGAAATTTCCCTCAGCTGGATTCTGGATGAGAGTTCCCGAGTGCCTGTATCCCCCGTTATTCTTGCTAATGCATTGACACCCAATAAACCAATTTAGGTGTCTTGCATGTTGCTGAGCGCAAGATGGTACATTGCTTATTGCTTTGCTCTAAGTATTGATTGAAGACCCACCCCAGATATCGTTGTGGGCTTGTTTGGGTCAATTCTGACCTGCTCTTGACAATGTAACTGATAACCAAGTTCTGCTTGCCATCATCTTACCTAAGCCTGTGTTGTAGTTTCCTTAAATGAATTCGAGAGTGGGAGATGCGTTTCCATCAGTTGATTGGCCCACCACCACTCCATTTCCGTGGGCAACGGGTTCTGTTGATAGTAGGACGCAGCCTAAAGATGTAAGTGCGTTCCAGGACGCAACCTCCCGAATTGGGCATCCCAGGTCACAACCTACCGAATTAGGTTACTTCCAGGACGCACCCCCTGGGGTCCGTTTGTAGTACCCTGGTATATTATTTGTACCCTAGCAATACATGTTGCACCCATGAAAACGTTTTATGTACTGGTGTTGAATACAGGAGCCCACCCTAATGTTCCACCTGGGCGTGTATTACGGGTACTACGCGTGTTTTACGGGTAGTACGCTGGGTCTCGATTAACATTTTGGGCGCGTTGAGTCACGAACACCCCCTCGCAAGCTTTGTACCGCTTAAGAAGTACGCAATCTTCGCCTCCGTAATCGGGGAGGGGGTGCTCGCAACTACAATTTTTCGCGGACCGACCCTCCAAAGTTCGTTATGGCGGGCCAATTAGCTAAAAACGGACTGGAAACATGGCAATCTTTGTGAGGTTCTCGCGGACGCTGTGCACAAAGCTGTGCAGGATGGTTCATCAGCCGCACCCATAGCATCGACCTCAAGCGCTGTGACGTTTCCTGGCGTCATAAAGCACCGTGGTTAAGGCAGGAGCTTCATTGTAACGCTCAATATCGGGGGCGAAGTCAAGGCTGGTCTAAAGAGTCTCGTCCCGGCGAGCTCCCAGGTCGAACTGGAGGGATTTGACGTCAACGATATATCGGAGAATGAGTTATCTAGCGATGCTACAGAGGAGGAGGTCGAAGCATTCGACGCGAGAAAGATTTCCGAAGATGACTGGCGTGAGGTCCTGCCAGAGGATAGCTGCTGGTTACTCTAAGCCAGGGCCTAGGAGGCTGAGGCATGTCAAGCTCCTGGATGTGGTCCCAGCCAGTGCTCCCCTGATGTTCCTAGGGTTGAAGGTCTTTCTTTCCTTCAGTTCTTACCCAAGAAATCTGTGTCAGACATAGTGAAGCTCACTAATGAGAGGGGGAAACAAATGCATCTCCCTCCATGGACGCACACACACACACACACACACACACACACACACACCAACACACACACACACACACACGAACACACCAACACACACACACAAATCTACACGCGCACACACACACATCTATACACACAAGCACACCAAGACACACACTTGCTTGCATGGACATCATGCATCCTAACACATTCACACACACACATGTGCTATGTCTCTCATGCAAACCCACATGCATGGACACACACACAAGCATAGACACACGCACACACATGCAAGGGCACAATACACACACATGCATGTAGGTGCGTGTACATCGTGTGTGTGTGACACATTGACACCATCAACTTCCCACACTCACCCACCACTGTCTGAACCACCCACGGACACACACGTACATGTTGGTGGATGTCCATGCAAGTGGGTGTATGACAAATTGGCACCATTATCTTCCCACACATACACACCAATCACCCACAAACACAAATGCACACATGCATGTTGGTGGGTGTCCATGCAGGTGGGTGTCATGTAATTGTGGGTAGGCTATCTGCTCCCCAAACAGTGAGAGTGACTGCTTTTGCAAGCACACCATGTTCACGCGCGCGAAAGATGACTCTGGACTATCTCCTTTGAAGAGGGGGAGGCAGTAGTCTGAACTTGACCAGATTGTGGGGACAACTTCTTAACAATGTCCTAAAGGGATTCTGAGAGTCTGAGGCTTATGGTTGGGGTCTAACAACATCTACAGATGTTTTAGTTTTTAATTTGATTTTTCAGTTTGTTTTTGAAAAAATACCATTTTCAAATTCAAATTCAAACTTGTGGATGTACCACTGTAGCTTATTTGACGATTCATGTGTGTTCTACTACTCTTAAAGTTGACGCTGTAAAAAATCCCATGCGATTTGATAAATATATGACGCTTTTATTCCACTTTTCCCTCAACTGATTTTTTGTATTACCGGTAATACACGGCAACCCAGGACAAACACTAAGACGAGAAGGGGGTTAGTCTTTCGCTTCGGTATCACAAATAAAGGGTTATAAAGCAAGGTATCATGGACAGCCAGACAGAAATGGCAGAATCCAACAGATACACCAAATCACCAATATGACATATGAATTGCTCAAAGTCGGACGTTCCCTTCGGGTAGACTGGTACCACTCGGATTTTTATTCTGTTCATTCCGTGCTGCTACTGCTCTTCTTTGCTGCGTCTGCTTTCCCTCTTTTAAACTTGAAATTGTTTTCCCTCTTTTAACGCCCCCCAATAACTTGCGAACTGAAACTTCGAAACAGTTCGGATGGATTCGGGCAGTTCGTCTGGCAATATGGCGGGCGCTGGCCGTTTCCCAGGCGTTGAATGTGACCAGTGGGCACAAGCGAAGGGGAGCGTCTGTGTGTGAGGGTTGACACGGGGCGGAATTGATCCAGCACAGAGGAAGAGCTCTTCTCACTCAATGTCAACGATTCTCACTCATTCAATTGACAGTTGGCAGCATACCATAGATTGCGCCTCGTCACCCTCTTCTTGTGATCTCTTCGCTTGCCTAACACATCGATCGTATGTCATTAGGCATCTTCTTTTTCTCTATCGAACAGTTCGTGCGACTCTGGAGCGGAAGTGAGTAAACCCGGCTCTATCGATTGCCCAGGAGGTCGTATGTTGTATGCAGCATGTACAGCATGTTGTGTTATACAGCCCGTTACCATCCACTTTCGCATGCTCGTGGCCAGTTTGCGCAAATGCAATTGGCTGTAGTTGGACCGTTATCGGACATGCGCGGTTGGTGCTGTACGCCTCTGGTCCCATCACATCGGGCCTCTAGCGCAAACCAACGTGATACTACCTCTCGCTTCCCCCCATCTGTGTTTCCTACCCCATGCTGCTGATGAGCAATCTACCAGAGTGACTATCATCGACCGTATCAGTACGATGTAGCAGGTGCCTGGCATTCATTTCGAATGTATGGAAAATGTGTACTCACATGTTTTGTTTAATTGCATGTGTATCGATTAATATTTTGTGATTCCGCCCGTCTTCAGCGACTCTTGCATATCATCGTCCCTCTTTGTCTCTGCTCCCCATAACGCCTCCGAACATCAACGCACTTGTTCCTTGTTCCACCTGCCGCCCCACTTCATTCCGCCAGCCTGTCGAACGCATACTAGCCTTCTAGCATTCAGTTCGAGTAACCAATGCGCTGATCGCCACGCCCCAGCCTTCCGCTCACCAATCCCAAGCTATCAATCTTAAGCATCCCAACGGCGCAACGGCATTGGTACGAAACCCTACGTCGGGGTAAGCATCTTGCATGATGCGAAATCCATTCGCGCCCCATCTGTTTTGCAGTCAGCTGAGGCCTACCCTCAGTTTTCACTTCCTCGTCACAAAGCGCCTCATCAACCACTCCACGAACACGATAGACGGGACCTTTCTTAATCTTCCAACAACCATTAACTCGCGCCTTCTTTCTGCTATTATATTCATTCACCTGGAAGTGACAAGAGCATATCATTTCATCCAATGTCTGAGCTGTGATCACTTGGAAAGTCTCGCTTACCCTTGACGCATGCGCGCATCACTGGTTTTTTCCAACGACGGTCGCCATCGTTCGCTTTGCCATGGCGACGCATGGGTCTGGCTAAACTAGCAGAATTGCCCCCCCCACTCACGCGCTTCGCGCCTCAACGGGATTTTGGAGGGCAGCGTTTGATGATGAGTAATTTTTCATGGTGCCCTACTGGACTCCAAATGTAGCACAGGACTTCTTTGCACCTTGCATTCACCAAAGCAAGAGCATCCTTGAGCCATCTGACAAACAAGAGGTCGAATACAGTAACCCATGTCACACGCATCTCTTCAGTGGTTCCTGTCTAGGCGCAGAATGCTTGCACCAATGCTTGCTCCTGTTCTTGCAGCCTCTTGCTAAATAAGTAGGGAACGGCAACTATGATTTCATATGATATCATGTCATCATATGATATCATATGATGCCGGCAGTCTGACAAGGCAAAAGTTAACATTTATATACAATATCATATGATGCAATTTGTATGATATCATATGATATCATACTCGCCTTCGGCTAAAATCATATGATATGCCGATCCTTATAAATAAGTGGCTCCCATCCTAGGTCTAAACGTACTTTCATGGCCAGCAATTTGGCTGCTCGCTGTCTTCAGCAGTAACATCAACAATTACCCATACACAAGCCCTGACCATCGCCAAAACAAGCCAACACACGTGAGCCACCCTGGCTCTGTGCCTTTCACTTTTTTTATACAGCAAGACTATTCTATCTACCGACATACAGATGACCGCCATCAGAATTATGCCTTGTGTGTGCTGTGCTAGTGGGAACAGCCTGGTGCTGCATGGGCCAAGCAGACAATCCGTGCGTGTAGGATCCGACAGCCTGGACGACGAAACATCGCAAGCTCACACCGTTATCTGACTCCAGGTTGATTGATGGAGATGGAGAGAACTTGATGTACCCCCTCCCCCGCTTACTACCCCGAAACAGTGCACTTCAGAAAAGGTTACACTGTAAGGAGCACGTGGACTACCTCATGACTTTTAACGACCACAAGCTGCCCCGCAGCATTATAATCTGGCCAGGTCGGGCGCTGCACCTGTGCCTAAGACTCAAGGCGACTGGGCATTGCAGGGGCCTTGCCGGCAGGCAGTTCCATGGAATCTGCCAACTACCTGGACCACCACACTCGGTACAAACAGCTCCAGTATTTCTCTTGCAAATGATAGGAATTGCGACCCCGGTAACCCAGCCAGCTGTGATGGAGGGTAAGGCAAGGAAGATCTTGGTTTTGTAATTCAATTCGTTTAATTTGGTCCCGGCTCTATGTCTTTCTTTCTTTCTTTATTTGTTTATTTGTGTATTTATTTATTTATTTATATTAAATTAATGTGCTTATGCAAGTGTTCATGAGGATGTCCCCTTGAGTGAAGACAACTAATTAGCGATCTGCAAGCACGGTGACTATTGTAGAATTTCGTGTTCACTACACCCACTGCACTTGGGACCACCCTGGCGTTTCAGCGGTACATCCCAGTATTGCATGAATACAATGTGGAACATGCGCATTGCACCGAGGTACTGGCATTTGGTCTTTCTTTCACCAACTCATCTGAGCCAGGCGGTCTATGAAACTTGTTTCACTGGGGCGCGTGGGGCACATGTGTGGAGTGTCCAACTTAATCACTGGATCTTGGCCTATTTTTTTTTTTCCATTCCGTGCATTTCTATCCTATCTTCTATGACGTTTGCCAACAACAATTGATGAATGCAGATCAACTCCAGTGTAGCACCTTAACCCCTTCAAAGTGCACTGGGCTGAACCCCCCAGTCTCCGGATATGAAGCTAAGATGTTATGGTGGCCTTACGATGAGGCCTATAAAATAAACCATACAATAAATGCACAATGACAGGTGCATATAAATAAACTATCTGCACCTGTCACTCACTTCAAACTCCACTGTTAGCATTACCATAACATAACAGAATGCTACTTGGACTATTTGCAACACACCTCGATATATACCCCACCCACTCATCCACCCACCCACCCACCAGCATGAACACCCACCCACCCATCACCATGAATACCCACCCGTCTGTCCGTCCGTCCGTCCATCCACGCACCACCGTGTGGTAATACCAACCTGTGTCTGTCATTGTCGCTCACAGCCACTCCACTGTCTTTCCAACACACAGAGGATGTGAGGTGGCCTTCAATTCTCGACCTCTGCCCACAGTGACGGTGTCAGAGGCAAGGTATACCGAGGGCGTACGGCACCTTCAGGCAAGATCAAACTCTTTGAACAATGGAGCACGCCCCAGGACTCCATTGGTGACGCTGCTTGGTTACCCGTGTTGCCAATGGATGAGGACATGATATGATGGCCGTGGTGCCGCAGCAAGTCTTTGCTTAAGAGGACACTGACAACTTGCTCATTACACGTGAGTCCACTGAGAGTCCCACAGTAGCTTGTGCTAGCTCATGCCTCATGATACTCATGTTACCATTAATATGTTATCGTCCAACGAATGGCTCAATGGCAGAGCCCCTGAAAAGATAGTTGCCGGTGTCGAATCCCAGGGGGCGCTTTTAAGTGTTTAAGTGCGTAAGTGCTTAAGACAGGGCTCCCTTATACCTACGCCCCAACCAGAAGTATGAGTACTATGTACCGCTGATGTACATGTCCTTCTATGTATTGCTTATGTAGATGTCCTACTATGTATCGCTTGCGTACATGTCCTAATATGTATCGCTTATGTACATGTCCTAATGAATGCCTGCTTGTTCGTCGTTGTCTACTTATTTTGTCTGCAATAATCTTTCACTTATATCAATCGAATTTATTTGCTTACTCTATTTTGCTGCTTTTACTTCATTGTACTGATTATACGTCACTGTACTGCTTTTAATTCATTTTACTGCTTTTACTCCATTTTATTCGCTTTATAATTTACTGAATCCCTGGATGGACTCTGCTGCAGTGGTGGTGTGTTCACGGACGATACATGCTCCACCCTGGAGGAGGACCTGAACCACGCGGTCCTGGTCGATGGCTATATGGAACGACGAGGGAGGGCGGAGGACACGGCTAGTCAAGAGTGAAGCTGGCCATAATAATAATAACAGTAATGATGATACTAATAATAATTCATAATATAATAATAATACTAACAAACAACAACAATGTACATCTGGGTGGCTTGCATACACGGTGAAAAAACACAAAACAAGCAAATGAAAGGGAAAAAGAGGCATTAAGAAAAAACCGCATAAAATCCTGCATCAAGGGGTCATATTTTGCATTTAGAGAGTAAAGTAAAGAGTTATAGAAATTGTCTTACAATCATAAGCTTCAACCCAGGTTGTGGTGGCGTGGTGTGTGTGTGTTGTGGGGGGGGGGGGGGGGGGGGGGTGGGGGGGCTGGGTCGGGATAGCTTTGTCTAGCCCCGCATTAGATAGATGTTAATAGAGAACATGGGGATAGGTGAGGAGGGGAGATGAAACAAGTGGAAAAGGAGTGTTACAGATTTCAAGCTTATTGTATTGCCCCTGCCAGTATGCCCTTCTACCTGGTGAATTGAATGGTGATATACAGGGATTTGTATTTCCGCTATGTGTAGCGCTCGCTAGTTTTGACCCCGTTATAGCAAAAATATCGCTATATAAAAGTAAGAAAAAAGTTTTGTTTTGCCCTAAATGTCCCTAAAAGGCTACAAAAGCTCTAAAAAGCTACAGAAAGCACTAAAATGCTGTCCCTGGAGGAGGCTTAAAACCTTAAAGCTAGGAGACACTCACTTTCAGATTTGAAAAACAAATTACTGTTGCTATATTACGTGCTTATTAGTCCCCCTTGACTCTGCTAAGCCGCTGGGGCACCCAATTGGAGTCAGTAGCTAAAGGCACAGGAAAAATGATTAATAGTCCAGCAGCAGCACCATCACCTCAGCAGGGAGAATCACCACAATATCAGCACCACACCTCATCACCAGCATCATCAGCATACTCATTGTCATTATATCATCACGAAGATCAAAACCACTAAGCATACAAAAGATCTTCGATGGACCCAAAGGTCTTCGATGGGACACTTCAAGAAGTGTCTTCGATGACACTTATTGTGTTTTCATTTAAGGTGAGTGAAAGCCTGAGGCAAAGACCAGGCAACATACCTCCTCTACCATCCCCACCTTATCAATCAGTTATGTTTATCGTGTATCCACTGAAGCTGAACAGCCACCACTACCCTGACTTCGACCTGCAAACCATGTAGACTGAGCCCAAAAGTTTAAAAGTTTTTTTTTGTGGTTTTAACAAAACGGGTAGCAACCCCAACAACAGCAAACGCCAAACAAAGATGGCTGGAATCATGTGGTGGGACCTTGTTGCTTCTGCTCCTTTTGCTGCCGATGTTTACATGTGCGTGCATGCCAGCGGTCTTCATGTGTGTGCGTTGGGGACGGACGGGTTGGGGAACGGTGGAAGGGCACCACCCACCCCCCCACACAACCCCGACGCCATCCCCGCCCACCCCACCAGCGCCCTCGCCAGGAGCCCGCCAGCCATCGCACGCGGGCACCGCGCACGAGCACGAAAGCGCACATCCGACGGCGCGCAAGGCACGCGCGCGCACGCGCAAGACACGAGCACGCACGACCCAGCAAGCACGCACCGAAGAACCACGCACCGCAGTAAATGACGCACGCAGCACGCAAGACGCAGCCACGCAACCGGATAGAGAACTCCCCCACCCCACCCCACCCCTCACTCACTCACTAACCACGATCACTCCACCTCAGAACTCACTTCACTCACTCACTCACACTCACCACTCACTCATCACTCCACTCTGGACCGTGTGCCGTTGACCGTGTTGACCGTGCCCTTGCTGCCTTTATCATTATGGGACTAGGGAAGGTGGTGCAGACTACCTACAAGAGGAGCATGGGTTGCGGTGAGGGGGAGTAATGCGCTTCGGCGAGTCGTTAAACACAAACTTGCAGGCATTTTTTCATCGCCGCCCCTCCTATGTACCCATAATGTGGGCGGCACGCTAACGGGACTTGGATGCGTTTTGCGCCTCCTTACAAAAAGCGCATAACACTGTCACGAGGGGGACCACAGCTATCCATCTCGTTTGAAGTTGACCTGGGTTTGGGCCGATGGATGCTCTTTCTATGAACAGTGATGTGGAGAAGAGAATGAGGAGGACGGAGAATGGAGGTTTGCAAAAAGGGCTTATGTATAACTGCGTGAGCGATCAGTCCCAAGTTGTTGTACATCGGTGAATCACCGATGGAACTGGGTTGAAGAGGATCTCACCAGCGGGTGAGTCGATCCTTGTGGCATGAGCTGTGTTGATGACGGGAGGCAACAATGAGGTTGGAAGGTAAGGCCAGGTTCAACAAACCCAAAACTGGTCGCACGGGTGGGCCAATGGTGCTGATGGCACATTGTACGTGGCTGACAGGCTGACACCGGACAACAACCGCATTCAGGAAGAGATCACTGAGGATGGACAATCAAAGAAGTTAACTTGTAGAAAGTGTGCAAGAAGACAGAACTCTGCAGGGTTAGGTTAGGATGCAGGTGAACAGGGATATAATGACAGGTCTGTTCAACGGTCCCAAGGGTGCCTGTCGTTGTGGAGTGGATACTGAGGGCTATGTCTTCGTGGCTGTTACCAACAAACAAAACTTGCATCCGCAGACTAAACAACGTTAATGGGCTATGGTCATCTCTTTGGATAGTTAACTGTGGCCAGCCTAGCGGAATCTCGAAATTAATTCAGACCCTTGTGAAACCGATAGGATGGCCATTGGCTCATTGGCCTGTGAGTTGATGGCCCCTAGACGTTGATGTTGACGGGGGGATGGTAACGTCTTTGTTGCCGATACAACAACACTGCATCGAGGATCGGTCCTACGGCAAGGTGAGGGCCTGGCCGTGATGGTGTTTTTGTTTTGGTTGTCGGATGAGGCTCCTAAGACCCAAGGCAGGATTGATGCTAATGACGTTCGTAAGGATGCTCGCTTTCAAACCGGCCCCCACTGGATTGTTGTCGACAAGAAGGTTTGGGTTTGCTGTATGTTGCTTGATTCTGAAAACCATGCATACGCGATGAGTTCCCGATCTTCTCCGCCTCATTTCCACCTCTGAGGAGGTGGTAGTGGTGGCACGGGGCGGGGTAAGAACAATCGGCAGGCAGACGGGGGTACCAGACAAACTCTTATAGGAGAAGAGATGGTTTCTATGGGAAGCAGGGCCATGACTTCCACTACCCCAAGCATGGCAATTGGGACTACAGGGGCAACATCATTGTGAATGATACAATATACACAACAGGTGAATTCCAGTATTGACACCCTGGGTACGGTTCTCTACCCTGGCTGGCAGTTACGGTGTTTCCTTCAATGCGGTAAGATCACCAAAGCCCCCGGACCAGCTGCTCATCACCCCCATTGGTGGTTGTGTTTTTGTAGCTGCTTCAGACCTAACGCCGCATCCCCACCTTTCCCTCCCTCCCCCTCCCCCCTTTGCCTCCCTCCCACCCTCCTTCCCCCAGCCCCTGCCCTCCCCCACCTCCCCAAAACGGTTGTCCTCCCGACGTCCCCTCCGCTGCTTGGCCAAACTGGAACCAAGCCATTTGCTGTACGCAAGCACGAATCATGAAAACATCGTGGGGACCTTCTTCTCTTGGTGGGTGTTTGGAGGGCGCCATAGTCAGCTGCTGCACTCATGAAAGCAAGGCATTCTATGCAGATTCCCTCCGGGTTTCGAACTAATAGCTAGTTTTGAAAGAGTCATTCCACTCGACGTGGATTGTAGGTTGTGATAGCAGGGACAGCAGTAGTGGACAGCAGCTGCAATATGTGTATAGATGATTCTCATGACAGTTGCTTTCTAACTGCTTTTTCTTGTTCTTCCTATGAAAGAGCGTGAACAAATGGTTTTCAAAGGATTGTTCATTGAGAAGGTGCTTCAATGCCAATGACAGGCTGGCATACACAACAATAAAATGACACATTTGTGTACCTGACCTATTATAGATAGATAGACATTGTTGAAGCCAGATTCGGGAAATGGTAAGGCCCAACCCGGGCCCAACCCATCCTTTTTTCATCTACGAGGAGCAACTTCTAGGCAGCTCATGATCCAGCCACTGGGCTAAGCACCAAGATTTCAGCAGTTCTGGACAGCGGATTCTGACTGCTTCCAGACACGCTAGGTTGCACTAGCTTTGGCTGAATAGCAAGTCAGGGGAGCAGTCTAGAGCTGTCGATTTTAGTCTGAACATAAAAACACTGGCTCAAACAGGCGTTATTCTTTCAATATAAATAATGTGTGAGGTCTACCGTAGTTATTAGGAATGTATCCTGCTTAACCACTGTTTATATTTCTGATTTATTTGTGTTTGGCGCAAGTCGTCAAACAGGGTTTGATGTCCTCAGTTTGTTGTTGCGTTATTTGCGACAGATGTGTTGGTTCAATGTTTTGCTGAGAGGTTTGTTGGCTCCATCACAAGTCAACAAGGAAATTGGGTGCTACTTATTGCTCTTCAGCAATTATTGAAAGAAGGCAACATGGGGAACTCCCTGTGCCTTATTTCTGTTGTTGTGCTCTGTCCTCGCCAAGAAGCAGTGAACTTGAATCCATACGGCTCCTTGACTTGGTTACTAAATACATAGCCTTCGGCCAGCCATCTGGACTACTCGCCGTCTCAGCGATCAGCCTTATGATTAATTTTCAGTTGGTCAAGTTCAGCTTTATATATTTTGCCTCCCATTCAAAAGAACGCAGTCATCACATTAAAATATAAAACAATGATTAATACACATCTTGAACTTTTCCTGAATCACACACTCAATATTTCCTCGGAACAACAGGTCGCTTTAATTTGAGGTAGGTTCAAAGTGAACCGCCACTTCATGATAACGGCGTGTGATGTGTGTGTTATTACCCATGTTTAAACCGTCCCAAGGCAAATAGGCAATGTAATCAAGCGAGCAGGAAATGTACCGTACACGATGTGTTGACGAAAAATTTGGTGGATGGGTTCCTCCAATTCAGGTTGGGTCTAGCGCTCAGGTCAAAACAGGGAGCGCCAGGAACTAGGACCATCCGCCAACATTATCACTGAAGTACCCCCCTTCACAGCGGTTAGCATGCAGGTCAAAGGGTAGCCATGTAAGTTCGTTCCAGCCCTCGCTTTGATGGACCAACGGAATCTTCTTGACTGGCTTGGTGTTCATGTGTTGCGGGCCAGAATGCTAAGCCTTGTTGTTGTTTTAGAAAAAGTACCATACCACACTCTGCGTTGGATGTTACAGTTTTCAGGCCAACTCGGGACGCCTAGAGTCTCTTTTTGAGTCAACTTGAATCTGGTTTGAATGGGACATACAAATGTTAAAAGGGCATGCCAAACACGTAACTTCAGCCAATTATGGAGGACCAGATGGCCCAGATTGAAAATCAGTATACAACTTAAGTGCCGAAAATTGATTTCAGTTTTTTGTTGATCTTCCGCCAAACCTATTTTCCTCCAACACTTCAGATGCGTACTGTAATCAGCAAATTGACTAATTTACTTACATGTGTTGGCAATGTAATCAAGGCGACATGTTGTCACGTTGATTACAAACATTTAACTAGGAAATTGACTGCAGTACGAGGCTACGAGCCCTGGCAAAAAGTCAGTCGATACAGGGATTGATGGAAGCAGTGGCATAAACTGCATACGTTGTGGCATAAACTGCGTACGTCTCTGCACAAAATCCATGATTTGATGGCAATTGCCGCAACGTGGGAAACAAAGGTTTTCAGGAGGTTTCTGAAAGGTTTTCTTCTATCTTCATGGTTTTAGGCCTCCGTCAGGGACAGCGTTTGAGTGCTTTTCCAGCCTTTCTAGCACTATAGCGCCATTGGGGGAATTTTGTTTCTGAATCTATGGAAATAATCCGTTAAAACGGGTCCAAAAAGTACGTGATCGCAAGTATAGCGGAAGAAGAAACCCCTGCAACCAATTGTATAAGCCGACCAAAAAGCCAGCGTCTGAGATGCGACCGACATAGTCTGAGGCGCGAGCCATCTCACGAAAGCGCGTCTGCGACGCATGGACCCCTCGCAACGGGTGTATCAGGACGTGAGGACCCTTATATGCAGGACGCCGCGATCTGACCAGCCCTGTTAGGTAACATGTGGTGGAACGGGAGAGGAAACTAAATAACTAAGCCACTAAACAGCAAACCGGGAGGGGATGTGAAATAGATCAGCACAGCTGGCCTTGGACTCAATGGAGGGCCCTATTTCCTGTAGTACAAATAGCATTCAGGGTAGCAGCAGATAGAGACCAATTACCGTTTTCATAATTAGCCGTTTTTTAAATTAACGTTCATGGCACAACAATTGCATTTTCTGTCACCCATATAGTCCACGGAGCCCGTGAAAGATTGGGGATCTCCAAAACGGGACGAGCATGTACAGGAGGTGGGAACCGGCAGTAAAGTAGAGAGAAATGAATGTCATGAGGGTATACAAAGCGCGCGCTTTTGCGCTGTTGAGCGCTGACTTTTGCCCCTCTGCGCTTTAAGCGCAGTTTTTGCAACCCCTTGTGGGCTCTGCAAGCAAACTTTTAGCG
>JACBWV010000358.1:135228-175929 GCA_013435795.1 Chlamydomonas sp. ICE-L | reverse complement strand
TTGCATGTAGGATTGTTACACCACAGTGGATGCTTCGTTTTTGGTTTGTACAATTACCAAGCTTTGGCACTTGATGTTGATTAGGAAGGTGGAGTTGTATCCCCTAACTCCTGAATGGCTGTGGAATAGGCGGCTGAGGTCACCCGGCTATGATGCCATGCACAGACGTGTCAAGAAGGGTTATGGTTAAGAAACTACCCCTCTCACTCTAACCAGGTCCCAAAAACTGGCTAAGAACCCTTGGTGATGCTTGTAAAAGGCTCTAAAGGGCCAAACGTCTCACTTTTCTAAAGCAGCCACTACTCCGATCACTTGCACCCTCTCCAACGCCTTCACTTGGACATCATGGGGCCAGTTCATATTAGAGGTCTGCGTGGGGAGTTTTATATTCTGTGCCTCACAGACCAAACACTCTGGCTATGCTGAAGTGTTGTGCTTGAGGACCAGGGATGAAGCTCCCTTAGCAGTTCAGACTATCATCCTCAGATGGATGAATCAGCTGCACGGGTTTGCCTTTAAGTGCCTGAGGTCTGACAGGGCTAAGGAGTTTATAGTAAAGTGGTTTGAGGATTGGCTGATATCGGTTGGGGCAGTGCATGAGTTATCTTTGGCATACACTGCACAGCAGAATGCAACTGTGGAGAGGTACAATGGGGTCTTACAGTCTATAGCTAGGAGCATCCACCTGGAGTCTAAGCTAACTAAGTCTTCTGGCCCTATGCCTTCCTAGCTGCGTGTTACCTTCGTAATCGCTTGCCCAATCAGGGAGATAAGACTCCTCATGAGCTTTTCTTTGGGGTTCAGCCTGATGTGTCGATGTTGCGCGTGTTCGGATGCCCTTGCTACGTTACGTAGTCAATGGGAAGAAGCGCAACAAGCTGGACGAAAGGGCGTTATCTGGTAGACTGGTTGGGTATTCCCTGGTGAGTAAGGGTTATTTTGTTTGGGTTCCTAAGTTGCGCCAGGTAGTAGAGAGTCGTGATGTACTCTTCTATGAGCAGTTTGATCATAACTGTATTCCTGGGCTATCTCCCTATGACGGGTCGCCGTATGTCTCTCGCATCCCTGCCGCTATCAACGGACATATGCCTGTGCCTACGGTTAATTCCCTTGACCCTTTGCTAACCCCAATTGTCGACCGCTGCCCTGATCATGGGATGACCTTGCGTCCCAGGTCAGGGGCTGATGGTGCTGTATTGTGTGTGAAGGCACTGGGCGGGCGAGATTCTGCAGTTCTTTCAGATAAAATCTTAGCCGAATCGCAGGGGGTCGCCAGGCCCTCCTCTGCGCCACATTTCGTCGGTGAAGATTTAGGATTACGACAGCCTTCGATCATAGTGGTACCTGGATCAGGTCCATTGACTAATAGTCGCCAACCTCCGACCACCTCGGATGGCTCGCGGGTGTCGTTCATTCAGACGCCTCCTGTCGTCCCTGGTGGATTACTCGGGTCAAGCCCATGTGATGATGTAGCCGTTGCCGATAGTGCAAGTGATGATCTGGAACACTGGTCGGGTTCCGATACTGCGTATGGCTGGGGTGTTCCGGTCGACCCAGGCTTCGTTGATATAGAGGCAAATAAGGCCGGCCCTGTTCAACCAGGCAGTAGTTCTGCACTGGGGGCTATACTACCGGTTACTGCTGATACTGCTGATATCCCCGCTGCTCATGTACAAGTACACTGCTTGTACGTGGGAGCATACATTTCCACTTCCACTGAACTGACCTTCAAAGCTGCCAAGCTTCCCACCAACCCTGACAGGGATCAATGGCTCCTTGCTATGAAGGATGAGATGGCGTCCCTACATGCCCATGGCACTTGGGCGCTCACTCCACTGCCTCCTAAACAGAGGGTCCTGTCTGGCAGGTGGTTATTTGTGAAGAAGGTTGGGGTTGATGGTTCTATTCGCTTCAAGGCACGTTTTGTGGTTCGTGGTTTTCTGCAGCGTCCTGGGTTGGATTTTCATAATGTATATGCCCCCGTTTCTTCTAAAGCAGGTCTGAGGGTGCTCCTGGCTGCCATCACTCATAGGAAGATGTTTGTTCGGCAGCTGGACATCAAGACTGCATTTCTGAATGCTCCCCTTGAACCTGGTCTGGACCTGTACTGCCACCAGCCTGAGGGCTTTAAGGTACTTGGTCCTAACGGTGTTCCCCTTGTGTGCAAGCTGATCAAGTCCCTTTATGGTTTGAAACAGGCGCCCAGGGCTTGGAGTATGGATGTCAAGCGGGTTTTGGTTGCACATGGTTTTATTATGTGCAAGGCGGAACCTGCTCTGTATTTTAGGAGGGATTCTAATGGTGGGTGGAGCTATTACATTACATTACATTACATTACATTACATTACATGTTAAAGTCTACTTGACACCGCGAGGGTGTATGAGACTCTGTGCTTTAAACAAAAAGAAAAAGCACCCACAAAGCAAAAAACCCCATTACATCAGGGGTGTGTCGAGGACAAACAAACCAAACTCCCAACCACCGTTTTGGTGGCGTAGGTATTAAACCCCTTAGAGCCGGACCCAGATCTCAACCACTTACAGTGGCGGAGGTAAGAAGCTAACAAATGAGAAGTCACAAGAAGAAGAAAAAAAGGGATGATAAATTACGGTGCCACTAAGCAGTCCAGGGCTTCCTGTCTTGCTCTTCTACAAGTAGAAAGATAGTCGGCTAGGTTGCTCCAAAAAGACGTAGTGCCATTTCCATTCATATAGGTTCTGAATGTGGAATCGCAGAATTCCACATTCCATACGGTTAAGTTGGTATCCTCATGGACATGCCTATAAATATCTGTAAACAGCTTCTGGTAGCGGAGGCGAATATCATTATAAAAAGGGCACTCAAACATATGCATTTCATCCTCAGGTTTTTGGAACCCACACATTTGACAGTGTCTCATTGAGCGAGGGATGTGTGCTCTATCCACCACCCTCATTCTTTCTGTGTTCAGCCAATGGGAACCCATTTTAAACTGTGCTATAGAACGAATCTGATCCTGCTTATGTAAGGCGGATGTAAAGGGAATCAAGCCATTCTCATCATTGCTGTTGGCTGCGAACCATTTTTGGTATCGGAGGCGTTTAAAGCCAACCCTTCTCTCATCAGGGATGTCTCTAACTGCATTGGTGTCACTTGGGTACTTAAACCTCCATGACTCAACTCAGCTATGTTAAACCTCCATGACTCAACTCAGCTATGTCCTAACCTATGTTGATGATTTTATCTGTGCTTTTAGTGAGCTGGATAGGTATGTTTTGCTGATCAAGGCTATGGAGAAAGCTGGCTGGGAGGTCAAAGAGATGGGTGTGCCGGTTCAGTTCCTCTCCTTGGACATGGCTTGTACACTTGACTCTGACGGCAGGTGTGTTCAGATCAACCTCTCCCAGCACTCCTACATTGTTGATCTGGTGGAGCAGTTTGGTCTGACTGCTGCTGCCAAGCCCAGGTTTGGTGCCCCCATGGACAAGTCCACCGTCACTGACCCACCTGGAGAACCCCTGTCCTCTAATAGCCAGTACCTCTCTCTTGTTGGTGCTTTGCTATACCTGGCTACTTGCACCAGGCCTGATATTGCCTTTGCTGTGAGCTACCTGTCCAGGTTTTCTGCTCACCCTACCGTCCCCCTGTGGGGGGCAGCCAAGCGTTTGCTTTTGTATTTGAGGTCACATTCCCACCTGGGACTCACTTACACACACAGCCCTGATTTCTCTTTTACTGTCTTTAGTGACTCATCCTTTGCTGATGATGGGTCTGACAGGAGATCTCAGACTGGCTTTGCTGTCCTGGCTGGAGGGTGCATAGTGAACTGGATGAGCAAGAGGCAGCCTACAGTTGCCATTAGCTCTTGTGAGGCTGAGTATCAGGCCCTGTCTCAGGCTGCCAGGGAGGTGCAATGGTTGAAGAAGTTGAGGGTGGATCTGGGTCTGCCTTGTGATTTAGTTACCATTCAGGGTGACAACATAGGGTCTCTGAGATGGGCCAATGACTGGCAGCTCCTCCCTCGCAGCAAGCACATTGATGTTATTCATCACTACATCAAGGAGCTGATGGAGGACGGTTCACTAGATGTTGCCTATGTTAACACCAAGGACAACTGTGCTGACCCCTTCACCAAGCCCCTTGATCCTGCTGTGTTCTGGAGGTTTATGCGGATGCTTGGGATGACCGCTTCTTCTTAGGGTATATACATTTTTTTTTTTTTACATCGGTTTCTTTGGTTATCATTGTATGGCATTAGGTTCCTATTCCCGGATCGGGTTTTCTATACCGTTGTTACCCATCTTTGATATTCGGTTTTCATCCTTTTCTAACTTGGCAAATTTTGGTTTTTGCCGTGTTTCATTCCTTCCTATAAACCTTTGGGTTTCCATTTGAAGTTCTCTCGAATTTTCGGAGTTCTTTGATTTTTTTTTTTTTCAATCTGTTACATATAGTTCTATGTCACCAGTGCCATAGGTGGAGAAGTAGTATTGTATGTCACCTGTGTCATAGGTGGAGTGTCAGCATGAATTGCGGTGCTCTCACGCGTTTTATGACTTGGTGACTACTTATGTACTTCCTTAGAACTATCGCTCCTGACAGTACTATGTCAGCTTACTGTTGACTGCGTCATCGGTTCTTCTGACACGCGCTGTCTAACCTGTACCCTGATCAGGTTCCAGGCTACCGCCCCCCCTTTCCTCCGCTGGTGTCCCTTTATGGTTCCACTATCTTTTGTAATATTTATTCTCGTCTCCGCATTTATAGATTGGCGTGCTGCACACACTAAGTCCACTCTCCGGAGTGTTATCCAAGCTGATAACCTGGAGGCCTGAGGAGGGGGTAGCTAGGTGGAGACATGGGTGAGTAGTGGTAAGAAGAGAGGGAGGAGGGTGTTGGTGGAGTAGAGTTTGCCGGGGTTTTTTGACAAGAGATTTGAGTTTCCGTGGGTAGGTTATTACAATGTCAGAGGAGGTAAGAGTGGGAGGTGGTGTGATAGTGGAGGGCTCCCAAGATGAGGAGAGGCTTTGCATGTAGTATGTCCGTTGGTTAATAAAATCTTGGAGTTTAGGAAAGTAGGTATCTTGGCTGTGGGGGTTGCATATAAGGATGAGGTGCAGTTTTTGGGTGGAGGGTGGAGTGTGAGATTTGCTGCCAAGCCAGATTTCAGAGGTTGTATACAATTTAGACTGTGGTCTAGAGTCAATATAGTGAATCCATGAGTGGTGGAGGAGAGTTTTGTAGGGGGCAGCAAGGTCGTCAGGAAGGAGCATCAGGGTGCAGGTAGGGCTGAGGATATTTTCAGCATGGTCAGCACTGGCTAGGGCCCACATTAGAGCTTGGTGTGCTTGTGTAGTGGAGTTAGGAATGTCCACCAGGGAGCCCCCAGTCCAGATGGTAAGAAAGGGGTCTTGGTTAGAGCCAAAGAGCTGATCAGCAGGGCTGGTAGAAGAGAAGCTGGTGAGGCCTTGGTCGTAGCTAAGAGGGTTAGAAGTACGATGGTGAGTAATGCCCAGGGCAGCTGCAGCTTGGTAGAGGAGGGGAGAAAGAGTGTTGGTGGCGGCAGGAGCAGCTCTGTATCTGGTGAAGAGGGCAGCTAAGTCAGTGTGATATGTCCCTCCTTGGGTCAATTGGTTCCATTTGGTAGGGTGGTGATTTTTGAAGTGGTCATAGTTTTGTTTGAGAGAGGTAAGTCTGTCGTTGGGAATGTGCCCAAGACAGTGACCAGTGGGGTTATAAAGATATGAAACGTTGGTGTGTGTGTGTGTGGATTGGTCATCCAGAGTGGTGAGGATGCCTGTTTGTATAATGTAGGCTGAGGGTGGTTGAATGTCCCAGTCTGGGTGCCTGTCGTGTGTGTCAATTTTCAGAAGTTTGTGAACAAGGTTGTGGTTGTCAGCATTAAATCCTGGGGAGGTGGCCCATTGGCCTTGTTGTTGAAGGTTAGTAAGGTGGGTGTCCTTCCTAGGGTTAAGGTGTGTGGTTAATGGGGGAGTAGTTTTAAAAGTGTGGGTTAATTGGTCGTATGCTGGTTGTCCCAAAAGTTCAACAAGGTGAGACGCATGGTGAGATTGGGGTTTCCAATGTATGGTGGAGGTAGTGGAGGTAAGAGGTGTGTTGTGGTGGATGCTGTATCCCATGTGTGTGTAGGAGTTGATATGTTCGTTGTGCATGATGGTTGGGGCCCATTGAACGTGGACAACAGTGGAAGTGACTAGTTTGTCGTCGTTATAGGAGCGCTTGCCCCGCCAGCTCGTGATGTGCAGGGCTTTGTATTGGGATCCGTAGGTAAGGTGGAGCAGGCGCGCCGGTGGTGCAGGTGCGCTGCTGTCGGGGGATGTCATGGCCTCGCGGATCCTGTCAGGGTGTGAGGTGGGAGTTATTCTATATGCACGGTAAAATTTAGAGGTGGAGGAGTGACGGATCCAGGATTTGCACTAGTGGCGTGCTGCCCAGGTGGCATCACTGTTGGCGCAGCCCCATGCTTGGTGCGCGTGACTGCCTTCGGTCTGCGTAGGCCACGCCCACCATTGGTTTCCTTCCAGGTCCCCAATGGAATCCGCCTCGTAGTCTGCGTCAGTAATAGTGGCGTGAGGTTGGTAACGCTGGGTGGGTGGGGTGGAGGGTTCAATAGAAGCAGGAGGTTTAACGTTATCGGTTGTGTTCTGCGCAATTGCGTAACCGGGCGCAAGTTGTCGGTGTGAGAGGGGAAGTGGGTCAGAGTGTATTGGGGAGGCGACAGTTTGGAGGGAGGAGAGGTGACCGGTGAGGCGGTTCAGGGACCGTTTGTGGTGTTTAGTAACTTCGTGTAAGGTGATAAGAGAGAGATCTGTAGTGCTGACAAGGTGAGTTCCCATGGGGGTGACCAGGTCATGGTATGAATAGATGTCCAGGTCATGGAATGGAGTCATGAGTGATACAGGGATTGCCTGTGGAGGGAGAGGAAGAGAGTGTATGTTAAGTTTGTCAAGAAGTTCTGTGTCATTCCAAGAAATTGTTGTCAGATTTTTTAATAATTTCCAGCTGGCGGGCTAGGGACATATACTTCAGTTGCTTGCGGGATAGAGAGAGAGGATCTAGAGTGGTCATGGTGGAAGTTGATTTATTAAGGAGAGCTCTAGTGAGGATTCCCAGGTGACCTTGGTCGTTCATGGAATGGGTGAGGGCTGTTGCAGTAATTTGGGTATATTCAGTGAGTAGAGAGGGCACCCCTAGTCCTGCCTCTGTTTTAGGGAGGTGGAGTGCTCTTGTCGGAAAAGATCTGGGAAGGGAGCAGCAGAGTTTAACTGTTTTTAATACTGCTCTGTCAATGACGTGAATGTCGGTTAGTGAGAAGGGAGCTACTATCATGGGGTATTTAATAGCTGCTCTGACACATTGTGAAATTATTCGTAAGCATTGGGTGGGGGTTGCCCTGTTTTTAGCTTTGGTGAGGATACTCAGCCCTTTATTGTGAATGGTTTAAATAGTAGAGTGGAGTTGAGTTTTCCAATTTAAGTTAAGTGACATGTGAACCCCCAAGTATTTGTAGGCTTGGTCAGGCGGCTGGTAGGTAGCATAGGAGTTTCCTAGTGGAATTTTATCTAGCCTTTGTTTGAGAGTGTTGTTGTGAGTAGGTTGAGAGGGGTGTGATTTGTGGAGTATGCCACTGACCACACATTTGGTGGCGTTAAGAGGAATGCCCGACCAGATGCTAAAAGTTTGAACTTTACCACATTGGATGCGAAGGTCCTCTGAGCTGCCGGTTAGGACAGCAGTGTCGTCAGCATACCCCAAGCTGCTGGTGTGGTGTTCATCTGCTGTTTTGGAGGGTAGGGATGCTGCTCTGTATCCTCGTCCCCCAGAACGGAGCCATCTGTGTAGGGGTTCTAGAAAGATAATGAAGAGTAGGGGGGAGAGAGTATCTCCCTGGATGGTGCCCCTAGTGATGGGGATGGGGGAGCCAGGTGTATTGTTAAGGAGAATATGTGTAGTAGAGTTTGTTTATATTCCTTTAATAGTATCTATAGTGTCGTGGGTGTAACCCAAGCTGTGCATGATGCAGAGAAGTTTTTGGTGGTCAATCATGTTAAAAGCAGAGCTAAAGTCAAAGTAGGCAGCATAGAGGTCCTGGTGGAAGAGGGCAGCGTCCTCAATGTTGTGGAGTAGGTTCAAGAGTTGTCTATAGGTACTTTTGTCTTTTCTGAAACCTTCTTGGCAGGCGCTAAGAATGTGGTTGGTTTCAGAGTAGGTAGTAATAGTGTTAGTAACAAGGGAGGTCCAGAGTTTGGCTACAGCATTGTTAAGGCCTATTGGCCTGTAGTTTTGAGGTAAGCAAGGATCTGATTTTTTGTAGAGCATGACTGTGTGTGAGGTTTTCCAGCAGTCAGGTGTTTCTCCCAGGATCCATACTAGCTGCATGAGTTTGTGTATTATGAGGTGCATTTCCTGTGGGAGGCACATAAGTAATTCATTAGGTATGCCGTCTGGGCCAGTGGCTTTGTTGGTAGAGAGTTTCCTAATACAGTCAGCATAGGTGGTTGAGGAGGAGAGAAAGGTGTAGGGAGAGGCAGTGTTTTGTATGGAGTTGGCTGGAGTTTCCAAGTGGTATTTGTCTGTGTGTGTTTCCCATTGAGGGGGGGTGGCGTGTCGTGTATAGTCATCTGAGATGGGTGGAGTGGGAGGTGACATGAGTTTTCCCATATGTTTAGTCATAACTTCCAGGAGACCCTGGGTGCTAGTGCTGAGTGTGTGTGTGGATGCGTCCAGTAGAGCAGTGGGTGTGTGTGTGTGATTTTCAGGAGAGAAAACATACCTGTGAGTTTGTCGTGCCTGTGTGCTGAGGCGGCGTCGGAATTTCTTAATGGAGGCGGTTGCTCTCTCCTCTTTGAGTGCAACCTGCATGTGACGTAATTCTGTAATGCTTTGTTTAATATCAGCAGTTAAGGAGAGACAATAGTCAGAGAGGAGTAAATTTTGAAAGTGCTGTTGTATTTTAATTGTAGTGGTGGGTGAGTATGTGCCTGCCGTGTGAGGTGTGCTTCTAAGTCCCATGTCTCCAAGAGAGAAAGACGCATAGTGGCGATGATATGGGCATGTAGTCTGTAGTGCACAATACTGCACGGCGGCAGGTAACTCGGGACCTGGTAGTAACCGGCCCATACTTCGCCTACTCAAGTAGCAACATATAAGCCGTCTACAACACTCTCAGCTGGGTCCCAGGAGGGTTGATAATAAACGTTGAAGTCCAAATCTTTCGGGAAAATACTGTTTGTTTACCGGGATACGATTGCTGAAATCTGTTATGCTACTGCATATGGCAGCAGGGTACTTCAGGAAGACCCCCAGCTCTGCTGCCTGACACGCAACCAATCGTATGGCCTGTGTCCTGCGACGCAATGGACCCTTCCTTCTGGTCAACGGACCCTCCCCACGTTGCATCCTGCGATGCAACGGACTCTTCGACGTTGCGTCTGCGACGGAGGACGCAGCGTCCTGAACAACCTTGTGTGGCAGTAGCATGATGCACTCAGCACGCGTGTAAGCCTGTGGAGGTCCTGATGAATACTGGACCACGCCACTGGGCCGCATGCTAGCTGCTGGTGCTCATCAGGTTCCGGCAGTCGCTGTATAACCTGACCTGGTTTAACCGCCCTACTTAGTATCGCCCATTGTGTAACCAATAATGTCAGCGTTAGCTGTTCTATGGTTCTACCGCTCTACTTATATTAACGTCCACTGTGTAACGATTTTGTTTTTTAGTTGTGAAAGGATTTTCACCCCAGGAGGTGGGTCTCCCGACAGAAACCAGCGACACGGAGGATTCAGATGGCAGCATTAGCTGTATCATGGTTCTACCACCCTACTTATAGTTGTGCCCAACTGTGTAACGATGACGATCAGGGGCCCCTGATAACGATCCCTATCCTTCACAGAATCAGCGAGAAGCCAAATTGCTGGCTGGAGCCATGGAACCAAGTTCAAGTTTGATTAATTTTACAGAGATGGTAAGATAGACAAATAAGTTTCGACATCTGAACAACATCTGCAGCCAGAATCTCGGATCATGGGATCTGCAGCCTACCCTATACCAGGCCAGGCTGAGCATGGTGTGGCTGGAAAGACAGTACAAGGGCGGTATGGGTCTTACATGCGGGACGTTACAGCTCCAAGCACGCGGTACATCATCCAGATAAGTACCGTAGTAAGTGTACAATCCAACATATATATACCATCTCAGGTCGTGACTTAAGTTGTAGTCTTGACAGGCCAACATTAACATCACTTATATAGGTTCGCTCGTGTACAGGGTGGGCAGTCACCATTACCAAAACTGGCACCACACACTGGTGTGAGCGGTGGGGATTGGTGGCTAAGGTGTCTAAGGGGATAGTGGACGGCTGGTGTGGGTCTTTGCACGCACGTCCATGTGTATGTGCTACTGTCCAGGGGTAGCCAAATTGGCTGTATAATACATGTTTATGCCTTGACCTTGGCCTCTAGCTTCATCATGTCAATGAACTGCTCAAAGCAGATGTCGGCATCATGGGGACCAGGGGAGGCCTCAGGAAATTTGAAATTGTTACATCCGTGTAATACCGTTACTCACAGGACGTGAAGTTAAGGACACCATAGCGTAAGCCGGAGCTAGCCATAGTCACCGTAGGGCCACCTCAGTAAAAAGAATCACCACCGATGCCTGACCGGCAGGCATCGTGGCCACATCATGCCAGTGCAGCTTAATACGGGGGTTTTTCACCCCGGTTGGGAAGCACCAGCACAATGTAGCTGGCAAGACAAAACCTGAGGGGGTGCACGGGCTGTGTGCTAGTCCCCGGGTATCGAACCGGGGTGTGCTTCCATAAAACGCCTGCACTGTAAAATACTCTGAAAGCTAGTGATGGTGTGGGAGTGGACTGTGTCCGCCAGTTTAAGGGCACACGGTCTCTTTAGTCCAAGTGTGGTCATAGAAGTCAAAAAAGAGGTTGGAATAGTACCAGTTGTTCCAACGGTGATAACTTCGTAGTGAACGAGGTATCCAGCCGATCTAAGGCCATTTACTAATTCAACATGCTGGGCGTGTTTAGTGATAAACTTAGAAGCATGGTTGGTATCAGAGCAGTATCCAAGCTCAAGAACCCAGAGTTCTTTATCAGCCATACAGGTAGGAGAGTCTATGTCAGGTAGGACGGCGAGGTCAGGTCTCATTCTCTTCCAGTCCTCTACAGTAATAGTGGAGGGGCGTAGCCAGTCAGGGAGACGTTTGCCCAGGACCCCTCTGGGGAGGTCCTCTTCCTTGCCAGCGTCCATGATCATTCTGCGGGATCCCAGGGCTCCGGTGCAAATGGCCTTGTGGATGAGCCGCACTGCGGCGTCATGTCTCTTGATATAGAGCCCCTTGAAAGTCCGGTGTGTGCAGCCCGCCAGGATGTGGCCCGCTCCGTCCTCACAGGTGTGGCAGATGGGGCATAGGGAGTTCGTGGGTGGGTGAGTGCTGGTAATATAAGGGAGTTTCCAGCGGAATGCAAGTTTACGGTTCCACAGTCTACCCCAGCGGGCTTTAAGGATGTGGAATTTAGTTTTATGTTGGATAAGGGTTGAGGTCCAAAATTTGTTACTTGCATGAGGAAGTTGGTGGGGAGTGTTATCAGCCCAGGTGGTTGCATAAATCCCTTTAAGAGGGTGTTGGCCAAGGTGGCAGCTAGTGGGCAGGTTAGAGGTGATACCTTGTGTAAGGTTAGGTGCTAGGATGCGTGGGGGAATATCTCCCATGGGTGTGCTAGGCCAACAGTCTCATATTATAACTAACTGCCTTTGGTCAGCTCAATCGTTGCCAGCACTTTCCGTCGCGATCACTCTCCGCCAAGTTTTAGCGTCTCAGGCGACGCTGCATATAACTTTTACCACCTTGTGTTGTGGTCTAAGATGTGATGGGAGTTCGGAATATTGTATCATTTTGTGCTGTTGTAAAAGTCGTTTACGATAGCGTCAGCCTGTTTTACCACCGATTGTTTTGGTCAAAGTCATGAAGGTGCTCATTTCCAATCAAACTTCACTAAGTTAAGTTTTTGTAGCGGCAATTTTTTTAGTGGCAGTTTTTTTAGTTTTTTTAGTTTCGGGTACTCTCATTATTTTGGGGTATCTGTAGCAGTGTCTTCAAAACAAGACTAAAGCTATAAACATCTAAGAGCTGGTCGACGTGGGCAGGGCGTAGAAGCAAGGTTGCTCTGCCGCCCAGGGTACTACTTCTTGCCAAATTTTTCTGACAATTCTGGTAAAGTTGGCCTGAAAAGTGGAGGTACGAACTACAAACTACGAGTCCCAAATCCAAATCATCTGCTGAACAGGTACATACTATTGGTATAGAGACCTGTACATGTCTATAATCGGTATGAGTTCGAACCCTGTCACACTCCCTGGTTTCCGCGGCTATCTCACGGGGGGATGTATTGTTTTCTGCATAGAGATAGACGCCAAATGTACGGTGTATAGAACCTTGCAGCACTTATTATTCTGCTTCAGTTAGGGCAGGTCGTCGAGGAAATCAAAGTCGACCAAGAAATTGGACATGCTGCGGGATGAAGTGAGGTGAGGTGAGGTGAGCAGGTGAGGGTGCTGACAGGGGGCAACAGTTAGGGTTGCCTCTGCATAGCCCCAGTCTTCATCGTCAGACTTCATGGACGCCTCTCTTGCTGCTCCCCATGGATACGGTGGGGTGAAGGAGTAAGGCCGCTTTGCCGATGGCTGTCCGAACAAGTCCTCAACGCCATCGGAAGAGTAAGCCCCCGACTGCCAGTCAGAGCTGAAGGGAGTCTCAGGGGCAGCAGAGGGTGCAGCAGAGGGGGCGGCAGCAGAAAGGGATTGGGAGGGGGCAGCAGAGGGGGCAGCAGAGGGGACAGCAGAGGGTTCAAAGCGGCTTCGGACTTGGGAGGGGGCGGCAATGGTTCCACAGCAGCTTCGGGGCTGGTAAGGGGCAGCAGTGGCTTCAAAGCAGGTCTGGTTGTGCCAGGGGGCAGGGTCCGCCTCCTTGTGGTCTGCTTCACCAGTGTAGCAAATTCCGTTAAGCCAGTGCTGCTTGGAGGGCTCAGAGCCAGGTGCAGGTGGGGGGTCCAAGAAGGCTTGAGGAGGGGGGGTGATGGGCATGGGCATGTACTTGGTATATGCCTGTGCGTGAAGTTGATGTGTGCCAGTAGTTGGCTTGTGCTGTTGTTGGCCTGTGCCAGCGCTTGCAGTTGGCAGTGTATGTGCATGTGCTTGGCCTGTGTTGTTGTCCGCCTGTGCCTGTGCCTGTAAATGTAGTTGGTCTTTGACATAGGCGGTCAGTGCCTGTGCCTGTGCATGTAGTTGGTGTTTGGTGTGGGCAGCATGTGCCAGTGCCTGTATTTGGTCTTTGATGTAGGCGGCCTGTGCTTGAGCTAGTGCATGTGCCTGTGCTTGGCCTGTGCAGTGCTCGGTATGTGCCTGTGCCAGTGCATGTGCTTGGCCTGTGCAGTGCTCGGTATGTGCCTGTGCCAGTGCATGTGCTTGGCCTGTGCAGTGCTTGGTATGTGCCTGTGCCAGTGCATGTGCTTGGCCTGTGCAGTGCTCGGTATGTGCCTGTGCCAGTGCATGTGCTTGGCCTGTGCAGTGCTTGGTATGTGCCTGTGCCAGTGCATGTGCTTGGCCTGTGCAGTGCTCGGTATGTGCCTGTGCCAGTGCATGTGCCTGTGCTTGGCCTGTGCAATGCTTGGTTTGTGCCTGTGCCTGGTGGTTGTCACTGCGTAGGACAGGTGCGGGTACCATGGGGGGGCATGGGCACTCGGAATTATATGAGCACTTCGAGACAAAGGACTCGGAGCTACATGAAACGTGATGCTCATCATCATGCGTGCTGGCGTGGGATGCCGAGCCATAGGTGGAGGAGAAGGGAGTTAAGTGGTTCACTCCTCCCACCAGTAGGGGTGGGGGGTGATCCATGTCGGGAGAGCAATCCCATCCTGCATTGGGGAAGTCCTTCACTACTTGGTCCAGTAGGGTTGGGGGAAGAGCCAGGTCGGAAGAGCAAGCCCAACCCATATTGGGGGACTCTATCACAGCTTGGGACAGTAGGGGTGGGGGGTGCGCCATGTCAGAAGAGCAAGCCCAACCTGTACTGGTGGAATCCCCTCTCTCCAGGTGACCCCTGGAGGCCGTGGTCGTCCCGGAAGAGAAGTAGGTACGAGCCGATGAAACGTTGGTCATGGAGGAGAGAAGGTTGGAGGTACGGGAGGGGAGGTTGGAGGTACGGGAGGGGAGGTTGGAGGTAGTGGAGGGGAGGTTGGAGGTAGTGAGGGAGGTGGAGGTGGAGGAGGGGTGGAGGTAGTGGAGGGGAGGTTGGCCCCCTGACGAATTACGACATTGGCGAGCTCTGTATTCTGCTGCAGGATGAAGAATGCCAGCTCAGCAGTACTGAAGAGGCTGCTGGTAGGGGGGTGGATAGGCTCTGGCCTACGTCGCTTGTTTTGTACTGCCTGCTGCCCCAGTACATGCACTAGCTGCTGAATTGGCTGGGAGGCGTATCTGCCTTTGGAGGCAGTGGGTTCAAGTGACCGAGCCTTACTGGGGCGAACCTGGAGATAGGGAGGATGAGATGTTGGTGTTGGTTTGGGTTACTTTGCTTTGGTTTGGTTTAGGTTTGTAGGATGAGATGTTGGTGTTGGTTTGGGTTGCTTTGCTTTGGTTTAGGTTTGTAGGATGAGATGTTGGTGTTGGTTTGGGTAACTTTGGTTTGGTTTGGGTTACTTTGGTTTGGTTTGGTTTAGGTTTGTAGGATGAGATGTTGGTGTTGGTTTGGGTTACTTTGGTTTGGTTTGGTTTGGGTTACTTTGGTTTGGTTTGGTTTAGGTTTGTAGGATGAGATGTTGGTGTTGGTTTGGGTTACTTTGGTTTGGTTTGGGTTACTTTGGTTTGGTTTGGTTTAAGGTTGTAGGATGAGATGTTGGTGTTGGTTTGGGTTACTTTGGTTTGGTTTGGGTTACTTTGGTTTGGTTTGGTTTGGGTTGGGTTACTTTGGTTTGGTTTGGTTTAGAGTTGTAGGATAGGATGTGGGGAGTTGGTTTGGGTTACTTTGGTTTGGTTTGGTTTAGGGTTGTGGGATAGGATGTGGGGTGTTGGTTTGGGATTGTTTGGGTTAGTTTGGGTTAGTTTGTGAGCCTTACTGGGGTGAACCTGGAGATAGGGAGGATGAGATGGGGAGGGTTAGATGGGGAGGGGAGGGTTAGATGGGGAGGCATGTGAGTGGGGGTTTAGGGTTCAGGTTTAGGGTTTCGGTTTGCCAAATAATGCAAGTATAGGACGGAGGGCTTGAGATCTAGTGGTAGATCATTTGTCTTTGGATGTTTGTTTGTTTGTTTGCATGTCTGTCTGTCTGTATGTGTGTGTGTATGTATCAGTCCAGGGATAGGGCAAATAGTCTAAAGGGACTTGCCCAACCGTGATAGGAAGGGCTAAAAAGAAACTATTAGCAAGCCCAAAGTTTCTACCTACATTGGAGACAAAGAATCCCCGTTCCGACGAATGGCTCAATGGTTGAGCTCCTAGAAAGAACATAGAAGTTACCGGGTTCGAATCCCCACGGGTGTGATTTAGTTTTCGCGGTCGCTGTCAACCAGAGGGCTCTCAACCGCCATGGTAGCTTTGTCCAGGTCTTGGTAGCAGCCCGTTCCCTACTGCCGTTAGACAGGCCCCTGTCGTTAGACAGGGACCTACTGCCGTTGGACAGGGCTCCCTTAGTAGCAGCCCGTTCCCTACTGCTCGGTAGACAGGGACCTACTGCCGTTAGACAGGGACCTACTGCCGTTAGACAGGGACCTACTGCCGTTAGACAGGGCTCCCTTAGTAGCAGCCCGTTCCCTACTGCCGTTAGACAGGGACCTACTGCCGTTAGACAGGGACCTACTGCCGTTAGACAGGGACCTACTGTCGTTAGACAGGGACCTACTGCCGTTAGACAGGGACCTACTGCCGTTAGACAGGGACCTACTGCCGTTAGACAGGGACCTACTGCCGTTAGACAGGGACCTACTGCCGTTAGACAGGGACCTACTGCCGTTAGACAGGGACCTACTGCCGTTAAACAGGGACCTACTGCCGTTAGACAGGGACCTACTGCCGTTAGACAGGGACCTACTGCCGTTAGACAGGGACCTACTGCCATTAGACAGGGACCTACTGCCGTTAGACAGGGACCTACTGCCGTTAGACAGGGACCTACTGCCGTTAGACAGGGCTCTGCCGTTAGACAGGGACCTACTGCCGTTAGACAGGGCTCCCTTAATACCACGCCCTACCAGGCATTATCATTACTTAGAGATATAGCCGTATCAGACTTCAGGCGCACTAGCTAGATTCAGGTATGGCACGAGGACAGGGTAAGGGAGCTGCCTAGAAGCTGCTACACTGGCCCAAAAAGGAAACAGTGCTTGCATCCCGTCATGTGTAAACGGTACAGTTCAGAGGTAGCCAATTAATGTGTGAACGGTACAGTTCAGAGGTAGCCAATTAATGTGTGAACGGTACAGTTCAGAGGTAGCCAATTAATGTGTGAACGGTACAGAGGTAGCTAATTAATGTGTGAACGGTACAGTTCAGAGGTAGCCAATTAATGTGTGGGCGGTACAGTTCAGAGGTACAGTTCAGAGGTAGCCAAATAATGTGTGGACAGTACAGTTCAGAGGTACAGCTCAGAGGTAGCCAAATAATGTGTGGACGGTACAGTTCAGAGGTAGCCTAATAATGTGTGACAGGTACAGTTCAGAGGTACAGTTCAGAGGTAGCCAAATAATGTGTGAACGGTACAGTTCCAAATTAGCCAAACAATGTGTGAACGGTACAGTTCAGAGGTAGCCAATTAATGTGTGAACGGTACAGTTCAGAGGTGGCCAAATAATGTGTGGACATGTGTGGACGGTACAGTTCAGAGGTAGCCAATTCATGTGCGAACGGTACAGTTCAGAGGTACAGTTCAGAGGTAGCCAAATAATGTGTGAACAGTCCAGTTCAGAGGTACAGCTCAGAGGTAGCCAAATAATGTGTGAACGGTACGGTTCCAAGCTAGCCAAACAATGTGTGAACGGCATAGTTCAGAGGTAGCAAAACAATGTGTGAAAGGTACAGTTGAGAGGTAGCCTAATACCGTGTGAACGGTAGAGTTGAGAGGTAGCCAAATAATGTGTGAAAGGTACAGTTCAGAGGTAGCCTAATAATGTGTGAACGATTCAGTTGAGAGGTAGCCAAAAAAAACTGGGGCAGGGGAAAAAAGGTAAATAACGCACAGTGGTGTGGCTTAAGGGGTGGAACACGACGGCACCGCATCTGCAGTACAAAAGTGGTTAGAGCGGGTAGAGGGAGAAGGTATCGGATGGGATGGGCCAAGGGGAAAGGAACTAACCTTCTTGGCTTTATAGCTACTGTTGTACTTCTTCACTTCCTCTGAAGTACGGAGGCCGCAGGCATGCAAAAGTGTTTCCTGCCAGCTTGGCATCTCGTGTCTATCCCACATCTCGCAGGCGTGCGTGTTGTACCATATGTCCAGTACATTAACATGAGGCCTAGTGCCGTCATCCATCTGGGAACGATACCATTTGTTAAAGTCCCGCCAGAACCTGCGGTGGGGGTGAGGGTGAGGCGGTACCATTTGTTTAAGTCCCGCCAGAACCTGGGGTGGGGGTGAGGGTGAGGCGGTACCATCTGTTAAAGCCTGGCAGAACCTGGGGTGGGGGTGAGGGTGAGGCGGTACCATTTGTTAAAGCCTGGCAGAACCTGGAGTGGGGGTGAGGGTGAGGCGGTACCATTTGTTAAAGCCCTGCCAGAACCTGGGGTGGGGGTGAGGGTGAGGCGGTACCATTTGTTAAAGCCCCGCCTGAACCTGGGGTGGGGGTGGGGTGAGGGTGAGGCAGTACCATTCGTGAAAGCCCTGCCAGAACCTTGGGGGGGGTGAGGGTGAGGCGGTACCATTTGTTAAAGCCCTGCCAGAACCTGGGGTGGGGGTGAGGGTGAGGCGGTACCATTCGTTAGAGCCGAGCCAGAACCTTCGGTGGGGTTGGGTGTGCGGGTGAGGCGGTACCACTTGTTAAAGCTTGGGAGGGGGTTGGGGGTTGGGTCATCGGGTGTGCGGGTTGGGGGGTGAGGGGGTGAGGGTGAGGGTATGTTCACTCCCACCCCTTCATCCTCATCCCCATATTTCATTCGTTATCTCATGCAGCCCCACGAGGCTGGGGTCTCTTCATTTGGTCCCCTCCCGCTTGTGGTTCTGCTTCGGCGCCCTGGCGCCAACATCTGGGGGTTCCAGCACATGTTGGGAGTGCGCGCGCTTGTCGTCGCCATTCGGTATATGACGTTATGTACTGCCAATCGCTTCAGTGCGACTTGCTCTTTGATGAGCGCAGCAACCACCTCCTGACCCAAAAGCCACGCACAGGTGTGGAGCTTACTAGGCTTCAGGCCCCCATCCGAGCTTGAAACCAGCCCGAATTGGACGGAAATTGAACGCATTCGTTTAAATTAGCCCCTTCAGGCAGTCAGACGGGATCTTGATTGCTGGAGGGTAGGCAAGCCAGTCCAGCTACACGTTCCCTGTGACAGACCAACGAGCGTGCAGGCAAGCTGGTCGACTAGACAGAGGTGCAAGAAGCGCAAGCAGTGAGCAAACTTACCCTGTTTGCCGTCGAATCCCCTTGGGGTTCAGAGTTGCTGGCGCCATGTGGAATTCGCTCGAGCAGGAAAACAAAATATGTAGACCAGGCAAATGGCCACCTAGTGATGTACCGAGCGCTGAATGGTGGACTGAGGAGGAGGATAAAAGCCTGGAATGAAGCGGGTGGGGGAGAGGGGGGTATAATGGAAATGTGGAAGGTGGGTAGATCCGTCTGGGGTAGCGATAGGTACAGTAACCTCCCCAATGCCGGCTCGGGTTCCGGCACCACCCCGGGGCACTTTTCCAGGTATGGAAAAGTTTCGGGGTTTATGGAAAAGCTTTGTACTGCCAGGCCAAAAGTCCGCCTGGGCAACTTTTCCGTAAGCCCTCAAACTTTTCCACTGCGAACCTTCAAACGGGCCCATCTTTTCCACAGTCCAACACGTTTCCTCGAACTTGCTTCAAATGAATTCAATTTCAACTTCGAACTGCTAAGGCATCTTATCGGAAACACCTTATTGGCCTTTCACTGCTAGTCCGCCTCTCGCTGTGATGAAACGCATGGCAATTGCCGCATGGCGCATGTAATCGTCAAGCCCTACTCAGAAGATGCTGTCCAATTAATTCCCAGCCTTCATACCTGTTCTACTTACAGTCACCACGTGGCGTCGCCACGCCGCGTCTCATAGATAGGGATACATGGCGGTCGATGGACGCTTCAAGACAATATGCGATCAATGGAAGCAAACAAGCGGGTACCCAGTGCTTCGCAAAGGTCGCTTAGAACCCGCGTACGATGAGTCCAAGCATGGCAGCATTATCCTGCACCGACTCGCGCCCCCCAAGAAGAACTCGCTCGCCAAATGAGATATACTCTCCGTACTGGCAAGCCGCTCGACCCGAGCGTGATCCAAGATTCGTTAGTGACTATCTACCGAGTATCGCCTCAGGTGCGTCTGGATAGATCGTCCAGGAGACTGACTGCATGAGCATGGGCGGGGGCATGGCCTCATAAGCATGGGCATGACTGGTTGAGCATAGGCAAGGGCATGGGCATGGGCATGTCTGCATTAGCAGGGGCAGGGTCATGACTGCATGGGCAGGGGTAGGTCTGCATGACTGCATGGCAGGGGCCTGACTGCATGTGCATGGGCATGGGTATGGGTAAGAGCTTGACTGCATGAGCAAGGGCAGGGGCATGGGCATGACTGCATGGGCATGGGCATGTCTGCATGAGCATGGGCAAGGGCATGAGCATGGGCATGTCTGCATTAGCAGGGGCAGGGGCATGACTGCATGGGCATGGGCATTTCTGCATGGGCATGGGCATGTCTGCATTAGCATGGGCAGGGGCATGAGTGCATGGGCATGGGCTTGGGCATGACTGCATGAGCATGAGCATGAGCAAGGGCGGGGGCATGACTGCATGTGCATGGGCATGGCTGGATGAGAAAGGGTGAGGGGCATGCATGCATGAGATGCAGAAAATGCTTGTTTTTGTTTGTCTACTGAGTACCTTCTCTGATTCACATATAAATACTGCCTAGGTGGACCACTATTCCCTCATTCGCCACAGCGACGGAAATGGAGGGAAGGAGCTTTGGTGCCCTAATTGCCATGACCCAACATCGGGGTTCCGCAGTGTGCTAGAGGGTAAGGGGTTCAACAACGGTTTGCGGCCTGCCTTCAACACTGATGGTACCACTTTCAAGGCGCTGTACTCCAGTTTCTGCTGCAATAACAAGGCATGCCCTAAAACCCCAACGACAGGCGCAAAGGATCAGGTTGGATATTGGTTTTTTTTTAGGGGTTGATGATGATGATGATGGGTAGGTGGTGTTAGTGGGTGGGCATGTGTGTGTGGGTGGGGTGGGGGTTGTATGAGTGTGGGTGGGTGGGTAGGTGGGGTGGAGGTGGTATGAGTGTGGGTGGGTGGGTGGGTGGGTGGAGGGGGGAGATTTGGGAAGGGTGCCTGGACTGTGGGGTAACATGTGGACATATGGTAGCACTTGAGGGGACACATGCCATTATGGGTGGGTGGGTGGGTGGAGGGGGGAGACTTGGGAGGGGTGCCTGGACTGTGGGGTAACATGTGGACATATGGTAGCACTTGAGGGGACACATGCCATTATTGTATGTGATTTACGTACATGTACCAACCACCATACTATGTCTTGTTGTAGGGGTCAATGCGTTGGAGCGTCGCTTCATTGAGCTGAACTTTGAGGCAGTGGTGCTTCATCTGTATCCCTTCTTCTTTGTGGATGGCTGCACCACCTTGTTCTCTCACTCCGCTTTGGACGAGACAAACTTCTTGCTCCCTCGTGGTGTAGGGCTGAATGATCTGGAAGCAAAGTTCCATGCCCTTCAGGCAAGTTCTTTTTTTCCTTGTTCGTGCATGGGTTTGTGTGGAAAGTTGGGAGGGTGCATGGACTGTGGTGAGCCATATGGGCATATGGTAGCACTTGAGGGGACACATGCCATAATAGTGGATGATTTATATTTTCTGCTACCAGCTGCATCATCATCATGTATTTAAGAAAACATGTTTTTGGTATCCGTTGTATTGAAGTAGGTGTCATTGTTTGTGTGTGGGTTCAAGTGAATGCTGTTGGGCATGGGGTTGTCTATATCAAGTGGTTCTTTGTGTCAGGTGGTTGTGCATATCATATGATTATTTAGATCACATGTCATTCCCTTGTACTTACAACTATGCCCAATACTATTGACTTAGGTTGAGGGCCTGCAGCGCACGGAGCTAGCATACCTGGAGTTCAATGTCTTCCTCAAGGATCGACAACATATATCTGGCCCCATGGATCGCTTTGTGGTGAAGAAAAACCCGAACGTGGCCCAAGTCGCAGATTTTGAGGAAGCCAAGCTCAGGCGTCCCAACTCTAAGCAATTTGGGGACATGTACGTGTACCAAGGCAGGGAGCGTCTGGCTTTGCAGGTATGTTACAAATGAATTGCACTTAGAAGGCTGGTTGCACCAATGGCTTTGCTTGTGGCGCTCATACACATCATGTGGCCTGTGCTAGACATAGAGCTACATACGTTTCCTACCCATCCCAATTAACTACAACTTGCTTGTTTCTAACAGGATGACATTCAAGCAACGTACACAGCGGAGATCATCTCGATCGATCACGTGGCCTATGTCTGCAAGTTTGTCCGTGGACGTGAGTATATAGTGTCACAAAAGTAGTATGCATTCCATCCCTCTTGTTGGTTTCTTGTTTGGTTTCTTTTCCTTCTGATGATAGCTTGATGTCCATCCAAGTCCCATATCCCGCTCCCGCCCAACTAGTTTTGTGTCTTATGTGCCTTAGGGAAGTTCAACTGGCTCCTTACTGTGTGCAATGAGAAGGGGCTGTGCATTGGACACTTTGGCACTGAGACATGCTCCCTTCGGGAGGTGAAGACTCTTCTGCGCAAGGTGCATGACAGGCATATGCTCCTCGGTGTACCGGTGAGTCTGTGACTTCTTGCTCTAGGATGCCTTAATTATCCTTCTTGCATATATCTATGTATGTGTATGTCCATGACTGGTTATAAACCACTTAGCATTTTGTTGCAAATATGCTTGTTGGGTTAGTTACTGTCCATGCCCATCTGCCCAATTTTCACTATATCAAACTGACGTTGTCAACGTTAGTGTTCTGTTTTTGCATCAGGGACCACTTCTAGCATATCTCGACAACTCAGCATGTGCGGGAGCCGCGTTCAAGGAGGCATTTCCTACCTTGGGCCAGCGCACTCCCCTCAATCAAAGCGATGACGGCCTTAGGGAAGACTGCCTGCATGTGGTTGCTCGCCTTGGGAAGGCGATGAGGCAAGGGCATCCTTTGTACTGTGAGTGAATTATTTACCAGCTTCACTTACAGCTCTCGTCCCAGTTTTTCCCCCCTCACTATTCGTGTCAACTGAATTGTATTGTTTTGTGATATCAACTTAATTTGGGACTCCTCATAGTGCACTCAGTCCGATGACTGATTATATTATGACCACCGGGTATTCCCTCGAACCCCTTGATTGCTGTGGTTATGCAACCAGAAGCGCTCGAGGAGCACAAACACCATCCACGCTCATGCCCAACATTGAACCTGGCTGTCAATTCTCTTTTGTGACGTAGGGCCGGCTATCAATGCCTTGTCCCTCTCCATGTTCCACTGGGACCATGGTGATCGCATCCGAGTTTTGCCCCAGTTGAAGAAGCGGGAGGAGTTTCGCAAGATGACGGATGAGGAAGTACTGGGGGCAAAGTTGAGACCTTCTCTGTGGTCAGACTTGGGTGTCAAGAGGGTAAGATGTGTTTTGGGGGGCTGTTCGCTGGTGGTACCTTGTGAACAGTGTTATCTTGGGCCTGGCAAATGTAGGGTTCGGGGTCCTGTCAAATTCTTATACTTCAAAACTGTTCTACACTGCTGTACACACTACTGTTCAGACATTTCAAGAACTTTGACGTATGCAATAAGTCTGTTGGTTCCTCATTCCCCTATCCCTGGACCCTTCTGAGTAGTGCAAGTGCCCGACAAGTGAGTATATAAAGTATGTGAGCTCTTTCCTTGCAGGTGTACAAGAGGCCCGAAGAGATTGCGTATGCGCTCGTGAAGTGGTTTCACATGTTCAAGGGCGCCAAAGATGCAGCAAGCGGGGAATTTCTGTTCCAATCAACGATGAAGAAAGTGTTTGAGCAGCAGGTAGCTCTAGCGCAGAAGGGAAGATTCAGCGGTAAGCCTATTTTGTGTTGTCCTTTGAGTGCAGTATCATATCACGGTACCTAAATAGTTGTCACATTTCAACCAACTGTGATTTTGTTTTTGCAGATCCTAATGGCATGCAAATGTACATCACCAGGAAGACTGCCACCGAGGAGGACAACTTCAGCAAGCGCGGCAGCAGCAAGAATGAGAATGTGAACAGAAGCTTGAACCGCAACGCAGTCACCAAGAACGGAACCGGTCTTCTGGGTGTTGACACGGCGACTCTCCGGACATCTGACAGTATCTATAACTACAACAAGTCCAGGTCCCAGAAGGTAACATTCAATTTGAATTTCTTGTTGATCCTTCTCACCACTGCTTACTACATTTGGTACCCAGGGGATATTGGCAGTCAACAATACCAAATCAAGATAAGTCTACTTGATGTATCTTCCTCGATCTTCCCACAGCAATCTTGATCAATGATGATTGATTAATCTTCCTATCAATTATATCCCAGATTCCTTCTAAATCCCCAAATATATCACAGGATCCTCCTATATCGTCCAGATCGGCAATCTTATTCCAATGACACAAAGTCTCAGCCATTGAGTCCAGTTTGGTACTCTCTTGAGTTCATATAGGATCACTAAATAGGGTTCAAATGATGCTTGCAGGTAGAAGGCCACCCCGCTGATGCTAAGTTCAACCCTGTCATCCAGTACGCCATAAAGGGCGCGAGGGAGAAACTACAGCTGACAGTAGCCAAGCTTGCACACCTCCTGCAGCCCCGCCCAAGGACAGGCCCTCTAAGAGAGAAGTTTGGGTATGTAGAGCTCTCGGCATTGACATCTCCCCCACCTGAACCTGTTCTCGAACCAGCTGCAGATAGCATGCGGGCGTATGAAGAACGCTTCTACGCAGAGGAGGAGGCTTTTTCACCTCACCTCTTAAAAACTCCAACAGGGTGCTCTGACCAAGCCCCAACGAGAGCTTTCGGTTTGCTGGACAAACCCCTGGGGGTATTGGATCCAACAGATGTCACGGAGCAAGAGTCAGCAAGTGAGGGAGTGGGTGAGCACTCCGCGTATCAAGTGCCCTTGCCATTTGTTGGTGGCACCTCACCCTTGCGTGCATCTACAACAGAGGAGCTCTCTGGCCAGGCCTTGGGGATTTCATTGCTGTCACCTCGAATGTCGACTGCAGCCATCAAGAGAGAGGACGGCTCACAATCTGCTGCCCTTGTCACCACCTCCCCTTTGATGAATCAGGCTGATCTGCGACATGACAACCCCATGACTTCGTGGTTAGTCTGGGATAAGGTAGCTTCATCCCTGTCAGCCCACTTATCAGCCCACCAGACTCCCTGGCATCCAGAGGGTCTTCAGGATGGTCAATGGTTGTCCAATGGTATCATCTCAGATTTCATCTATGTAATGTGCGAGGTCAGCGGTGTAGCCGCTCACATCACGACCGTGAGTCGGGGCCTGATGGCGGGCAAGAGGCCAGCAGTTAGGCTTGGCATGGTGAACACCCAGCTGCCACCCGAGCTCGGATATCACTGGTTGTTTGTCGCTACAGTGAGGTCCAACGGCAAACTTGTTGTTGTAGAAATTTACCCACTCAACACGTCTCCGCCCCACAACTCTTCTGTTCACCCCTCTACAAAGGCCCAATTTTCATCTCTGGATATCCACGAGTGGTTGGTCGGATGGAATGCAGGGATGGAGGCCATCCTTGAGCACCCGGGCCTTTCCCTTGGAGACCCTCCTGTCCTACAAAATGGATCCGACACAACAGAATGTGGAGTCTGGGTGCTAATGATGGTCAACCTCATTCTGGCCGTGTTATCTGGCAAGGTGGAGGCGCCGGAGGCTATGCAGAGTGTTCGTCGATTGGGCGGCGATGTGCGTCAATTCAGGAGGCACTTGCAAACTCTCCCGTAAGTCGACTCGCATTGGTTTCTAAGTTCCATCATACAATATTGGTATGATCTGTCCCTGCTCTTTTTGATGATGATGATGATGGTGATGACGATGATGACGAGAGGGAGGAGGAGGAGGAAGGTACCTGCATTTTACTAATGGCTTTTCTATCATCATTATGTTCTGCATGTTATGGAATTATGATTGTTATTACTGAACATAAATGCCAATCTATGTATATATTGCATATCCCTGTCCATCCAATATATAACCCCTGGTTTGACCTCATTCCTATCAACAGGGTACAGAGCTCGGCTGCTACAATGCCAGAAAGTCCACAACGAGGCAGCCTCAAGAAGTCAGCTGGCCCCAGCAAGTCTGCTATTTTGAAGAGCCCTCATGCTTCTACGAAGCGGAGCGGTGAACATCGTTCTCCACCTGCCTTCTTGAAGCGAATCAGGTTAAGCGGCCGACAGCCTACCATGACTGACTTCTACGACAGCACATTCTCGCCTAGTGATCAAGAGCTGTTTTGGCAGCTTCAGGGTCAGTTCCAAAAGGGAAACTCGTACGACTTCACAGCCTTCATGGGGACATTCAACGCCCAGGTAGGCAGCTTGTCCAAGGTACAACTGCAGGAGGTCAGAAGCATGTCCTTTAAGACCGTGCCGGCATTGGAGTCGTTTGTCAAGCAGAACATGAAGACAATGCAGCAGGCGCAAAGCGCCAAGTTGTTGCTGTTGCAAGGGGATGATGACTTCCAGCGCCCTGACGATCGTCTACCAGGTGTTCAGCAGAAGATTCCTACAGTTGTTGTTGAACCTCCAAGGACATCAGGTGCAACATCCAGGCCAGGGGCCACCACTCATGGAATTGCGATGCCATCCGTAAAAGGGGGTGCACGTCCAAACCCCCCAAAGAGGGTGAACAAGTGTGGGCCTTGCTCTTCTCATGGGGGAGTAGATGTCTCTGTCAAGGGCCACAATTGTACATGGTGCAAGGGCTGCTGGGGCAAGGGTAACAATCCCCCACGCTCGGGACATGGCATTTTGAGAAAGAAGTCTGAGTGTTCCATTGAACACAAGCGATAGTTGATGCGCTTAGGACTTGCCGCTATTGCGTGATTGGGTGTACATGATGTATAATATCAAAAGTGCACCTACCACACAGTCTGCTACCCCTGAACATCCTGGGTAGTGGCCACTGGTTTTATTTCCTGCTACCAGCAGCAGCTTCTAGGCAGCTGCCTGAAGAAACCAGGTAGCGGCCACTGCTTTAATTTCCTGCTACCTGCAGCAGCTTCCAGGCAGCTCCCTGAACAACACTGGTAGCGGCCACAGCTTTTATTTCCTGCTACCAGCTGCAGCTTCTAGGCAGCTCCCTGGTCAACACTGGTAGCAGCCACTGCTTTTATCTCCTGCTACCAGCTGCAGCTTATAGGCAGCTCCCTGGTCAAACCTGGTAGCGGCCACTGCTTTTATTTCCTGCTACCAGCTGCAGCTTCTAGGCAGCTCCCTGGTTAAACCTGGTAGCGGCCACTGCTTTTATTTCCTGCTACCAGCTGCAGCTTCTAGGAAGCTCCCTAGTCAAACCTTGTAGCGTCCACTGCTTTTATTTCCTGCTACCAGCTGCAGCTTCTAGGCAGCTCCCTGGTCAAATCTGGTAGCGGCCACAGGTTTTATTTCCTGCTACCAGCTACAGCTTCTAGGCAGCTCCCTGAACAACATTGGTAGCGGCCACAGGTTTTATTTCTGCTACCAGCTGCAGCTTCTAGGCAGCTCCCTTAACAACCCGGTAGTGGCCAGTGATTTTCTTTCTTGCTACTAGCAGCAGCTTCCAGGCAGCTCCCATAACAACCATGATAGTGGCAACTGCTTTTTCTTCCTTCTACCATCAGCAGGTTCAACGCAGCGCCCTTAACAACCCGGTAGTGGCCAGTGATTTCCTTATGCTCTAGCAGCAGNGACCTGGGGGCGCGCTGCATCGTAGTCTCGTGAAAACTCATGGCAGTAGACACCAACAATCTAGAATCTCTTGCTGTTCGGAAAAGGTCGACAGTAGGCTAAGACCATCCCCCCAGGAACTGTGTTGAGGATTGATACCGTTTGACACGACACTCAAACGGCACGACTCTGGAGACCTGAAGTCGCCGCTGGTTCCGTCTCGTTGGAAACACTCCATTGGCAGGTAACACAACAATCTAGATTCTCTTGCTGGTGCAAAGGGTCGAGAGTCAAGAAAAACCATACCATCCGCCGCTAACCAGTGTGAGGAATATGAAAGTACGTTTCGACAAACAACGACCTGAGACCTGCCCATCGCAGTCTCGTTGAAAATCGTGGGCAGTAAACAACCAATCTAGATCTCCTGTGGTGGCAAAAGGTCGGGAGTCAAGCAGCCATCCCCACGTAACCAGTGTTGAGGCTATGCACCCGACCATTTGGCAAAACAACGACGGAGTCCAGCAATCTTAGGTCTCGTGGAAAAACTCATTGCATTTTAACAACAATCTAAATCTCTTGCTGTTGGAAAGGTCGACTCAAGCATACCATGCCCCATTTACCTGTTTGAGGATATGATACCGGTGCACACAACGACCTGTAGACTGCATCCGCAGTCTCGTGGAAACTCATGTTCAGTAAACAACAAATCTAATTCTCTTGCTGGTGGAAAAGTGGCGGATCAACAACCATCCCCATGTAACCAGTGTTGAAGGAATGAAATCCCGTTTGCAAACAACGCCTGGAGACCTGCATCGCAGTCTCGTGAAAACTCGTGGCCTTAAACACAATCTAGATTCTCCCTGCTGGTGGAAAGGGTCGGAGTCAAGCAGCCATCCCCACGTGAACCAGGTGTTGAGATATGATAACCATTTGCAAACAACGACCTGAGACCTGCATCTCGTAGTCTCGTGGAAACTCGTGCAGTAAACAACAATCTAATATTCTCTTGCTGGTGGGAAAAAGCGGAGTCCAGCACGCATCCCCATGTAACACCTGTGTTTGAGATATGAAGAAAACCCGTTTGCAAACACCGACCTGGAGACCCTGCATCGCATCTCTGAAACTCGTGCATAAACAACAATCCTAAGATTCTCTTGCTGTTGGAAAAAGGTCCGGAGTCAGCACCATCCCCATTAACCATGTGTTGGAGGAATGCTACCGTTTTGTCCAACACGACGCTGGAGACTGCATCGTAGTCTCGTGAAAACTCTGGCAGTAACACATCTACAATCTCTGGCTGTTGAAAAGGTCGACGTCAAGCAACCCCCCGTACCCTGTGTTTGAGGATATGATACCGTTTGCAAACAACGCCTGGAACTCAACGTAGTCTCGTGGAAACCTCATGGCAGTAACAACCATGCTAAGATTCTCTGTAGCTGTGTGGAAAAGGTCGGAGTCACGCGCCATCCCCAGTGTAACCTGTGTTGAGGATATGATACCGTTGCAAACAACGACCCTGGAGGCTGCAGCGAGTCTCGTGAAAACTCAGGGCAGTTACAACCACTATAATCTCTTGCTGGGGACAAAGGTCACAGTCCCAGCAACCACCCCCATGTAACCCTGTGTTGAGGATACTAAATCAAAACCCGTTTGCAACACGACCTGGAGACCTGCATCGTAATCTCTTAAAATCATGGCATAGAACAAACCTCTAGAATCTCTTGCTGGGTGGAAAAGGTCGAGATCAAGCAAAAACCTCCCCATGTAACCAGTGTTGAGGATATGATCCGTTTCACCGTCTTGCATAACAACACCCCCGGAGACCTTCATCACGTAGGCCGTGGAAAACTCATGGCGTAAACAACAATCTAGAAATCTCTTGCTGATGGAAAGGTCGAGAGTCAATCAGACAACCATCCCCAGGTACCATGTTGGGATGTGATACCAACCGTTTGCAACACGAATCCTGGAGGCACACGCATCTCGTGGATAACTCGTGCATAAACACATCTGATTGTCTTGCTGGTGAAAAGTCGAGTCAAGCACATCCCCATGTAACCAGTGTTGAGGAATAATGGATACGTTTGCAAACAACGACCCTGGAGACCTGCATCGTAGTGCTCAGTGGGGGGTAAAACTCATGGCAGTAACAACATCTAAATCTATTGTGGTGGAAGGTCGCAGCAAGCAACCATCATCCCCATGTAACCTTGGTATGAGATATGATCCGTTTTGCAAACCACGACCTGGAGACCTGCAATCGTTAGTCTCGGGGAAAACTCATGCAGTAAACAACATCTAGTTTCTCCCTTTCTGGGTGGAAGGCGGAGTCAAGCGCCATCCCCATTTAAGGCCTGTGTTGAGATATGATAATGATAAACGTTTGGCAAACAACGACCATGGAGGGCCTGCTCGTATCTCGTGGAAAACGCATGGCTTACAACATCTAGATTCTTATGCTGGTGGAAAGGATCGACAGTCCAGCCCCATCCCCATGTAAACCTGTGTTGAGGATATGATAACCGAGTTTTGCACACACTACGCTGGAGACCTGCACATCGTAGTCTCGTGAAACTCAAATGGCAGTAAACAACAATCTAGAATTCTTCTTTCTGGTGGAAAAGGTCGATATTGCCCAGCAACATCCCCATTACCATTTTGAGGATATTATACCGTTTTGCAAACCGCCTGAGAGCCTGCCAGCGCAGTCTCCGTGAAACTCGCTGGCAAGTAACAACAATCTAATATTCTTCCTGCTTGTGGAAAAGTCGGAGTCAAGGCAGCCATCCCCATGTACCCATGTTTGAGTATGATAATAAACCATATGTGTAGCAAAACCCAACGCACCGGCAAAACTGAGACACTGCATCGTAAAGTCTCGTGTGAACCATGGCAAACCGCATTAGATCTCCTTGCGGTGGAAAAGTCGAGAGTCAAGCAAACCATCCCCCAATGGTAACCTGTGTTGAGGATTGAGATAGCCCGTTTGCAAAAACGACCTGGAGACCTGCATCGTCAGTCTCGTTGAAACTCGGTGGCAGTAAACACCAATCTAGGCTTCTCTTGCTGGGGAAAAGGTCGGGAGTTCCAAGCAGCCTCCCGACTGTAACCAGGTTGGGAGATGAGATACCGTTTTGCAAAAACACTGGCGACCTGCAATACGTAGTCTCGGGGAAAACTCCTGGCAGTAAACACAATCTAGAATCTCTTGCTGCTGTGGAAACGTCGAGAGTCAGCACCATCCCCATTCAAACCGTGTTGACGATAGATAACCCGTTTGCAAACACGACCTGGAAGCCCTGCAATCGCGTCCTCGTGAAACTCGTGCCGTAAAAACACCAATCGAAGATTCTCCTTCTCCGCATGCATGGTGAGAAAGGTCGGCGAGGTCAAGCAGCCATCCCATGTACCCCGGTGTTGGAGGATTGATACCCTTTGCAAACCACGACCTGAGAGACCTGCATCGTAGTCTCGTGGGAACACTCACATGGTCAGTAAACCCATCTGATGTCTTGCTGGTGGAAAAGGTCTATAGTCGAAGCAACCATACCCCAGTACCTGTGTTCCATTCATTACATATCATTACATGTTAGTCTACGTACCCCGCGAGGTGTATGGACTCTGTCTTTAAACAAAAAGAACAAGCACCCACAGAAAAAAAACCCCATTACATCATGGTGTGTCGAGGGACAACAAACCAACTCCCAACCCACCGTTTTTGGTGGCGTAGGTAGTCAGTCAAGCAACCATCCCCATGTAACCATTGTTGAGGATATGATACCGTTTGCAAACAACGACCTGGAGACCTGCATCGCAGTCTCGTGGAAAACTCGTGGCAGTAAACAAACAAATCTAGATTCTTGCGGGTGGAAAAAGGTCGGGAGTCAAGCAGCCCATTCCCCATGTAACCAGTGTGAGGATATGATACGTGTGCAAAACAACGACCTGGAGACCTGCAATCGTAGTCTCGTGGAAAAACTCATGGACAGTAAACAACAATCTAGATTCTCTTGCTGGTGGAAAAAGGTCGAGGAGTCAAGCAGCCATCCCCATGTAACAGTGTTGAGGATATGATACCGTTTGCAAACAACGACCTGGAGACCTGAACTCTAGTTCGTGGAAAAACTAATGGCAGTTACAACAATCTAGAATCTATTGCTGGTGGGAAAAGGCGAGAGTCAAGCAACCATCCCCATATAACTGGTTGAGGGATATGATACGTTGCAAAAACGACCTGGGAGACCTGACATCGTAGTCTCGTGGGAAATCTGGCAGTAAACAACAATCTGATTATCTTGCTGGTGGAAAAGGTCGAGAGTCAAGCAGCAATCCCACATGTACCTGTGTTGAGGTAGTGATACCGTTTGCAACCAACGACTTGGAGTACCTGCATGGTAGTCCGTGGTAAACTAGGCAGTTAACACAATCTCGAATCCGTTGCTGGTGGAAAAAGGTCGAGAGTCAAGCAACCATCCCCATGTTAACCTGTGTTGAGGATAGGATACCGTTGCAAACAACGATGGAGACCTGCATCGGCAGTCTCGTGGAAAACTCGTGCAGTAAACAACAATCTAGATTCCTTGCTGGTTGAAAAAGGTTGGGAGTCAAGCAGCCATTCCCCATGTAACCATGTTGAGGCTATGATACCGTTTGCAAACAAACGGCCTGGAAGCCCTGCATGTAGCTCGTGGAAAACTCATGGACCCGTAAACACAATCTAGTTCTCTTGCTGGTGGAAAGGTCGAGAGTCAAGCAGCCATCCCCATGCAACCAGTGTTGAGGATATGATACCGTTTGCAAACAAAGGACCTGGAGACCTGATCGTAGTTTCGTGGAAACTATGGCAGTAAACAAACAAATCTAGTTCTGCTTGGCTGGTGGAAAAGGTCGGAGAGGTCAAGCAGCCATCCCATGTAACCAGGTTGAGGATATGATACCGTTTTGGCAAAACAACGACCTGGGACCTGAATCGTCGTCTCTGGAAAACTCATGGCAGTTAACAACAAATCTAGAATCTCTTGCTGGTGGAAAAAGGTCGAGAGTCAAGAAAACCATCCCATATAACCTGTGTTGAGGATATGATACGTTTGCAACACAAACGACCTGGAGACCTGCATCGTAGCTCTCGTGGAAAATCGTGGCAGTAAACAACCATCTAGATCTCTGTGGTGGAAAAAGGAGAGAGAATGCAGCATCCCCATGTAAACCTGTGTTGAGGAGATGTACCGTTTGCAAACAACGATTGGAGACCTGAATGGTAGGTCTCGTGTAAACTATGGCAGTTAACAACAATTAGGAAATCTCTTGCTGGTGGAAAAGGTCGAGAGTAAAGCAACCATCCCATGTAACCGTGTGAGGATATGATACCGTTTGGCCAAACCAACGACCTGGAGACCGCACAGCAGTCTCGTGGAAAACTCGTGGCCAGTAAACAACAATCTAGATTCTTTGCTGGTTGAAAGGTCGGGGGAGTCAAGCAGCCATCCCCATGTAACCAGGTTGAGGATTGATCACCAACGACCTGTGAGACACTGCATCGTAGTCTCGTGGAAAACCATGGCATGTTGTTAACAACAATCTAGATTTTCTTGACTGCTGAAAAAGGCGGAAGAGTCAAGCAGCCATCCCCCATAGTAACCGTGTTGCAGGATTGTGATACCGTTTGCAAACAACGACCATAGGCGACCTGAATCGTAGTCTCGTGGAAAAACTCATGGCAGTAAACAACAATCTAGATTCTCTTCTGGTTTGGAAAGGGCGAGAGTCAACAGCCATCCCATGTAACCAGATGTGAGGATATGGATTGCCGTTTCAAACAACTGACCCTCCTGAGCAGACCTTGCCCATCGTAGTTCTCGTGCAAATCATGGCATTGTAACAACAATCTAGCATTCTCTTTCTGATGAAAAAGCCGGAAAAGGTCGAGAGTCAAGCAGCCATCCCCATGAACCAGCGAAGTTGAGAGATATTGATATCCTTCAAACAACGACCTGGAGAACTGCCATCGTAAGTCTCGTAGGGGAAAAATTCATGGCAGTAAACATTACATCTTAAATACAACTCTAGAATGGTGGAAGGTCGAGAGTCATCGCAAGCCATCACCCATTGTAACCCAGTCGTTGGGATATGATACCTTTGCAAACAACGCACTGGACGGAGACTGCATCGTAGTCCGGTTTTGCGAAAACTCATGGCCAGTACATCTAAAACAAGCATCATAGATTCTCTTGACATAGGTGCGAAAAAGGTCGAGGTCAAGCAAGACCATTCCCATGACTAACCAGTGTTGATGGGATATGATACGTTGCCAAACAACGACCTGGAGACCTGCATCGTAGTCTCGTGGAAAACTCATTGCAGTAGATAAAAAACAATAAACTAGATCTCTTTCTGGTGGAAAAGGCTCGGAGAGTCAAGCAGCCCATCCCCAGGTACCAGTGTATTGCAGACGATATCGATACGTTGTGCCAAACAACGACATACGGACCTAGGAAGACCTGCCCTATCGTAGTCTCGTGGAAAACTTCATGCAGCAGTTAACAATCATCTGCATCTCTTCTGCGTGAGGAAAAGGTCGAGATGTCAGCAAGCCATCCCCATAGTACAGTGTTGAGCGATATGATACCGTTATGCAAACAACGACGGATCCTGAGAGACCGCATCGTAGTCTCGTGCACGGAAAACTCATAGGCAAGTAAAACAAGAATACAGAATGCTCTTAGCTGGATTGCCTGAGAACAAGTTCGAGAGTCAAGCAGCCATCCCCTGTTTCTAACCATGTGTTGAGGATATGATACCGTTGCAAACAACGACCTGGAAGAGCCGCCCCCCAGCGTGTCCGCTGCGAACTATGGCGTAACAACAATTCTAGATTCTCTTTCTGGTGGAATGCGAAAAGGTCGAGAGTCAGCAGCAATCACCATGTTGTAAACAAGTGCTCTGCCAGGATATGCATCCCGTTTGAAAAACAACGACCTGGAGCACCTGCCATCGGTAAGTCTCGTGCGAAACACTCATGGAGAAACAACAATCTAGAATCTTTGCTGGTGGAAAAGGTAAGAGAGTCAAGCAACTCCATGTACCACCAGTGGTTAAACCAGTGTTGAGGATATGATTACCGTTTGCAAAACAACGACCTGGAGAACCTGCATAGGAGTCTGTCGTGGAAATGATGCACGCAGTAAACAACATCTAGATCTCCTTGCTGGTGGACAAAGGTCGGGAGTCAAAGCAGCCCACCGCCTTTCCATGCTAAACCTGTGTTGAGGTATATGATACCCGTTTGCCAAACAACGACCTTGGAGGACTTTTTTTCCGATGCATCGCTAGTCTCGTGGAACAACTCATGGCAGTAAACAAACAATCTTAGATTCTCTTGCTTGGTGGAAAGGTCGGGAGTCAAGCAGCCATGACCCCATGCTACACTTTCCAGTGTTGCGGATATCGATAACGTTTCAGCACTTTCAACGAAACTATTGGAGACCTGCATCGTCGTTCTCGTGGAAAAACTTTCATCCGGCCAAGTAAAAAACAACAATTAGAGTCTCTGCTGCGTTGACCAGATAAAGGTCGGGACGTTAAGCAGCCATCCCACCCCCCCCCCCAGTACAACCTGTTGTTGAGATAGGACTTACCGTTTGCAAACAAACGTCCTGGAGACTGCATCGTAGTCTCGTGGAAACTCTCACATGGCATTCGGTAAAACAACAAATTAGTCTAGACTTATAATTTGTGGTGGAAAAGGTTCGGGAGTCAAGAAGCTGTCACCCATGTAACCAGTGTTGAGGATTTATGCGATACCGTTTGCAAACAACACGAAACTGGAGACCTGTAATGCGTTAGTCTCGTGGAACAAATCATGGCAGTAAAAACAATTAAGATTCTCCTTGCTGGTGGAAAAGGTCGGGAGCCAAGCAGCCATCCCCATGTAACCAGTGTTGTGAGGATATGTTATATATGTTGATTTAATTCTTTTGCAAACAACGATCATACTGGAGAACCGCATCGTAGTTCGCTGAGAAAAACTCATGGCAGAAACAACAATCTAGAATCGCTGTGCGTTGTGTGGAAAAAGTCGGGAGTCAAGCAGCCATCCATGTTTAACCTGTGTTGAGGCTATGATTACCGTTGCAAAAACAACGTTTTCTCTGGAGATTATTATGCATCTACGTCTCGTGGAAAAACCTCATGGCAGTAAAAACACTCTAGATTCTCTTGCTGGGGAAAACGGTCGGGAAGTCAGCAGCATTGAGGCCATGTAACCAGTGTTGAGGATATGATACCGTTTGCCAAATAACGACCTGGAGGACTGTGCATCGTAGTCTCGTGGAAAACTCATGGCAGTATGTAAACAACAATATAGATTATCTTGATGGTGGGAAATAGGGCGGGATTGTGTCCACGGCCGCCCTCCCCATGTCCCCCGTGTTGAGGATATGTACCGTTTGCACACAACACGACCTGGCGCCCTGCATTGTGTAGCCGTGGAAAACCTCCGTGGCCGTCACCACCCTATCTGACTCTTTAATTGCTGGTGGAACCGGTCGTGGCCTGTCTAATCGCATGCCATCCCCATGTAACCTTCCTTCCAGTGTCCAGTTGAGGCATTATGATACGTTTGAAAACAACACGTTTCCATGGAGACCTGCATCGTGTCTCGTGGAAACCACTCCATACCTGGCAGTAAACACAATCGAGATAGTCTCTTGCTGGCTGGAAAAGTCGGGAGTCAAGCACCATACCCCATGTAACCACGTGTTTGAGGATATGATCACAGTTTGCAAAACAAACGGACCTGGAGGACTGCCATCGGTAGTTCGTGGAAAACTCATGGCAGTAAACAACAATCTAGATGCTCTTGCTGGGGGAAAGAGTCGGGAGTCAAGCAGCCATCCCATGAAACCAGTGTTGAGCGATCATGATACCGTTTGCAACCAATACGCACCTGGAGACCTGACATCGTAGTCTCGTGGAAAAAACTCATGGCAGAAACAAACAATCGAGATTATAATTGATGGTTTGGAATGGAACAAGGTCGGGAGTCAAGAGGCCATCCCCACTGTAAAACCAGTGTTGAGGACTATGAACCGTGTGCCAAAACAACGACCTGGACCTGGAGACACTGCATCGTTAGGGGGTTATTCTCGTGGAAAACTCATGGCCAGTAAATTATAACAATATTAGAATCTCTTGTGTGGAAAATGTAGTGGACGTAAAGCAGCCATCCCCATGTAAACACCTGATGTTGAGGATTGATACCGTTTGCAACAACGGTCTGGAGACCTTGCATCGTGTCATCGTGGAAAACGTCATGGCACGTAAACAACAATCTACGGATGTGTCTCTTGCTCTCGGGGAAAAAGGTCGGGAGTCAAGCAGCCAGCCACATGTAACCAGTAGTTGAGGATATGTACCGTTTGCCAAAACAACGACCTGGAGACCTGCATCGTAGTCCTCGTGGAAACCTCATGGCAGTAAACACCACATCTAGATCTCGTGCTGCGTGGAAAATTCGGGACGTCAAGCAGCCATCACCATGTAACCAGTTTGAGGCTATGATAACGTTTGCAAAACAACGACCTGGAGACCAGCATCTTAGTCAGGTGGAAAAATCCATGGCAGTAAAACACAATCTAGAATCTCTGCTGGATGGCAAAAGGTCGAGAGTCAAAGCAACCCATCCCCATTTGTAACCTGTGTGCGGATATGATACCGTTTGCAAACAAAGGACCTGCGCAGACCTGCATCGTCAGTTTGTTCTCGTGGAAAACTACCCCTTATGGCAGTTAACACACCACAATCTCGATTCTCTTGCTCGGTGGATAAGGTCGGGAGTCACGCAGCCATCCCATGTAACCTGTGTGAGGATATTTGAATACCGTTTGCATAAAACTAACGGCCACTTTCCTGTAGACCACTGCATCGTAGTCTCGTGAGAAAAAAAACATGGCAGTAAAACAAACAATCATAGGACATCTCTTTAGTGCTGGTGGAAAGGGTCAGACGAGTCAAGCAGCCATCACATTGTTAACAGGTGGAGGATTTGATACCGTTTTGCGAATACAATACGCATCCTGGCAGACCTGCATCGTAGGTTGCTGGTGGAAAAAATCATGCAGTTAAACAACAATCTAGCTTCTCTTGCTGGTGGAAAGGTCGGGAGTCAAGCACCAGCCCAAGGTAACCTGTGTTGAGGATCTGATACCGTTTGCAAACAACGACTGGGAGACCTGCCATCGTTAGTCTCGTGCGAAAAACTCTCATGGCATAAGTAAACAACAATCTATGTTCTCTTGTCTGGTTGGAAAACGAGTCGGGAGTCAAGTCAGCTCTTCCATGTAACCAGTGATTGAGGATATTGATACCGTTGCAAAAACAACGGACCTTGGAGACACCTGCAATCGGAGTGTCTCGTGGACAACTCATGGCAGTAAAAAAATCTAGAATCTTCTCTGTGGGAAAAATGTCGGGAGGTAAAGCAGCCATCCCCATGTAACCTGTTTGTTTGAGGATTATGATACCGTTTTGCAAACAACGTTATCTGCGAAGACCTTGCATCGTAAGTCTCTGGCAAAACTCATGGCAGTGAAACAACAATTCTAGATGTTCTCCTTGTTGGGGGAAAGGTCGGGAGTCAAGGTCAGACCATATTTTCCATGTAACCCAGTGTGAGATATTGATATCCGTTTGCACACATATTCGAACCTGGAGACCTGTGCATGTGTCTCGTGCGAAAGACCTCTGTGCAGTACAAACCAACACTCTAGATTCTCTTTCTGGTGGAAAAGGTTGGGGAGTACAAGCATTAGCCTATACCCATGAACCAGTGTTGAGGATTTGATAGTGTGCTAACAACGATCTGGAGACCTGCATCGTTAGTCTAGTGGAAAACCACATGGCAGTAAAACAACAATTAGATTCTCTTTGCTGGTGGAAAAGGTCGGGAGTCAAGGAAGCCATCCCCATGTAATCCTGTGTTGAGGATATGAACGTTGCAAACAACACGACCTGGAGGAGACCCTGCATCGTATTCTTCGTGGCAAAACTCATGGCCGTATAAACAACCATCTAGATTCTTGCTGGTGGAAAAGGTCGGGAGTCAAGCTAGCCATCCCCCCATTGTACACCTGCTTGAGGACATTTGATTACCGTTTGCAAACCACGGACCTGGAGGACCTGCATCGTAGTCTCGTGGAAAACTCATGGTACAGGTAAACAACAATCTAGATTGGACTCTTGCTGTGTGGAAAAGGTGCGGGAGTCACAGCAGCCATCCCATGTAACAGTGTTGGGAATGATTGACCAGTTTGGCAATCAAATCGATTCCTGGGAGACTGGCATCGTAGTCTCGTGGAAAACTCATGGCAGTAAACAACCAATTGGAATCATCTCGCTGCGTGGAAAATGGAGGGGAGTTCGAAGCAGCCTATTTCCCATGTAGAACTACTGTGTGAGGAATGTATACCGTGTGGTCAAACAATGCGTCCTGGAGACCTGTCTCGTAGTTCTCGTGGAAAACTAATGGGCATGTAAACATCCCAATGTTCTAGATTCTCTTTGGGTGGAAATTTTATGGTCTGGGAGTTCGATAGGCAGCCAGTTCCCTTCAGTGTAACCGCGTTAGTTGTTGAGGAGTATGGATCCCGCTTTGCAAACAATCGTACCTTGCGAGACCGGCAGCGGTTGATTACTCGGTGTTTGAAAAACGTCATTGGCAGTATAAAAAACATATCTAGATTAATCTTGTGTCATTGGTTTTTAGGAACAGGTTTCGGGAGTCAGAGCAGGACTATCTCCATGTAACCAGTTGTGAGGGAGTTATGGATGTACCGGTTTGATAAACAACGAGTTTATTCCTGGAGACCTGCATGTCGTAGTCGTGGAAACTCATGGCAGGAAACAACAATCTAGAATGTGGTCTGTATGGTGGAGAAAAGAGTCGAGTGAGTCAAGCAGCCATCCCCATGTAACAAAGAGGTTTTGTTGAGTATATTCTACCGTTTGCCAAAGTACGACCTGGGAGACGCTGCACGTAGTCTCGTTCGGGAAGCAACTGCATGGAGTTAACAATCAATAATTACGATTCTCTTGTGGTGGAAAAGGTCGGGAGTCAAAGCAGGCCATCGCCTTCATGTCTATAACCATGGGTGGTGGTATCTAGTGATTCCGTTTTGCAAACAACGTATCCTGGGACCTGCATCGTTAGTTTCGTGGAAACTTACATTGTGCAGTAAACAACCAATCTAGAATCTTGTCTTGCTGGTGGAAAATAGGTCGAGAGTAGCCAAGCAGCCCTCCCCCATTTTGTACCGAGGTCGTGCTTTCGGTGTGTAGGATTTATGTACTACCGTTTGAAAATCAATAGACTCCGCTTGAGACCTGCATCTGGTAGTTAATCGTGTGAAAAAATCATGGAGTTAACAACAATTAGATTCTCTGCTGGTGGAAAGGTCGGGAGTCAAGCAGCCATCCCCATGTAACATCTGTGTTGAGGTATTATGATACGTTTGCAAAACAACCGACCTGGAAGGACCGATAGTAGTCTCGTGGAAATAACACAGGGCAGTAAACAACAATTCTCAGAATCTTCTTGCTGGTGGAAAATGGCGAGAGTCAAGCTAACACATCTCCCCATCGTTATAACGCAGTGTTGAGGATATGTGTTTACCGTTTGCAAAAGACACACGGACCTGGAGAGAGTACTGCATGTAGTCTCGTGGAGAAATATGGCAGTAGAACAACAATCGAGATTCTCTTGCTGGTGGAAAAGGAGTAGGGGAGTCAAGCGCAAGGACCATCCCCATGTGAACCGTGTGTTGTAGGATATGATTACCTGTTGCAAACAAAATCGACCTGCGAGGACCTGCGTATCGTAGTCTCGTGGAAAACTTCATGTGCCTAGAAAAACACCAATTATCTAGAAGCATCTTGCTCGTGTGGGAAAAAGGTCGAGAGTCAAGCAGCATGTGACCCATATTGTGAACCAGTGTTGTAGGATGATGATGATTTGGATCCCGTTTGCATAAACAAGAGACCTCGGAGACCTGGTCAAATCGTAGTTCTCGTGGAAAAAACTCATGGCAGTTACAAACAATGTGAGATTTAGTCTTGCTGGTGGAAAAGGTCGGGAGTAAGTCAAGTTCTACACTCCCACACGTACACCAGTGTTGAGGCTAGATACTCGTTTGCATAAGCAACTGATTCTCTGGAGACCTGATCAGTTAGTTCTCGTGGAAAAACTCATGGCCAGTAAAACAACAACTCTAGAATCTTCTTTGCTGGGTGGAAAAGGTCGAGAGGTCAAAGCATGCCATCCTCCATCTTGTGTAAACCAGTTTGTCTAGAGGAGATGAGATAAACCGTTTCGTCCAAACAAACGCATCTATGGACGAGCTGCATACGTAGATCCTCGTGGGAACTTCCCATGCGCAGTTAACAACAAATCTGACTAGATCTCATTGCTGTGTGGATACAGTGTCGGGCAGTTCAAAGCGCAGCAACTCCGTTTTAACAATAA
>JACBWV010000358.1:0-128494 GCA_013435795.1 Chlamydomonas sp. ICE-L | reverse complement strand
GATACCGTTTGCAAAAAACGACTGGAGACCGGTGCATCGTAGTCTCGTGGAAAAACTCATGGCCAAGTAAACAAAAATCTAGTTCTCTGCTGGTGGAAAAGTTGGGAGTCAAGCAGCCATCCCCATGTAACCAGCTGTTGAGGAGATCCGCATACCGTTTGCAAACAACGACCTGCGAGACCTGCATCGTAGGTCTCGTGGAAAATCATGGCAGTGACCCAAACAACAATTCTAGATTCTCTTGCGGTGGCAAAGGTTGGAGTCAAGCAGCATCCCCATGTACACAAGTGGTGAGGATATGATACGTTGCCAAAAAAACGACCTGGAGAACCTGCATGTAGTCTGTGGAAAATATGGCAGTAAATCAACAATCTAGATTCTCTTGCTGTTGGAAAAGGTCGGGGAGTCACCAAGCAGCAATCCCCATGTAACCGGTGTTGAGGATTATGATTACCGTTGTGAACTAACGACCCTGGAGAACCTGCTCGTAGTCTCGTGGAAACTATGGCAGTAACACAAAAATCTAGTTCTCTTGTGGTGGAAAAGGTAGGGAGTCAAAGCAGCCATCCCCATGTAACAGTGTTGAGGAGATGATACCGTTGCCAAAACAACGACCTGGAGACCGCATCGTAGTCTCGTGGAAAACTCATGGCAGTAAACAAAACAAGTCTGAGATCTCTCTTGTGGTGAAAAGGTCGGGAGTCAAGCAGCCATACCCAGGAACCTTGTGTTGGAGGATACCCGTACCGTTTGCTAACAACGACCGGGAGACCTGGAAATCGTAGTTCGTGGAAACTCATGGCAGTAAACAACAATATAGATTCTCTTGCTGGTGGAAAAGGTCGGGAGTCAGCAGCATACCCCATTAACCAGTGTGAGGGCCGATATATGGATATACCGTTTGAAACAACGACCTGGAGACTGCCCATCGTAGTCCCTCGTGGAAAACTCATGGCAGTAACCCACAACAATCTAGATTCTCTTGCATGGTGGAAAAAGGTCGAGAGTCAAGCAGCCATCCCACGTAAACCAGTGTTGAGGATATGATACCGTTGGCAAACAAGCACCTGGAGACCTGCAATCGTAGTCTCGTGGAAAACTCTGGCCCAGTAAACAACAATCAGATTCTCTTGCTGGTGGAAAAGGGTCGGGAGTCAAAGCAGCCATCCCCAGTAACAGCGTTGAGGATATATACCGTTGCAAAAAAACGACTGGTAGACCTGCATCGTAGTCTCGTGGAAGAACTCATGGCCGTAAAAAACAATTAGATTCTCTTGCTGGTGGAAAAGGTCGAAGCAAGCAGCCACCCATGTAACCAGTGTAAGAGGATATGTACCGTTGCAAACAACGACCTGAAGACCTGCTCGTAGTCTGTGGAAACTCATGGCAGTAAACAACAATTCTAGAGACTCTTGCTGGGGGAAAAGGCGAGAGTCAAGCAGCAATCCCCTGTAAACAGTGTTGACGATTATGATACAGTTTGCAAACAAAAGACCTGGAGACCTGCATCGTAGGTCTCGAGGAAATCATGGAGTCAAACAACAATCTAGATTCTCTTGCTGGTGGAAAAGGCGGCGAGTCAAGCAGCCATCCACCCATGTAACCCAGTGTGAGGATATGATACGTTGCAAAACACGACCTGGAGACCTGCCATCGAGTCTCGTCGAAAGACTCATGGCAGTAAACAACCCCACTCTACGCCATTCTATTGCTGGGGAAAAAGGTACCCCGGGTCAAGCAGGCCATCCCCATGCTAACTGTTTGAGGATAGATTACCGTTTGCAAACAACGACCTGGAGACCTGCATCGTAGTCTCGTGGAAAACTCATGGCAGTAAACAACAATCTAGAATCTCTTGCTGGTGGAAAAGGTCGAGAGTCAAGCAACCATCCCCATGTAACCTGTGTTGAGGATATGATACCGTTTGCAAACAACGACCTGGAGACCTGCATCGCAGTCTCGGGAAAAACTCATGGCAGTAAACAACAATCTAGATCTATTGCTGGTGGAAAAGGTCGGAGTCACAGCAGCCATCCATTGTAACCAGTGTGGAGGATATGATACCGTTTGCAAAACAACGACCTGGAGACCTGCATCGTAGTCTCGTGGAAAAAACTCATGGAAGTTACACTAACAAATCTAGAATCTTCTTGCTGGTGGAAAAGGTCGAGAGTAAGCAACATCCCCATGTAACCTGTGTGAGGATATGATACCGTTTGAAAAAAAACCGACCTGAAGACCTGCAATTGTAGTCTCGTGAAAAAACTCATGGCAGTAAACCAAAAACCACAATATAGATTCTATTGCTGAGTGGAAAAGGTCGAGACAAGCAGCATCCCCCCCCCCCCCCACCCCCCATTGTAACCAGTTGTTGAGGATCATGACTCCCCGTTTGCAAACCACGCCACCCCTGGGAGACCTGCATCTAGTCTCGTGGAAACTCATGGCAGTAAACAACAAATCTAGCTTCTTCTTGTTTACTTGGCTGGAAAAGGTCGAGAGTCAAGAGCACCGCCACCCATGTAAACAGTCTTCGAGGATATGAGACCGTTGCAAACAACGACCGCGAGGACCTGATCGTAGTCGCGTGAGAAAACTCGTGGATGTAACAACAACTTAGATTCTCTTGGTGTGGAAAAATTTGACCCAAATTCTAAAAGGGTCATCTCACCGCGTCGGGTGTCGAGCACGGTGTGATACCGACGCGTATCTAACACAAATCCGATGTACATCTAACAAATCTAATTCTGTTCTATCCTAAAACTGTCTGTACGGGGCGAATTCTGGTTTTCCGTTCGGCGCATTGAATGAGTCGCAGTTCGATAGAGAGATATTCGAGTTTGTATGGCTGTAATCTGTATGTATTTTGCGTTCTTTACACTAGTTTTTCGAGTCTCACTCGGAACACTTCTCTTCTATTGATTGACAGCCGCATTGTGTCGCGGTTTTTGCAACCTCATTCACTATGAACCGGTCCTCAAAAGAAACCGCGTAGTCTAGAGCAGGCTTCTGCTTGACAACACTGTGGGAATTCTAAAGGGGGGCGCGGTCCCGTGGTTTTATACAGATCAATAGTGGTCTCAAGCAGGCTTCTGCTTGACAACTCTATCGGTATTGTGAAGGGGAAACCGCGGGCCCCACGGAGTGGGGCAATGGAATTGAGCTGCTGACTCACTCCCACACATACTAAAGGGGGTCTGAAGACCACGTGTCGTCTCAAGCAGGCTTCTGCTCGACAACTATATTGGGATTGTGAAGGGGGATCGCGGGCCCCACGGAGTGGGGAGTGGAATTCAGCTGCTGACTCGCAACGTGAACAGATGGGATTGATTAAAGGGGGCAGTGGTGTTGTCCACACACCACTGCGGCTTTCGCAGACCCCCGTCTCGTACATTCATCCTCACACACACCAAGGTGGCTTGCGCAGCCCCCACGTTCGTCCATTCATCCTCACACACACCAATGTGGCTTGCGCAGCCCCCCACGTTCGTCCATTCATTCTCACACACACCAAGGCGGCTTTAGAAGCCCCCCGTCAGTCCATTCAGTCATCTTCACACACGCAACGGCAGCTTTCGAAAAACGAGTGTAAACGGATGGGGGGACATGTGAGACATTCTCCGGAAGAATTTTTCAGTATTTATTTTTTGTTGAAATAATTGTTGTTCCCGAGATGGAGAGCCTTTTCAGAGGTGTTCATGTGAACACGTTTAAAATAGGGATTGATTGACGATTCTTATTTTTTTGTTGAAATAATTGTTGTTCCCAAGATGGAGAGCCTTTTCTGACTCGCAACGTGATCAGATGGGGGGCAAAGGTGCATTGGGAAACAGCTTGTTTACGTCCATATTCCTTACATCAGGCAGAGGCCTCAATAAAGCACCCTTTGTTCATGCTACAAGTAGTTGTATTGGCTGCATTCTGAGAGAGTTGGACAATGATTTTGATTTTCACAATAGGTGTATGTAGTGATGCTCGGATTTCTGAAACACTGCATATGGGTGTGACTGTGTTTGCCAACATCATTTTCAATGTAGCAGTGACAAGTTTGCAGACTGACTCGCGATCTGGAACATCCATATTGGCGAGGATTGGGGATGCACGCATAGACCACTCTGTAAATGCCACGTTGATTACTTCGTCGCTTGGGACACTTGTTTGTAATACGACGACGGGAAGCTGAATTTGCATGTTTAATTTAAATATATACGGACATTCCTGTACACACGATGAACGCATCAACCACATTGCATCACAGAGGGGACCCTGCTTGACAACTCTATCGGGATTGTGAAGGGGAAACCGCGGGCCCCACGGAGTGGGGCAATGGAATTGAGCTGCTGACTCACTCTCCCACGCATATTAAAGGGGGTCCTGAAGACCACGTGTCGTATCAAGCAGGCTTCTGCTCGACAGCATGGGATGAATGAGGTGTGATTTCGCGTTTTGGGGAACAAAATGATTATGTGCGGAATACAGAGGGGGTAAACGCACGATGAACATCGGATCACTCTTTGGCCGCTCCATCCAGAAATCTCCTTACCAAAAGGTATTGGAACAGATGCTGGCAGAGCAGGCGAACGACGACGTTGCAAACGTGGCCACCGAATCCAAGTACTTCCGGCTATACGGCGAAAAGGTCGGCTGCTCACCTGCCATCCTGTGTGCGATCGACTGCATGTACGCTGTGGTTCAACAAGAGGCAAAGCGGAGTACCGATGCGCTGGACGCAATGTTCGGAGAGGCCCGTCTTATGCGTGAGGAGTTCTTCGAGGGCATGCTGTCCGGAGTGGAGCAAAACGCCGTTGCGGTTCGAGAGCTGGAGGAACAGGAACTGGTTCTGGAGAGAGTGGACACGTCTTACGTGCGCGGCGACGTCATCACAGCCACCAAATGCAAACACGCGGAAGACACCGATGAAATCAAGCGAGCTCTGCAACTGTTCGTGGGCAGCGGCCATGTCCCCGCTCAGCTGATGCCGCGTGTGCTTCCCCTGCTGCCTCCGGTCGATTACATTTGCGCCGTCGGAGTACCGGTCGCAGGAGTCGCCCTCCGATGACTCGTGCCTTAGGATGGACCCCCAACCAATGTGCGCGGACAGTTCTTCGTTTAAAATAGGGATTGATTGATGATTCTTATTTTTTGTTGAAATAATTGTTGTTCCCAAGATGGAGAGCCTTTTCAGAGGTGTTCATGTGAACACGTTTAAAATAGGGATTGATTGATGGATGATTCTTATTTTTTGTTGAAATAGTTGTTGTTCCCAAGATGGAGAGTCTTTTCAGAGGTGTTCATGTGAACACGTTTAAAATAGGGATTGATTGATGGATTGATGATTCTTATTTTTTTGTTGAAATAGTTGTTGTTCCCAAGATGGAGAGTCTTTTCAGAGGTGTTCATGTGAACACGTTTAAAATAGGGATTGATTGATGCGTAATTTACCGAAAAACTTAACCGTGAGACACCCCAGGCTGTGTTAGGCCGACGCCGCATTTTGGTTACATTTCAGGTAAAACAGTGTCAGTCTCCGGCGAGCCGTTGAGATTGCAAAAAATTAATTCAAAAAGACCTCACATATGTAGGCAAGGAGTGGGACAGGGAGTATAGTGGGCGGATTCAACTGGTTACAATAGCCAATCTCAATCAATACATAGATCTCTCCATCTCCCCCCACCTCATCAACTAACGTCCAGCCCCACCCGCCCCCATGCTAAGTGGGCATACACCACAGTCACATGATTCGAATGTAGTCGAGTGATCGACTGTCACAACTGCATTCGCAGGGCAATCCCTGCAATTCACAAGCATAGGGATAGGCATACCAAACATCTTCATGATTAGGACACTAAAATCAGGAGACGAAGAGTGCTTCAAATCTCGCAGTCGAACCCCTTCCCTGTCAACAACATCCTCGCCACCATCCTCCTCGTCGATGATGCAAAAGATGCCTATTCTTGATGTACGGAACACTTCCTGCATACTCGGAATGCATACACATGGAAGTTCGGAGCTGAATCTTGATAGCCCCCTTCTTCATCATAGCCATCTTCAGTGCCTGCGAACATGGGTGGATGGTTGGTCAGCTCATGCTATCGCAGGTGGAGGAGCCATAGAGATAGAAAGCCAGCGCAATCCAAACGCGAACTTCGCAAATACTAGCACTAGCAGCAATGAAGGTAACCATGACTATCGCAGGTGGAGCCATAGAGCTAGCAAGCCTCGCAAATACTAGCAGCAATGAAAGTAACCATGACTGGATAATGCTTTCGCAGGTGGAGCCATAGAGCTAGCAAGCCTCGCAAATACTAGCAGCAATGAAAGTAACCATGACTAGATCTCGATGACTGCTACTATTGAACTCACCCTCGGAATCAGCTTTCGGAGTTCGCTGGATGCTCCCTAACACACTGAGTTCACCCTCGGAATTAGCTTTCGGATTTCGCTGGATACGCCCGAACACACTGAGTTCGTGAGAGAAGAATTGGAGTACTACGGTACTTGGTTAAGATTGACATGCCTGGGTGTGGCGTGGCCAGGGTTCGTATTTTTCGAGGCGCATGGGGACACGTGTCGGATATGACTTGTTTACACTCGTGGTTCGAGGCGCATGGGGACACGTGTCGTCTCAAGCAGACTTCTGCTTGACAACTATGTCGGGAGTATGAAAGATGAATCGCGGGACACACGGAGGGGGGCAGGGGAATTCAGTTGAGGACTCGTGTGAAGCTTCGAACTTGTAATCTAATCACATTGGATTACGCATTGGATTACGCATTGATCGAGAGTTGGGACGCGCGTCATCATGCGGATTTAGTCGACGACAAGGGTTTCGTGTGCGACTCAAACAAACGAGTGTAAGAAACGCAAAATACGGACAGATTACAGCAAAATACGGACAGATGACGTGTGTCATGAATGTACGGACGGGGGGATGCGACAGACGCCATGGTATGTGTGTGAGCGAATGTATAGGAGGACACAAGATGCGGAACACTGTCGAATGTATCGGAGGACACACGCAAACGGCGGAACACATGTCGAATGTATCGGAGGACACAAGATGCGGAACACTGTCGAATGTATAGGAGGACACAAGAGGCCGAACACGGTCGAATGGCACACGCAGGACACTCATTGACACACAAAAACGGCGGAACACATGTCGACGACTCCTCTTCATAGTCAATCACTCAATCACTCAGATTAAAGGGACCGGCGCTTGCGTACACAGGCATGCCCAATCCTTGTGTATTGCTGGAGGTACGATCGCCGGGCATCATAAAAGGACCTCCTCGCCCCGAGACTGCATATTTTTCTTTTATTATCCTCATCAGCCTCTTCCCTAGCGCGTAAATAAAGCAAAATACATACACACGCGAATATCTATCCCTCTCTCTCTTTCTCTCTCTCTCTTTCTATCTTTCTATCTGGAGGTACCGATTCGAACCCGGATCTTATATATCGCTCAGTGGGCGACATGATAAAGGAATGAAGAAAATTGGCTTAACCTGGCGCTATACCACTGAGCTACAACCCCGTTGACAGATTAGCAACTAAACTATTGTTTTAATAAAAACGAGTGTAAACAACTTTGATCCATACAGATCTCGGCATTGTTTTTGCTGTGTGTGTAACGTTCTCCTCTCTCTACAGAAACAAACCTCAAGCAGATGTCTGCTTGACAACTATTTCGGGATTACGAAAGGGGAATCGCGGGACCCACGGAGTGGGGCAGTGGAATTCAGCTGATGACTCGCGGAAACACGTGTAGGATCTGACCTGCTTACACGCGCGCGTCGGGGCATGGGGGACACGTGTAGTCTCAAGCAGACGTCTGCTTGACCCACGGGGTGAATTGTGAAATTTTAAAAGTGGTACCCAAAGGGACAATTCTAAAACACGCTTTGCTATATAATTAATTGTCCCTTCGGTGCCACTGCTTGAAAACTGACGCAGGTGGATGGAGGGTTTCGCACCCTGCTTAGATGTCAAGCACGTACCGAGTGATAGATAGGTGGCGGGTAAAGGGACACTTCTAAAACACGCTTCGCTATAATATATAATTGTCCCTTTGATGCCACTGCTTGACAACTGACGCAGGTGGATGGAGGGTTTCTCCACCTGCTTAGAGGTCAAGCACGGAATTGAATGCGGACTCGTGTGCAGGATCTGACATGTTTTATGGTGTAAACAGGATCAGAGTAAGCAAAATGTAGATGTTGTATCAGACCAAAGGGTTATCCACACGAATCACCATTTCAACCACGCAATTGGATTATTATCCGACTGAAGAAGGTTGAAACGATGCCGACGGACGCAACAAAACAACCCAAGGCCAACTTAGCGCCATGCCCACCCATCATGGGGCTGGGATCAAACTGGCACAGGGGCGCAGGCGCAAAGGCGAGCATGCAGGCAGATGCGACGATCATGCGCGCACGCGCGCAGATGCAGCTGCAGGACCCGTTCAGTGGATGGAGACAGTTCGGATGCTACAAGGAATGGACAGACGCAAACGAGGCGCTGCAAAGACTCAAGGGACACGCGAGACACGCGTTCGAGATCATACCGTTCGGAAAGCCATGCAAGCCGTACCTTGATATCGACGGTCCACCACTTCCGAACGACCAGGTGCCCTTCCCAGACGTCGCCGCGCTGGTCGCACACACAGAGGACGCAATCAAGATGATCTTCAGCAACGACTACGGAATCCAGATCGACGTCGACAACGACCTCATATGGCTCGTCAGCCCAAACGCCAAGAAGCTCAGCCTGCACCTCATCATCGACACGAAGAGAGAAGGAACGCCGCTCCACGTGTACAGCAGCAACCACCAGTCAGACACCACAGGCGCAGCACACCTCGCCATGAGACTGCAGCAGCTAGACCCAAACGGAGTCGGGAAGCTCGTAGACATAGGCGTGTACACAAGGGACAGGGAGATGCGCATGCTAGGGTCCTGCAAGTTCAACAAGGACGCGGACTCGGTCCTCGTCCCGCTAAAGCAGCACCACAAGGATGACCCAGACACAGCACTCAGGACAGTCATCTCAAACGTGCCAGAGGATGCCGCAGTCATACAGGTGCCAGAGCACATACCGAGATACGTCAAGAAGAACGGGATCGCATGGCCAGCACGACCGCGCACGCAAACAGTCGCAGACGCAGTCAGAGCGGCTGGAACCATCATCGCAAAGGCCGTAGAGAAGGAACCGCACGTCCGAAGCGCCGACATAATCGTGCGCATGCTCGACCTACTCAGACGAGACATGCACCCGTCAGCATTCCACGACAGACGACACGCAGAGGACGCATTCGATCGAGCCGTAGGCGTCAGGTTCAACTACAGTGACAGGAGTGAACCGTGCTACACAGGAAACATACACAACGGAGAGCAGAACATGCGATGCTTCGTAGACACAGCAGGAAACTGCCTCGTAAAGTGCTTCTCCGCCACCTGCGACAACCACGCGCCCGCCTGCATCGGAAGACTCGCGGAACCCGCAGGCGACGCGTGGGACGCGGTAGCCTTGCACGTCAACAGTAGGTACATAGACATCGACGCATGCCTAGAGATGAAGCAGGCGGTCGATGTGTGGTTAGACCCGGAGCGAAAGGACGTCAACACGCTCTCCGTGCGCAGCCCGATGGGGTCAGGAAAGTCCACCATGCTAGACGCACTCTTAGAACGCGTGGGAGAGGACAAGACCGTGCTCGTCGTCACATACCGCCAGTCGCTCGCGCTAGAGCACAAGAGAAAACTGGCGCGCAAGGGATTTGTATCATACTTAGACACCGACGTCACACCACAGGACCTCAGGCGAAGGGACAAGACACCGCGCGTCATCTGCCAGATCGAGTCGCTACACAAGCTAGCAAAGCACACGTGCATGCGATACCTCACATCGGGCTTTGACATAATTGTGCTCAACGAGGTGGAGTCGCTGCTGAGACACTTCATGTCGCCAACCGTCGTCAACCCATTGGCTGAGATACAGGGTCTGGCGGACACGCTCAACGCAACAACCACCGGCGTCGTCACAATGGACGCGACATGGGGCAGCGTCACGAAAGAATTCCTCAAGCAGGCCGGCTTGCGCAACCTGCTCGTCGTCAACGACTACCGGAGCACAGAGAACGCGCGCACATTCTCCATATCGAAGGACGAGGTGACATGGAGCGCGCAGATCCGAGACGACATCATCGCAGGCAGGAACGTCGTCGTCGTCTCGCTCAGCCAAGAGAGAGCGATGCAGGTGCACAAGGCCGCACTTGACACATTCGACGACCCGAAGGACGCGGCCAGACTCTGCCTGCTGCACACGTCCAAGACAGCAGACGCAGTCAAGGCGAAGCTCATTGACGTAGACGCACTCTGGAGCAGCAAACGGATTGTCGTGTACTCGCCGACCATATCGGCGGGCGTCGACTTCAGCACCGAGCATTTTGACAGGATGTACCTGTACCTGTGCCCCGGGTCCGGGGCTCCGATGGGCGCGCTGCAGATGACTGGACGCGTGCGCCACCTGGTCGACACCGACGTCAGGACGCTCGTCTCCAAGAACATGAGGGTGGCACGAGAGGCAACCCGACAACACTTGACGCACGTCGACCTATACCAGTGGCTCAGGTGCGATAGAGGGGGGGGGGTGAAAAGTGGTGGGTAAAGTGACGTTACAGCCACTGCTTAAATCATTTACCTGTCCCTTTTGTGCCACTGCTTGAAAACTGACGCAGGTGGATGGAGGGTTTCGCAACCTGCTTAGAGGTCAAGCACGTACCGAGTGATAGATAGGTGGCGGGTAAAGGGACACTTCTAAAACACGCTTCGCTATAATATATAATTGTCCCATTGGAACCACTGCTTAAGAACTGACGCAGGTGGATGGAGGGTTTCGCAACCTGCTTAGAGGTCAAGCACGTACCCGCGATTGACGGTGGAGACGACCACACACTGCAAGAGCTCTCGGGTGGCGCTCTCGCCCCGTTGTTTGCGACCGTGGCTCCACCGACACTGAAGATGACTGTCGAAAGCTACTTTCTAGCGGAGATATACAACGCCAGCTTCGACTACGTGTCCTGCTTCGCCGACCTTCTGGAGCATGCAGGTCACCGCATGGACCTCGGCACAAGCTACGCTGCGGTCAGTGCCGCCCGCGTGCACGCGCCGCCTGAGGGTGACGTTGAGGCGACAAGCGAGTTCCTGATGCGCGTCCTCAAGGCTCAGGAGCAGATGGATGCGCTTACCGGAGTTGTCACTGCCCCTGTCACTGCCCCTGTCACTGCCCCTGTCACTGCCCCTGTCACTGCCCCTGACGCTGTCCCTGACAATGTCCCTACCCCTGTCCTTGTCGCTAACCCCTGTCCCTGTCGCCGGCACCGACATCCTCAGCAACCCTGATGTGCCCACTGCCATGCGGCGCAAGGATCTCATGGATGCTATCGAGCAGCGCGTGATGGCCAACGACGTGAGCGAGGACGACAAGTTCATTATGTACCTGAGCCGCTACTGCTCTGCATGGGGCATCGACCGCGTTGACGAGGCGTTCCTGCTGGAGAACAAGCCTGGTGCTGTCGGTTCTCCGAAGGCGAGGCTCCTGTCGCGCCTGCTGTGCCCGATCCTGCGTCCGGTGCGCGGCGCCGACGTGCACACGACTGAGCACTCAGGGTTGCTGAAGATCGTTCTCATCGAGGAGACACTCGCTGCTCTGGGGTTTGTGTCCCCGTTCGACACCGAGACCGTGATCCCAAATCTGATGACAGCGTTTGACACCAAGCTGAAGGGAACACAGATGTTCAGTGACTACACGAACACCGCTCGGCTGTTCAGGCAGGCCTCGTGCGGCGTTCGCGACGGGTGGGACTTGCGCAAGGTGTCAAAGTCTGTGAAGATGATCCTGAACGCAGTGGGTCTGGATCTGGTGAGCTTGACGAAGCGGGTGCAAGTAAAAGGCAAGAGAACTCAGGAGGAGAGGAACTACCGCCTGTGCCCCGAGAGTGTCTCCCGGATGCTGGAGCTCGTTAAACTTCGTCTTCTGCGCACGGACCTCACGCCTAGCAACGAGCACGCCGCCGCTGCCCTTTCAGGTCACGAACTGTCCATGTACAACCACCTGGTTGACGTAGCGTCGCCTGTCGCGTATGTCTTCGAGCCTGACGACGACGAGCCGTCAGGCCTATAATAATGGTGTAAACGCGAGCATTTGGATAGCATGTGAGCAGCTCGACAGCTATCATGGCGCACATGACAACCAATGTCGTGTACGCGTTGTTTGAGCACAAGTTCATTCAGAAGGATGAGATAGTCTTCAAGGTGGGCAGGACGTCGAAGCCCTTTGGTCAGCGACTTTCTCAGTACCCGAAAAACTCAAAGATGATATTCGCAATCCACGTAATTAATCCGCGTGCTTGTGTGGAGGCTGAGACTGCCCTGCTCCGGTACCTTAGCGGAGACCCTCGAGTCAAGCCCCGTTGATACGAGTACTACCAACTTGACGCGGGTGATGCAGGTGCCGTCTTTCGGGAGATGGCCGATGTCGTATTCCAGTACGTGTGGACAGGTAGCGTCGACAGCCTTGATTGCGGCACCGAGGACGTGCCACCCGACCCCCCCATCTTTGCCGTTCTTGAGGAAGAGAAGGAGCGAAAGTCTTGAGGCGCAATACCCCACGGATGCTGGAGCTCGTGAAGCTTCGTCTTCTGCGCACGGACCTCACGCCGCAGCTGCCCTTTCTGGCCACGAGATGTCCATGTATAGACAAGCCATAGTCCATCGGCAAACAACGGACTATTATTCAACAAGCGGCGGAGCCCCTTTCACCTCTTCCCCCCAGCGGAGCGACCGGGGGCGACCGGAGGGGAGCCCCCACAAAGGAGTCCGCGAGGAACCAAGCGGGTGGGCGACCGGAGGGGAGCCCACAGTTCACATCAAGCATCAGACACACTAATGGATTGATTCATTGATCATGCAAACACACGTGAAGAAGAGTGATAGGCGAACGCACACAAGAGACATGGCACACGCAAAACGGAGGAGACGCGTCCATCATGCATGGAAGACCAGGGGATAAGAGTAGAATACATGGAAACGGAAAACAAAAACAAAAACAACAACGGAGGTGGAGCAGGGGATAATGATGCCGACAAGCTTCATGGACAGCACGCATGTAGAGAAGATTCTACTGCTCCTAGAAAAAAACAGGTGGGATTCCAGAGACACATGGCGAGGAGTGGCGACGGCATTGAAGAACGAGTACGGAGAGGCGTACAAGGCGCTATGGAAACAAATGTCCAAGGTGTCGCCAAGATACGATGAGGAAGACGCAGAGAAGATATGGGACACGGTGGGAAGGCCCGATTATGATGGGCCGAAGATGACAATGAAGTCGGTGGTCAAGTGGGCCGGCGAGGACGACCCGTGCGGGTACGCTGTGTACCGAGCATATTCGATTCCACAAATAGTACGGGACAATTGGGTCAAGGGAGACAGAGGATTGGGGGAGATTATGCACTATCTTATGAAAGGGACGTTGAAGAAGACAGGGAAGAGATGCAGAGACTACTACATATTCGATGAGGACACGTGCAGGTGGGTCAGTGTGGAGGATGGGTGGGTCAAGACCGTGGCGAGCAAGGTCTTAGAAGGGATGCTCAGGGACGTCGATTTATGGTTATCGACACAGGCCGCACAGTTGTGCATCGGAAAAGAAGAAGAATCCAGGAGTAAAGAAGATCTGGATGCGAAGAAAAAGAAGTTGCCAGGCTGATCCGGTACATACAGTCTTCCCGTGGAGTGAAGAACACAATGGACTTCGCAGGGCCACTTCTCATTGACGAGACGTTCGAGCAACGACTGGACGGAAATAGGAACTTTATCGGGGAACCAAAGAAGGTAACCGATTTTACCAGACAATATTTGGCGGAGCAGGACGGTGTGCAAGCGTTCCTCGCCGAGAAATGCGAGTTTGCGGAAGATTTCAGGGAGTCGAGCGTTGCCTTGTTCCACATGTATCTCGAGGAAAGCGGGGACAGTAACGATCGAGAAAAGTGGTTCCACAGGCAGATGAAGAACAAGGGGTTCGTAAAAAAAGTGCTTCAAATCAAAGGGAAGTCGACACGAGGATATATGGGATTGAGGCTACGACATGATGAATGAATGCACGGGTGGGATGTGGAAAGAGCGCCCGCACGCACGCATCCCATACTCACACACATACTTTCTCTGCGCCTGCATTCCATCCTTTTGCAATTTTATATTTAAAATATTCCTTTTGTCGGTTCTGTTGTTGCGCTTTCGTATTATTCTCTTCTTCTTCTTTTTTCTTTTTTTTTTTTTGCTCTTGGGCATTTTGCAAATCATACTCCTCATATATATTCCTTTTGTCGGTTCTGTTCTTGGGCATTTTGCGAATTTTTTTGAATATCATACTCCTTAGATATTTTTTCCAGGTTATAATTATTTCTCTGCGCCTGCATTCCATCCTTTTGCAATTTTATCTTTAAAATATTCCTTTGTCGGTTCTGTTCTTAGGCATTTTGCGAATTTTTTTGAATATCATACTCCTTTGATATTTTTTCCAGGTTATAATTATTTCTCTGCGCCTGCATTCCATCCTTTTGCAATTTTATCTTTAAAATATTCCTTTGTCGGTTCTGTTCTTGGGCATTTTGCGAATTTTTTTGCACATCATACTCATCAGATATTTTTTCCAGGTTATAATTATTTCTCTGCGCCTGCATTCCATTCCTTTGTCGGTTATGTTGTTGCTCTTTCTCTTCTGCCTTTATTTTTGTAATATCAATATTGTTCAATATACTTGTATGTTGTTTTACTTGGTTGTTTGGTGTTTGCCAAGCATTATCGTAATTACGATTACCCCCCACCTGTTTTGTTTTCCCTATGGGGACATACTTGGTTTTATGTGTTGTCGAATCGCGTTTGGAATAGCATCGAGTTCCCTTTACCAAGTACACGGTTCGTTCGACAGTCCTGCCATTCACAACCACATTCACTTTTTCGCTTGTTTTTGTCGGGACATATCTCATGTTGGTGTATACAGTTTTACACATATTTTAAAAGGTTGCTGCAACAGTTGACTATTTTGCTTTCCGAAAATAAGTAAACATAACAGTGTAATGGGCGTTCCTGCCTCCCGGCCGATTTTGACTGGTTGCGAAACATGGTATGGAGCGGATTTGTGATTCCTTAGTGCTGATGTCTCAAGCTAGCGAGTCGTTCAGGAGGCTCTAAATCCTGATTAGAAATTAAAAAAATCGGCCGGGAGGCAGGAACGCCCATTATGTACTAAATATCAGAATGCTATGTATGGCAACCAACGCTTCTGTAAATTTGGCTTCAGCATTTATTTTTTGTTGAAATAATTGTTGTTACAGAGATGGAGAGTCTTTTCAGAGGTGTTCATGTGAACACGTTTGTTTAAAATAGGGATTGATGTGACAGAACACAATAGCTAAAAAACTGTCCCCGTTCGTCCATAATGGATGAATGATTCATTATCACACGGGCCACGGCAGCTTTTGCAGCCTCGTCCATTCAGTCTCAGTCTCACGACCGCATGTGCTCTGTGGTGCACCATGGATGGATGATACACAAGGGAAGGGAAGGCTTGACTCAACCAATATGCTTGTCGCGAACTTTATATCGTGATAAGCACATGGCGACCTCTCGCATCAGGCGGCGGCAAATGTCGAGTCGAGTCGAGTCACATCACATCACATCACATGGCGACCGACCTCTCGCATTACATGACGGCGGAAACTGTGTCGAGTCGAGTCACATCACATCACATCACATGGCGACCGACCTCTCGCATCATGGCGGCACCTGTCGAGTCGAGTCGAGTCACATCACATGGCGACCTCTCGTATCACGGCGGAACGATGTCGACTTACGGGGGACGATCGCTCGCATCGCAACCGGTGATCACATGTCAAGCATGGGTCTGCTAGACAAGCACTCTCGTATATCGATAGGGGGATCGCGGAGTGGGGGGATTCATTTGATGACTCGCGTACACCACCATCACTGTAACACTTGGGCTTGCAACAACAAGCCCAAAATACAATAATCACCCACAATTTCCTTATATGAGACTTTGCCAAAAAAGGGAACTAACGGATGAGGAAGACCCGGTAAAAAGTAATCGCAAACTGTGATCACATGTCAAGCAGAGGCTTGCTAGACAATAGATCTCGTATATCGATAGGGGAATCGCGGGACCCACGGAGTGGGGCAGGGGAATTGAGCTGCAGAAACCAAGTGTGTCATGTCAAGGCATCAATCAATCATCTGTCATCGTCCATCAATCAGACTCCACATGCAAACGGCGGAAACATGTCCTCGTCCTCGTCTCCAAAAGACACCGCGGAGGCAAGCACATCCTCATTGTCTAGTTCATCTGTTTCCAAAAGACACCACGGCGGCTTGCGCGTCACTCATCGTCTCGGAAAGTGGTGTAAACAACGCAGAAGACACATACATACATACATTTTAGTATTGTTATTAATGTTCCTACACATTGAGGAGGAGGACGACGTCCGCGCGTGCAACGGGAGCCATAACGAGATCGCGCGCATTGAAACGAATACTTGGAAACCGCATCGCTGCCGCCGCGAGGAGCACGAACGGAAAGTTATTATGGTACGTATTCGACGGGCGATGGAAGACGGTCGCCAAGTTCCAAGTCAAGCACGAGCTGTCCACCGTTGTTCGAGATCACTTCATGACCGCGCTGCACAAGGAGAGAGCTTACGACATGCAGAGCAACCTGCTAAGTATGAGCACAAAGAACGAGACCGCCGAACGGCTAGCGAACATCACCGAGCGCCTCCAGAACACGACCTTCAAGAACAACGTCCTGAAAGAGATGCTAGAGTACTTTTACGACCCGGACTTCATGAAGAAACTCGACGCCGACCCAAACCTCTTAGGGTTCAACAACGGCGTGTGGGACCTCAAAAACGGCGTCTTCCGTCAAGGGCATCCGGAGGACATGGTCTCCATGTCCGTGGGATTCGATTACAATGGCGCAGTGTGCGCGGAATCAGCAGACCGCGTGCGGAAATACTGGGACACGATGCACCCAGACGACAACCAACTCATCCACACATTTGCTAGACAGCTGTACGGAGACAGCGGACAAGAGCTCTTTCACATACACGCCGGAGCCAACGCGTCCGCCTCTAACGGGAGGACAAACTTATTCGAAGTCATGGAGATAGCATTGGGCGACTACATCAGTCGGTTTGTGGACGCGGATGAGGCGGACGCCGCCAAATTCCTCTTCCCACGAGACGCAGGGCTTGTAGAGGCATTCAAGGTAGACGACGGAGCGATGCGCATGGAGTTCCTACGCACCCTTCTACACGCGTTTGCATACGCGTACAAGTTCGATATGCCCGATTCGTTAAAGAAGACCAGTGCGATGTACTTGAACGCGAACGACGACGCCGTGGCTATGTTCGTCGAAGAGCACGTCGCTGCCAGCCCGGACAGCGCATTTCTGCTGAAGGAGGCCAAAGAACGCTTCAAGACATGCGAATATTTCAACGGGAAACTCAGCACGATCAAGACGGACCTGGAACGTCACCTAAGCGTCAGGTGTCTAGAGCAAAGCCGCGTCAAAAGCCGCGGAAACGAAAATTTGCGAGGGGTTTTCAAAGGATACAAGTTGGTGTAAATAATCGATTGTTTACACTCGTGATTCGAGGGTGCGCGGAAACACGTGTCGTCTCAAGCAGACTTCTGCTAGACAACTATGTTGATTATGAAGGAGGAATCAGGTGTGTGTGTTCAGGAAGATCGTCTTATCGATGAAGATTGACAATTGTGACAATGTGACAAATGTGACAATAAAGGACATGACGACTATCGATATCGATATCGTCACGCCGTCTGCGTGCATGGGCTCACACGTACGTGCGCCTCGGTACGTGGTAGGAGACGACGTTGCAGCAAAGATACTGCTCAAGGATTTGGAAGGGAAGCTTGTCAAGTCCAACGGGGTCGTCTTGGTAAAACATGGAGACGTTTGGACCAATGACAAGAATGCCGTCAAAGACATCATGTTCAGGGCGTGCGAAGAAGCAAACATACATATGATAAACGATTCGGGGAAATCAAGAAAGTACAGCAGCACGCGTGCAGGTGCACGAAATATTGTGAAGACAGCCAAACACTACATCACGGTCGACGACAACTTTGTATCTGTAGACAAAGATAGATAGATAGATAGGATAACGCACTTTATCACGACACATGCCGCATCCTCACACACGCGTCGCGGAGGCTGCTGTCGAGATCATGATGATGATGCCCACCAACCACTCACTCACTCATTCTCACGCAAACGGCGGAACACGGTCGAATGTCGTGTGTCATGTAAGGATGCGGGGTGCGCTGCTGACACACGTGCCGCTCGACATCCATTTAGGGTTTTGAGATGGGGGGACGGATCTAGGGAGGTGTTACAGGATGATGAGTGACGGAATCATATCCACTGGCTGACCAAGACTTCTTCAGACGATCACCGCGACATGGCATGACAGAGATTGAGTGTTGGTTGGGTTATTTATTTGTTTGTAAAATATTCTCTACGATTTTGAAGGTTTAAGGGAGCATAACTGCTAGTGACCGTTATTACAATTGTAAACACAAACAACTGAACAAAAAAGACTGGATAGATCGCACACAATGAACTCGTCGAGGAAAGTCACGAAGTTCGTCACGCCAACAAACCAAAATGGAGACAAGGGGATTTCAACGTTGTCAAAGAAGCGATACTTCGAGATGGAAGAGAGAGTGAAGATGATACTGGGGGTTAAATTACAGGAAGAGGCGGGCATGGTCATGAAGGCGATGCGTGAGATCATGAAGTTCGACCCGAATGTATCAAGGTACAGTGAGGAGGTCAGGGAGGTGCTTGAGGAGAACTCAAGGAAGTGGAGGCAGCGGAATAAGGACGAGAAAAATGCGGTGAGATTAAATTATGGTTTAGAAGTTTTATAGAGAAGTCAAGTAAGATTTTTCATGCCTCACCCTCAAGCTTCTCCACATCCGTCTATAAAAGAGACGGCGATGTCTCAAGCAGACACTTTATTGACAACTCTGTGGTTTTTTATGAAGGGAGTGGAATCACAATGCTAATTGGAACCTGACTCAATAGAAAACGGTGGTATGATGATGAGTTGTGTCAAGCAGACGCCTGCTCGAAGGAAAACACTATTGGTAAGATTGATGTATATTAATATTACTATATAATATTTGTTTCACTTGTTTCATCAAAAAAGGAAGTCTATATAGGAGAAGAAAACTAAGAATAGTTTTGATTTTGGTGACACTGGTGAAACAAAACAAAACAAAACAAAACAAAATCACAAACAAACAGATTGGATGTGATTCGATGACAGAGGACGTCGTCTAGAGGTGTTGGTGTCTCCTTGGTGTATTGGTGTCGTCTGCTTTTTTTAGAATCGAGGGCAGCATGCTAATTGGAACCTGACTCAATAGAAAACGGTGGTATGATGATGAGTTGTGTCAAGCAGACGCCTGCTCGAGGGAAAACACTATTGGTAAGATTGATGTATATTAATATTACTATATAATATTTGTTTCACTTGTTTCATCAAAAAAGGAAGTCTATATAGGAGAAGAAAACTAAGAATAGTTTTGATTTTGGTGACACTGGTGAAACAAAACAAAACAAAACAAAACAAAATCACAAACAAACAGATTGGATGTGATTCGATGACAGAGGACGTCGTCTAGAGGTGTTGGTGTCTCCTTGGTGTATTGGTGTCGTCTGCTTTTTTTAGAATCGAGGGCAGCATTCGTCACAGAAGAAAACGGAGCCAGACCCAAGCAGCGCAGGCCGGCCGGCCGACTCTTTCATATTGACACATCTTCAGACACATAGACCTCATGCACAGACTCACGCACGCACGCACGGTAAATCGAAACAACGTTCATGGATGCACATACAGCTAGGGACATCATCATCGGAGGGTGCTTAAAGGACTACCTGTATGAATGCATACATCAACACAACTAAAATCAACACAACTAAAATCAACACAACGACATGGCATCCTACGAAGAGTTGCAGAAGCTCAGCGCGTGGCTGAAGAGATCTGAGGTGAGTGTGGGAAGAACAGTATTGATGCCCATGACTGATTTGAAGGCGCCTAAACACAAGCATTTAGGAAAAGCGAAGTGGGGATGGGCCGAAGCGGACGCGTACGCGAACAACAACCCAACACACAAGGCATGGGGAATGTTGTTGGATGGATTGGTTGTGATCGACGCGGACGACGCAGAGACAGTGCAGTGGTTGGAGAGGATGGAACATGAAGATGGTGAGGTGGGTGAGGCCATGCAGAGGTGTGCCATTCAAGAGACTAGGAAGGGACGTCACTACATGTTCTTGCGCCCGACATGGGCAGACGAGGAGGGGTACTATGACGGTGCACGACAAGTCGATGATGATGCAAGGAAGGTTGATATGAAGAGCATGTGCCGGACAGGGACCAGGGGTCTGCTGTCTGTTGCGCCCACTGAGGGGAAGGCATGGAAGGAGGGAAGGGCTCCGTGGGAGCTGGAGTCGATACCGTACATTCCAAAGGCGCTGATGGAGAGGGTGGCGGTGGTGAAGAAGAAGAATAAAAGGACGAGTAAGGGAGCGGCGGGATACTCAAAGGCAAAGGTGGAAAACACATCAACAACAACAAAGGAGGTAGAGCAGGGGATAATGATGCCGACAAGCTTCATGGAGAGCACGCATGTAGAGAAGATTCTACTGCTCCTAGGAAAAAACAGGTGGGATTCCAGAGACACATGGCGAGGAGTGGCGACGGCATTGAAGAACGAGTACGGAGAGGCGTACAAGGCGCTATGGAAACAAATGTCCAAGGTGTCGCCAAGATACGATGAGGAGGCCGCAGAGAAGCTATGGGAGACAGTGGGAAGGCACGACTATGACGGGCCGAAGATGACAATGAAGTCGGTGGTCAAGTGGGCCGGTGAGGACGACCCGTACGGGTACGCGGTGTACAGAGCGTCTTCGATCCCCAAACTAGTGAAGGATAATTGGGACAAAGGGGACCGAGGTCTTGGGCAGATCGTGCACTATCTGCTGAACGGGACCGTGAAGAAGACGGGGAAAGGAAGCAACGAATATTACATCTTCCAGGAGGACACGTGCAGGTGGGACAAGGTGGAGGAGGGGTGGGTGAAGAACGTGGCGAGCAAGGTCTTGGAAGGGATGCTGCGGGACGTAGACTTGTGGATATCGACACAGGCCGCGCAGATGTTGTGCATCGGAGTGGTGGGGGCAGGGGAAAAGGAGGAACAAAAAGACTCCAGGAGCAAAGCGGATCTGGATGCGAAGAAGAAGAAAGTGGCCACACTGATCAATTACGTGATGTCTTACCGCGGAGTGACGAACGCGATGGCCTTAGCGGGACCACTGCTCATGGACGAGACGTTCGAGCAGCGCCTGGACAGCAATAGGCACTTGATAGGGATCAAGGGGCGGAGCGTCGTGGACCTCAGGACAGGCCAGAAGCGACAGAGGGTGGCAGAGGACATGGTGCACAACGAACTGGACGTGGCGTACGGCGGCGACCATGTCACGAACGAAGCCGACGCCACAGGCGCCGAGTGGATGCACAGGATCGTCGAGAAAATAATGGGCGGGGACGAGGACATGGCAAGGTTCCTTCAACGTCTTGTAGGGTACGGCATCACAGGCGAAGTGAGAGAGGAGGTTTTCCCAGTATGGACGGGGAGCGGAAGGAACGGAAAGGGGCTGTTGACGCAGGCGCTGCAACAGCTGCTAGGGGCATACTACAAGGAGATGAACTGTGCGATCATAAGCGACTCGAGAGTTTGCAGCAACATCGACGCGGAGCGGGCAAAGCTCATAGGAGCGAGACTCGCGGTCTTCAACGAGCTCAAGAATGGGGAGAAGCTGAAGACGAACGAGGTCCAGCTTTTAACTGGCGGAGATGGCTTTCCGGCAAAGGCGCTTTATAAAGACCCAGTAACGATTCAACCACGGCATCTCGCAATCTTAGTGACCAATCATATGCCAGAGATGTCCGATGTGATCGTTGCAATGATTGAGCGGCTTTTAGCCGTTGAATTTCCGGTGACTTTCAGGGATCTCATACCTGGGGAGAGCGAGACCGCGACGCTGCGGCAATGCGACAGAACCATGAAGGAGAGACTGAAGTCGCCAGAGGGGCAGGCTGCGCTGTTTGCCTGGCTGGTCGAGGGTGCGGTGGCGTGGTACAGGGGGACAGACAGCCTGAAGGCCGGGGCGCCAAAGAAGGTAACCGATTTTACAAGAAAATATTTGGCGGAGCAGGACGGTGTGCAAGCGTTCCTCGCCGAGAACTGCGAGTTTGCGGAAGATTTCAGGGAGTCGAGCGTTGCCTTGTTCCACATGTATCTCGAGGAAAGCGGGGACAGTAAAGATCGAGAAAAGTGGTTCCACGGGCAGATGAAGAACAAGGGGTTCGTAAAAAAGACGATTCGAATCGGAAGGGAGGGGACACAACAGGGATATATGGGATTGCGGCTACGACATGATGAATAAATGCACGGCGGAAACATGTCCTCGTCTCCAAAAGACACCACGGCGGCACCTGTGTGTCGTGTAGTGTTGTGTCGTGTCGAGTCGTGTCGTGTCGAGTCACATGAGGCGGCGGCACCTGTCGAGTCGAGTCGAGTCACAGAGTCACATGGCGACATCTCGCATCACGGCGGCACCTGTCGTGTCGAGTCACAAAGCGACCTCTCGCATCACGGCGGAACCTGTGTCAATACCTCGATACTGTAAGATATCACTCACAGATGACGGAAAACCCGGTAAAGTAATCGCAAACGGTGATCACATGTCAAGCAGAGGTCTGCCAGACAATAGATCTCGTATATCGATAGGGGAATCGCGGGACCCACGGAGTGGGGCAGGGGAATTGAGCTGCAGAAACCAAGTGTGTCAAGGTATCAATCAATCATCACACGCAAAACTGTGGAAAACTGTCGCATCCACACCGTCCGTCCGTCCATTCATGACACACGGATGCGCGGCGGATTCTCGTCACTCATCGTCTCGTCTCATCCTCGAATGAAGGTGTAAACAACGCAGAAGACCCTTTTTAACGAACCTTATTCTCATATTCAGAGCCAGCAAGACACGTACGTTTTTATTATTGGTCCGTCATGTTCCTGCACGCTCTTGCGTCAGATGACGCGATGCGCATTCCAGGCATAATAAAAGACAATTGGGACAAGGGAGACTACGGCCTGGGGCAGATCGCACACTTCCTGCTGCAGGGGTCCGTGAAGAAGACGGGAAAAGGCTGCAGTGACTACTTCATCTTCGAGGAGGACACGTGCCGGTGGGCCAAGGTGGACGAGGGGAGGGTCAAGAGCGTGGTGGTCGAGGCCATGGAGGAGGCGCTGAGGGATGTCGACTTGTGGATAGCAACACAGTCCGCGCAACGGAGACTGCAGGGCGGAGACGCAAAGATGAGGGTGGCGAACCTGGATTTGAAGAAAAGGGAAGTTGTCAGTCTGATCCGGTACATACGGTCTAACCGTGGAGTGACGAACGTGATGGTCTTCGCGGGCCCACTGCTCATGGACGAGACGTTCGAGCAGCGCCTGGACAGCAATCGGCACTTGATCGGGATCAAGGGGGGGAGCGTTGTGGACCTCAGGACAGGGCAGAAGCGACAGAGGGTGGCAGAAGACATGGTGTACAACGAACTGGACGTGGTGTACGACAACAACAATGACAACAACCATGCGACAACAACGATGATGACCAATGCCGCACGCGCAGAGTGGATGCACAGGATCATACAGAATATCATGGGCGGGGACGAGGCCATGGCGAAATTTATTCAAAGATTGCTCGGGTACGGAATCACCGGCGAAGTGAGAGAAGAAATCTTTCCTATATGGACAGGGAGCGGGAGGAACGGAAAGGGGCTGTTGACGCAGGCGCTGCAACAGCTGCTAGGGGCATACTACAAGGAGATGAACTGCGCGATCATAAGCGATTCTCGAGCGTGCAGTAATATTGACGCGGAGCGGGCAAAGCTCATAGGAGCGAGACTCGCGGTCTTCAACGAGCTCAAGAATGGGGAGAAGCTGAAGACGAACGAGGTCCAGCTTTTAACTGGAGGAGATGGCTTTCCGGCAAAGGCGCTTTATAAAGACCCAGTAACGATTCAACCACGGCATCTCGCAATCTTAGTGACCAATCATATGCCAGAGATGTCCGATGTGATCGTTGCTATGATTGAGCGGCTTTTAGCAATTAATTTTCCGGTGACTTTCAGGGATCTCATACCTGGGGAGAGCGAGACCGCGACGCTGCGGCAGTGCGACAGAACCATGAAGGATAAACTGAAGTCGCCAGAGGGTCAGTCTTCTCTGTTTGCCTGGCTGGTCGAGGGCGCGGTGGCGTGGTACGGGGGGGCGGAGGGCCTGAAGGCCGTGGCGCCAAAGAAGGTCACAGAATTTACAAGAAAATACTTGGCGGAGCAGGACGGCGTGCAAGCGTTCCTCGCCGAGAAATGCGAGTTTGCGGAAGATTTCAGGGAGTCGAGCGTTGCCTTGTTCCACATGTATCTCGAGGAAAGCGGGGACAGTAAAGATCGAGAAAAGTGGTTCCACGGGCAGATGAAGAACAAGGGGTTCGTAAAAAAAGTGCTTCAAATCAAAGGGAAGTCGACACGAGGATATATGGGATTGAGGCTACGACATGATGAATGAATGCACGGCGAAAACATGTCCTCGTCTCCAAAAGACACCACGGCGGCACCTGTCGTGTCGTGTCGTGTCGTGTCGTGTCGTGTCGTGTCGTGTCGTGTCGTGTCGTGTCGTGTCGAGTCGTGTAGTGTAGTGTAGTGTCGTGTCGTGTCGTGTCGTGTCGAGTCACATCAGGCGGCGGCACCTGTCGAGTTGAGTCACAGAGCGACCGACCGACCTCTCGCATCACGGCGGAACCTGTGTCAATACCTCGATACTGTAAGATATCACTCACAGATGACGGAAAACCCAGTAAAGTAATCGCAAACGGTGATCACATGTCAAGCAGAGGTCTGCTAGACAATAGATCTCGTATATCGATAGGGGAATCGCGGGACACACGGAGTGGGGAAGTGGAAGTTAGCTGCGGACTCACTCACTCATCATCAAACCACTCCTTCTCACTCATGGATCTTCCACTTGATTTGTTAGCCAATGTAGTAAATCTGGCTTTTTCATTTGCATTCATTGTATTTTGATTCCCCCTTTTAAGCCGAAATTTTCCTAATTCGATTTCCTCGTCGTTAGTCATCCTGGCACTTTGTTGGGCATTGGCTACATTACCTGATCCATTCTGTTTTTTTACATTTTTTGGTTTGGTGAACGGAACGAACATCATGAGACCGTCATTACCCTTCCTTTTAATGAACAATGAGCCGTTATCGCCCTTATAGAGAACGCGTTTGACACCATCATTGCATACAGCGGATTGATGCGTGTTCGTCTTATTCTTATTCTTATTGTTCATAGATCGATCGTTTTTGGTGATATATTCTAACACATTTTTTGTGAGCCTCCGGAAGAATTCTTCATACAATTTTTCGGTCAATTCCATGGCGACCCGTTGTGTTTGGCCGAGCATTGCCCAGACCTAGCGATCGATGCCTGCACCCTATTCCTGTGGTGAGAATTGCCGTGACCCCCTTGTGGAAGAAAGATGGGGTGCCGCAGGGGCTCAAAGTAATAAAGGGACTCTGAAGACAGACGTGTCTTAAGCAGGCTTCTGGAAATCGATCGTCATTGATTGCAGCATAACAACAACACGGCGGACTCTTATCAATGCCACAATCAGCACACCTCACAGACACTTCTTATTATTCATTCGCGGTACCGGATACAGATGTCATCAAGGAAATTCGTTTGTGAAGTTGAAATCAAAGGGAAGTCGACACGCGGATATATGGGATTGAGGCTACGACATGATGATGGTTGTGCCCTCACGCATGCATGAATGAATTCATGCAAGAAAACACACGTACGTACGAACACACGCAAAGAGAGGAACACTGTCATCGTCCATCAATCAGACTCCACATGCAAACGGCGGAAACATGTCCTCGTCCTCGTATCCAAAAGACACCGCGGAGGCAAGCGCATCCTCATTGTCTAGTTCATCTGTCTCCAAAAGACACCACGGCGGCTTGCGCGTCACTCATCGTCTCGGAAAGTGGTGTAAACAACTGTTGCAACCCTTTAACGAACCTCATTCTCATCTTCACAGCCAGAAAGTTGTTCGGTCATGTTCCTACACATTAAGGAGGAAGACGACGTCCGCGCGTGCAACGGGAGCCATAACGAGATCGCGCGCATTGCGAAACGAATACTTGGAAACCGCATCGCTGCCGCCGCGAGGAGCACGAACGGAAAGCTATTATGGTACGTATTCGACAGGCGATGGAAGACGGTCGCCAAGTTCCTAGTCAAGCACGAGCTGTCCACCGTTGTTCGAAATCACTTCATGACCGCGCTGCACAAGGAGAGAGCTTACGACATGCAGAGCAACCTGCTAAGTATGAGAACAAAGAACGAGACCGCCGAACGGCTAGCGCACATCACCGCGCGCCCCCAGGACGCGACCTTCAAGAACAACGTCCTGAAAGAGATGCTCGAGTACTTTTACGACCCGGACTTCATGAAGAAACTCGACGCCGACCCAAACCTCTTAGGGTTCAACAACGGCGTGTGGGACCTCAAAAACGGCGTCTTCCGTCAAGGGTATCCGGAGGACATGGTCTCCATGTCCATGGGATTCGATTACAATGTCGCAGTGTGCGCGGAATCAGCAGACCGCGTGCGTAAATACTGGGACACGATGCACCCCGATATATACCAACGAGAATACCTCATCCACACATTTGCTAGACAGCTGTACGGAGACAGCGGACAAGAGCTCTTTCACATACACGCCGGCGCCAACGCGTCCGCCTCTAACGGGAAGACCAAGTTCTTCGAAGTCATGGAGATCGCATTGGGCGACTACATCCGGAAATTCGGCGTGGAAATGCTGACAAGCAAGCAACGCATCGATCCAGGTCGCCCGATGCCAGAGTTTGCGACGTGGAAGGGGGTCCGCATTATGTATTGCACAGAGCCAAACCACGACGAAGTCTTAAATTCCGGAGTCCTCAAGGATATGACCGGTGGGGAAGGCATCACCTACCGCCTCTTGCACTCCAGCGACATCGTACGCTTCCGCCCGCAACACAAGATACACATCATGTGCAACGCCCCGCCGATGGTCAACGGTTCTGACTCGGGAGTCCAACGACGGATACGAAAACTCGACTACATCAGTAGGTTTGTGGACGCGGATGAGGCGGACGCCGCCAAATTCCTCTTCCCACGAGACGCAGGGCTTGTAGAGGCATTCAAGGCAGACGACGGAGCGATGCGCATGGAGTTCCTACGCACCCTTCTACACGCGTTTGCATACGAGTACAAGTTCGATATGCCCGATTCGTTAAAGAAGACCAGTGCGATGTACTTGAACGCGAACGACGCAGTGGCTATGTTCGTCGAAGAGCACGTCGCGGCCAGCCCGGACAGCGCATTTCTGCTGAAGGAGGCCAAAGAACGCTTCAAGACATGCGAATATTTCAACGGGAAACTCAGCACGATCAAGACGGACCTGGAACGTCACCTAAGCGTCAGGTGTCTAGAGCAAAAGCCGCGGAAACGAAAATTTGCGAGGGGTTTTCAAAGGATACAAGTTGGTGTAAAGAATCGAATGAATGAATGAATGAGTCACATCACATCACATCACATCACATCACATGGCGACCTCTCGTATCACGGCGGAAACTGTCGAGTCGAGTCGTGTCACATCACATCACATGGCGACCTCTCGTATCACGGCGGAAACTGTCGAGTAGAGTCACATCACATGGTGACCTCTCGCATCATTGCGGAAACTGTCGAGTAGAAGTCGAGTAGAGTCGAGTCGAGTCACATCACATCACATGGCGACCGACCTCTCGCATTACATGACGGCGGAAACTGTCGAGTCGAGGCAAAGATAACAAACAACACTTGGATGAGAACCGTCTCACATTAACATATAACAAGCGGCGGAGCCCCTTTCACCTCCCCACAGCGGAGCGACTGGGGGCGACCGGAGGGGAGCCCACAGTTCACATCAAGCTTGGAAGAAGCGAGATCGTCAGCGGTATCGGAGGACACAAGCAAACGGTGGAAAACTGTCGCATCCACACCGTCCGTCCGTCCATTCATGACACACGGATGCGGTGGCGGATCATCGTCCTCGAATGAAGTGTAAACAACCTATTTTTCAGCACAGCAAGGCACAGCACAGCACACTTCACAAACGAATGAGTTCCTTTGACGAAATCAATGAAGATGTATTGGAGATCATTCTAGCCAATGCGATTTCGAACGAATCCCACCTCAAACAAGTGCCTCTCGTTTGCGAAAAGTGGAGATGCGTCACACCCCGGTGTGTCACAAGGATCCACCTAAGACATTATAACAGTTTGGAATACGCAGTATCACGCATTTGCAGGCTCAAAGAGTTGAAAATAGGTGTCAATCGTGGGGAATACGTACCCTACCAATCAATGTCGGATATCGAAGACAAGATCCAAGACATATCGCCGCTGTCCGTCCTCACTGAGTTGGTTCACCTGGACATATCGAACACCTATGTGACCGACATATCGCCACTGTACGGACTCACTTCATTGACGCACCTCGACATTTCGCATCTCAAATACAAGCTCGAAGACATCTCACCGGTGTCCGGTATCACTGCGTTGCTTCACCTGAACATGGAGCACACACGTGTACCCTCTATATCACTACTGTCCGGCCTCACTTCGTTGGTTCATCTGAACATGGCGTACACATGTGTGGTCGAAGACCGAGTACCGATGTCCGTCTTCATTCCGTCTTGTCGCCGGAGAAAGGTGCTAGACATATCGCCGCTGGCAGGACTCACTTCGTTGATTCACCTGAACATGAAGGGCACACGTGTGAAAGACATATCACCACTGGCAGGACTCACTTCATTGGTGAACCTGGACATTTCGAACACCGACGTGGAAGACATATCACCGCTGGCAGGACTCACTTCGTTGGTTCACCTGAACATGAAGGGCACCGACGTGGAAGACATATCACCACTGGCAGGACTCACTTCATTGGTGCACCTGGACATTTCTAACACCGACGTGGACGACATATCACCTCTGGCAGGACTCACTTCGTTGATTCACCTGAACATGAAGGGCACCGACGTGGCAGACATATCACCACTGGCAGGACTCACTTCATTGGTGCACCTGGACAGTTCTAACACCGACGTGGACGACATATCACCTCTGGCAGGACTCACTTCGTTGACGTACTTGAAAAATGGATGGAATGATGTGTAAAAAATTTCAACGGGTCATCCTTAGTAAATGTAGCCGGTATCTACATATGGACTGACAATTCGTCGTATGATTAGACAGCTGTGGATCGAGGTGGACGCGTCTTCAGTCAAGATATCCGCAGCCAGGAAATTGAATAACTTAGTTAACTTAATTAACTGAAGGTGGAACTTTGGAAAAACACTGGAGGTACCGAGTCTACCGTTGACAGATTAGCAACTAAAAACTATTGTTTTAATAAAAACGAGTGTAAACAACTTTGATCCATACAGGTCTCGGCATTGTTTTGCTGAGTATGTAACGCCCCCCCCGTTCCCCCAGATGGATGTAACGTTCCGTTTTCAGAGGTGTTCATGTGAACACGTTTTAAATAGGGATTGATTGATGTGAGATATTCTCAGGCATTCTTCAGTATTTATTTGTTGTTGAAATAATTGTTGTTACAGAGATGGAGAGTCTTCTTTTCAGAGGTGTTCATGTGACACGTTTGTTTAAAATAGGGATTGATGTGACAGAACACAATAGCTAAAAAACTGTCCCCGTTCGTCCATAATGGATGAATGATTCATTATCACACGGGCCACGGCGGCTTTCGAATAGTAGTGTTCGTCCATTCAGTCTCAGTCTCACGACCGCATGTGCTTTATCTGTCTGTCGAGTACAGAGCTCAATCCAATACAGGCCACATCTTCTCACGCATGTCATTGATGACATCCGTAATGCAGAAAGAGTAAACAGCACCCGTGTTGCAGCGTCGCTTGGAGACGCCCCTCAAGCCAAGCTTGGACATCTTGAGACCAAACTTGATCAAGGTGGTTTCATGTTTAGGAGAACCAGGGATTGGGGATAGCCAGTCATTGAACATGGAGAACAAGGTGGCCGCCGTGAAGCTTCACAGAATCATCGATACGGGGATGCGAGACGCTCTGCTCTTGCATCAGGTGCAAGAGGAATTTGGACTCAATCATCAGGATGTCTTCGGGGGTAGCTTTTTGCAGGGTGTACATCGTGTCCAGACCGCACTCCTTGACGACCTGCGCCAGCTCGACAACGTCAGCAACAGTCGCCTGTAGCCCCTCCTCCTCGCAGAACGTGACGTAAGCGTTGTACATGCCCGGGGTCGTGGCGATATGCGGTCAGCAGATCGCCGGGGGTGGTGGCAATGCACCGCTCATCCAGAAAGCGGAGGATATTCTTGTGGCGAGTGAAGTCGGGGAACCGCAGGGCACGACGGGGAAGCAGCAGGCCGTCGAAAATGTAATGGATGGGTTGGATGCCCAGATCCTTGAGCGATGATAACACTTTCTTGGCGGTGAAGCTAGACCTGAGGGCGGCAGATAGATTCGACAGTACCCGAGCGACAAATGCGCCCTGATCCAACACCGCACCAGACAGCTCTGTTGCATTGGCCTCGACAAAGTCGTGCACCGTATCGTAACACTCGATGTTAGCCTGAACGACGTTGTCGAAAATCACAGTCACCACACGTGAGACGTACATCTCACGATCCATACGCTCCTGGTCCGTCTCCTCAGATTCAACGGCGGATTCCACGGATCCCTCAGATTCAACGGAGTCATCACGTGGAGTGTCACACTCCTCCTCATGTTTGCCACCGCAGTCGTCGCCATACCAGGCGTACTTCAAAACGACCGCGAACATACCATTGTAAACTGTGGCTTCGCCCACCTTAAAGTACTCGGCACCCACATCTCTTCGTGACTGGATTCTGGAATCGTAACCACCGCGCATGTACCAGAGCAGTTCCGCCTCTGCATCCACGCACGCTTGTGCATCTCGAACATGGATGGCAAAAATGAAGCTGGGATCCATTGGGGTACTGCGAGAGCCTCTTGCAGAACGGCTGGCTGGTCCGGCCGACCTTGACGACCAACGGGAACTTGCCCAGGAACTCTCGCTCGACGAGGGCGTACACGACGTGCTGGGTGTGGTGCGCCATGGATGGATGATACACAAGGGAAGGGAAGGCTTGACTCAACCAATATGCTTGTCGCGAGCTTTATATCGTGATAAGCACATGGCGACCTCTCGCATCAGGCGGCGGCAAATGTCGAGTCGAGTCGAAAAAAGAGACAAGGGGATTTCAACGTTGTCAAAGAAGCGATACTTCGAGATGGAAGAGAGAGTGAAGATGATACTGGGGGGTAAATTACAGGAAGAGGCGGGAATGGTCATGAAGGCGATGCGTGAGATCATGAAGTTCGACCCGAATGTATCAAGGTACAGTGAGGAGGTCAGGGAGGTGCTTGAGGAGAACTCAAGGAAGTGGAGGCAGCGGAATAAGGACGAGAAAAATGCGGTGAGATTAAATTATGGTTTAGAAGTTTTATAGAGAGGTCAAGTAAGATTTTTTATGCCTCACCCTCAAGCTTCTCCAGATTGCGATGTCTCAAGCAGACACTTTATTGACAACTCTGTGGTTTTTTATAAAGGGAGTGGAATCACAATGCTAATCGGAACCTGACTCAATAGAAAACGGTGGTATGATGATGAAATGTTTTCAAGCAGACGCCTGCTCGAGAAAAAACGATTGGTAAAATCGATGTCTATTTATCCATCGCGCCAATACATCACGCGATGTATGTATGGATATCGCCGCCAGAATCGATTTTTATTTATCCATCCAGTATTATCGCCAGCTGGCCTCGTGGATCCAGAGGAAGTTTACATTCTCGGCTGACGAGCTCGAGGATGCTTACGATGGCACTTCGACTGACAACTCTGAATAGAATAGTATATTCCATCATCACTCATGATCTTTGCGTATTCAAGTTGTAACGGGTTGGCCTTGTTCTTCCGTTCGTGATGGTTATCTAGTACGCTTGTAGTGTACCAAGAACATCCCAGTATGGAGTTAAATGTGTCTTGCCATGATCTACGGATTGAGGTTCCAAACTCTCGCAAGAGAGTCACTTTATCACGACCGAGTGATATGCATACACTGCTACCTTGATTGATGACACAAGGCTTATGTAAAACTTGTGCCAACCGCGTCTCGATGTGTAACGGAACTCGCAATCGACGATAAATCCCGAGAGCACGCCTACCATCTATATCCATATAGCCAATAATGATGAGTTGGACATCGCGTGGCAAGCGGTGCAACATTAACATTATGTCGTTACTGTAAGCCTAGTCAACCGTCTACCGTTATACTGTTTACACGTAAAATTTGGCCTGAATTCATGTTTTCTCGTTGCACCACATAATGGGCGTTGTTCGTTGACATAGCTGAAGTGGCCACAGAGCTCCGTTCTGGCGATCAGATCCTCATTCGCGACAGCTGGGAGCAATGAGATCTTCCATCATGGAATCTTTGTTGGTCCATTTCAGGATCAGATTCTCCAATATCAAATGTACCTACCTGTATGTAGCAACATGCCCTTCATCGGGATTGTGAAGGGGAAACCGCGGGCCCCACGGAGCCATGCCAAGCCAAGACACGCCAGGACATTCCAGGCCACGCCGACACCCCAAGCCACCCAGGCCACGCCAAATCACGCCCGAGGTTGCGGCATCTGCACTTCAGGGGAACTCGAAGCAAATTGTTAATTAAGCGCTGGACCCACTAACAAGAAAATGGGCTACAAGCCAGATCTTACAGTCGGAGACGCAATTTGTGGGACACCCTACCGGTGATCCTTGAACCCAATGGGTAGATCAGCTAAAGGCGAGTACATATTTTTGCTCTTCATCTCTGTATTTCAGCATTTAAGCTGGCCCAAAGGATAACAAGGCAAGCTGCTGACAAACCCAGGTGGGTCGGTCGGTTTAGCGCTGACACTCGCCTCGATGGAAACTGTGGTTTTGGGGGGAGGCGAGGGAACACAGAATACATCCGGTCGCTCCACGTTGTCAGAAGCAGAAGAAGGTTCTTGGCAGCGTTCACGTCTAGGTTCCAGGTTGCACTATAGCCACATTGGATGCGCTTTTGACACTGTTGCGACAGTGCAGTACTTTGTGGACCTTGACGTTATTCACCACCATCTTCTGCTTCTCAAACGTTTTAGCCCCTTCTCCTTTGTCTGACACTACTCCTTTTTCTCATGGTGATATAATATTGCACCCACGTTTCTTTATACCCATAATAAATGTACGTCAACTTTTCAGAATCCCCCAAATAAAAGGTGTCCCACAATCAAATGTCCCTAGCTGTATGAAAGTGCGTCCTTCCTCTGCTTTCTTTCTGGCCCCTGATCATAGCATGGAACATCGCTCTGATCACAACGGCTTTCCCCTGCAGAAAGTTTGGCAATTGGCGGGGCCTTTGCTGGTTGCCCACGCATCAATCGAAGAGGAACTGGTGGGCAAGTCACCGGAGGCAAAGGACGCAGTCCGGTCGAGGACATGGTGGAAAGTTCTGGAGACAACCAGGCACCTTCTAGCTCACCCTTCTATCACAGACACGGATGACCTTGTGAAGATTGTGTTGGTGAACCTGCGTGCTTTGTTGTATGCTGCCCGAGTGGACATCACCACCCACCGAAAGTGGAAGTTCCTCGACTATGAGACAACCGTGAGCTTCAAAGAGCCCGGAGGCACCGGAGAGAAGAAGAAGATCTGGGTTGACAAGATCATCACGGTCCTCCTGTCATCCCTCAACAACTGCACTGTTAGCGAGTTGCGCAACGACTTTGACAACACGACTGGTGAACATCAGGCACTTTTGAAGAGATGCCGACTGATATTTGGCCATGTGGCTTTTCGGCTGAAGGCTAGGGATGATGATGCATGGAAGGTTGCTGCAAGCGAGTTCAAAGTCTTGTAGGACGTATGGCATGAGCGGAGAAGTGAGGTATTATTGGCTCCTGGCACTAATGGATAGACCGTTGAATTTAAGCTACCCGTATATCCTCGAACCTATGAATTTCTTACTACACATCAGGGGGCCCGGGGGACATGTAGTAAGAAAGACAACGAATTCTCCATAGGGGTATCATAGGGGTCAACTCCCCCCACACAAACAACCTCTAAAACAGATGTCTGCATATGCGGACTCTTCAAAATGCCTTTCAAATAGAGAGAATCATTTCACACACAAACAACCTCCTAAAACAGATGTCTGCATATGCGGACTCTTCAAAATGCCTTTCAAATAGAGAGAATCATTTCACACACAAACAAACTCTAAAACAGATGTCTGCATATGCGGACGCTTCAAAATGCCTTTCAAATAGAGAGAATCATTTCACACACAAACAACCTCTAAAACAGATGTCTGCATATGCGGACGCTTCAAAATGCCTTTCAAATAGAGACAATCATTTCACACACAAACAACCTCTAAAACAGATGTCTGCATATGCGGAATCTTCAAAATGCCTTTCAAATAGAGAGAATCATTTCACACACAAACAACCTCTAAAACAGATGTCTGCATATGCGGACTCTTCAAAATGCCTTTCAAAAGTTGCTGACTCGCACAGTGAATAAGTGGGGTGCCGCCAAAATAGAATATGGTCCGGTCCTCCAAAGAATCCGAGCATGGTCCCGAGCAGGCTTCTGCTTAACACACTATGGGGAATTCTGAAGGGGGATCGCGGGTCCCGCAGAGCGGGACAGTGGAATTGAGCTGCTGACTCGAAACGTGAACAAGGGGGTCGTAAAAAAGACGATTCGAATCGGAAGGGAGGTGTGCCGTACACGAAGCGGTTTCATTTAAGTATTCCGTTGACTGTAACCAATGTGCAAATAGTAGACCCGGCTGCACCAGTACGCACTACAGCTGCGAAGGGTGGCAAGAGTAACGGCCGCCGTCCGGCTGAACGACCAAGCACCCCTCCTTGATCGCATCTGCCATGCCATCCTCATCAAAGCTCTGGCCACCCATGCACAAGCGCACATCATGGGTGCATAGCTCGCTGAGCGCCTTCAGCTGCATGAGATAGTTGTGCCGCCCCCCGGGTGGTGTGATGTTGTCGCGGAGGCCATGCATGAGCTGGACCAGTTTGTCACGCTTCTTCGCTGCATCCTTCACGTTCTCCTTGCTCACGCGGTGCTTGCACTCAACCAACACCAAGAGCTTCTGCGGAGCGCGGATCACCTCGAAGACGCCATCAAATGAGTAGGCATGCTTGCCATCCGGGCCCAGTCACAGAGAGACTGACTGACTGACTGACACACACACAAAGGAATGGACTTAACAGAGGCTGAACCACATGAACACGGATGGGGAGAGAGGGGCGGGTGATTGACGAAAGTGGGCAGGGGAAACTCTACCGCAACCATACTCGCAGGCATGAATGACCTGGACGTCATACCCAAGAATTTCGAGTATTTTCCATTTCAAGCTAAACCATGTCACAGTTAAGTCATTGGTGATGGAACCTACCAGGCTTCGGACGGGGGTCGATGTTTTTTCCACCAACACACGTAATTCTCTTTCGTATTCTTCTTGCAACATTTTGACAGTTCACGTCAAAATTATTATTAGATCAATGAAGAAACTCCTTTATGTTGTTCTCAAATAATATGGTTTGCCTGTTCCTCGAACAACACTTTGTAGTCCGCCTCAAGCTGCCGCAAACGATTATCAAAGTCACTCATCCTCCCTTCCCTACATGCTCAAAATTATTTTGGAAATGTGAACGGCCCGGACAGCGCATTTCTGCTGAAGGAGGCCAAAGAACGCTTCAAGACATGCGAATATTTCAACGGGAAACTCAGCACGATCAAGACCCCGTTTTCTTTTGGGCCACGGTACCGGGGAAGAGGCGATCGCTTAAGTGCGGCTGGTCCTTCAATGGATATTCTCGTTAACATCTTGCAATTTGTTGATTCACAATCGTATTGGTGTTCCACTGCCCCGTGGATTTCTACACCGTACACGAAGCGGTTTCATTTTAGTATTCCGTCGACTGTAGTGTAAAAGAATGGTCCCACTTTACTTACTTCTTTACATAAAGAATGGTCCCACTTTACTTACTTCTTTACATAAAGAATGGTCCCACTTTACTTTATTTGAGAACAACACAACCGTGAGAATTTATATAATGCTCGACATCGAAATTAGTCACATACTGGATCGAGTAAAAGCCGGAGAATGCAAATGGGATTGGGGTCACTTAAGTGATAATCCATACCTGACATGGGACGTCGTGTCGAGTAACCCAGACAAACCATGGGATTGGTATTGGTTGAGCACAAACGCCAGTGTCGTCACGTGGGACATCGTGTAGAGTAACCCGGACAAGCCGTGGAACTGGAGTGGATTGAGCTCAAACGCGAGTATTTCGTGGGACATCGTGTCGATTAACCTGGAGAAACCATTGAGTTGGTATTGGTTGAGCACAAACACCAGTGTAATCTCATGGGACATTGTCTCGAGTAACCTGGACAAACCATGGAATTGGTATTATTTGAGTGCGAATCCCGGAGTAGCCACTTGGGACATCGTCTCGAGTAACCTGGACAAACCATGGGATTGGAGTGGATTGAGCACAAACACCAGTGTAGCCACATGGGAAATCGTGTCGAGTAACCTGGAAAAACCATGGGATTGGAATTGGTTGAGCACAAACACCAGTGTAGCCACATGGGACATCGTGTCGAGTAACCTGGACAAACCATGGGATTGGAATTGGTTGAGCACTAACCCCAATGTCACATGGGACATCGTGTTTAGTAACCTGGACAAGCCGTGGAACTGGCGTGGATTGAGTGCGAATCCCGGAGTAGTCACATGGGATATTGTCTACAGTAACCCGGACAAACCATGGGATTGGTATTGGTTGAGCAAAAACCCCAGTGTAGCCTCGTGGGACATTGTCTCGAGTAACCCGGACAAACCATGGGACTGGCGTGGATTGAGTGTAAACCCCGGGGTAGCCACCCTGGATATTGTCTCGAGTAACCCGGACAAACCATGGGATTGGTATTGGTTGAGCACACCCTCCAGTGTAGCCACATGGGACATCGTGTCGAGTAACATGGACAAACCATGGGATTGGTATTATTTGAGCACAAACCCCAGCGTAGCCACCTGGGATATTGTCTCGAGTAACCCGGACAAGCCGTGGAACTGGCTTGGATTGAGTGCGAATCCCGGGGTAGCCACTTGGGACATTGTCTCAAGTAACCCGGACAAACCATGGGACTAGCATTTATTGAGTAGAAACCGCAACATGTTGGTATCCGTCCAAGACGCGTGCCGTTTAGTGCGAAGACGCAGAGCCGCAGCGACTATTCAGGAAACATGGAGACACGTGAATACAAACCCGAGTTATGTTGTGTGCCGACGCAGACTCTTGAAAGAATTCATTACACTCCCGTTGGTGAGTACAATGTAAGAAGTAGTACATTGTTATAAACAATGCTGATTGAGTGAAAAGATAAATTGTGAGCGAATTTATTTATGTCTGAATGCTTTGACTCCATATTGTATACAGTCAGAGACAGAATTTATGGGACACCCTTACCGGTGACCCTTGAACCCAATTGATTGGGTAGGTCAGCTAAAGGTTTTGTATCAAGGTCCCAATCCTTCGTGTCCTTCATCCCGTATTTCAGCATTTAAGCTGGCCCAGAGGATAACAATTGTAAGCTGCTAACTGACCCAAGTGGGTCGGTTGGTTGAGCGCCCACATTTGCCTCTCCGGAAACTGTGGTTTTTGGGGTGGGCGATGATGAGGGCACACAAAATGTCGCCGGTCGCTCTTTCCCGTCCATCCATGTCGTCAGAAGCAGAAGAAGGTTCTTGGCAGCGTTCACGTCTCGGTTCCAGGTTGCACCACAGCGCACTTTGGATGATGCGCTTTTGACACTGTTGCGACAGTGCAGTACTTTGTGGACCTTGACGTTCTTCACCACCGTCTTCTGCTTCTCAATCGTTGTTGTTGTTGTTGTTGTAGGAGCCCCGTTGATGAGGGAGGGGGGCTCGTTTTGAACTCTGCGCCAGACGACGCTGTCTGCCTTCATGTTGACGAGCTTCTGGAAGCAGCCGTGGCAGGTACAAGAAGTGTTGCGTTCGTCGACGTTTTTGAACAAAACATTCTTACAACGTGAGAGGCACCTCCTGATCTCTTTGATGGGCCCAGAACATGAACGACTGATACCATACCCTTGGTTGGACCAGTTGCCGAAGCCAACAACGGTCGTCTGTGCCCTTGGTGCAATCACATCGCATACCTTTTCTTCGATCGTCTTCTTCTGTGCTTTTGGAGCAATCAAATCACAGACCTTTTCAATCGTCTTCTGTTTACCCACATACCGAAAAAATCGCATCGATCGGTAACCTCTGCTGGCTCGGTGTTGAAGGAGTGTCGGGAGAGCGCTGAGGTAACCTCTGACATGGTCCTGCATGTCGTGCATACTGCTCGTAGTCGGCGATGGAATGGACTTCACGAGGTCTTGCGTATCGACATTCCATTTGTTGGTGCGACGATTACTGGTATTGTACCCAGCTGCTTCGCTAAAGCGGGCAGAGCTGAAAGACTCGACGCGACCGTCAGAAAATGCTACAGTGACGATATCTGTCATACCCGGGTCGACACCGACTCGCAGAGAAGCGTCCTGGCAGTCTTCGAGAATTGCGTCTTTGGGATACCCCGCGTTATCTACAGCGACATCTTCACTCGCCTGATGCTTCATTTGGACGGAGACCCCCTTGCTGTCGCTGAGGATTCGGTTGTCAAAACGAGACCCTTTCGTCTCAAGTCCTTGGACATTGAAGTACTTTCTCCACAACATGGTATGATTCTCGTGACGTCCATCGCCACGGAAGCTCTCGAGCGGCGAATCGCCCATGCTGAGAAGCTTCATGAGTGTCATGGACGATATAGGGACGTAAGAAATGGTGAAGCCGCTCTTGCGTGGAAGGATACTGAACAGACGGGGGCGTTTTTTTGTTGTTTTCTCTTTTAGATCCGCTCCCAACTCTGTAAGCACGTGATGAAACAGTCTCATTGTCAGGTGCGCTCGAGTGTTGAACTGCTTCCCCCTTGGCAGCGGCAAGAGATCTCTCAGGCGTCTGACAACGTCTTTGATGAGGTTCGCATGCACGAGACTCGCTGGGATGATTTTGTCGATATCCGACTCAGGATACTGGACCACTGCCTTGACAATCTTATTGAAATGTTTCTTCAACCAGGGATGTTTTAAGCGCAGGTACTTGATTACAACCCTGTCCACGTTTGCCCAGACGCTGTTGCATGCCATCGTCGCCATTTGTATTGAGACGTCTGCAATTACCTGTCCCCATTGACGAACGTCCACCTTTAAGTAGCCTGCATGCCTGAGAGCGTCGAAAGCAACCATGCTATCCTTCAAGCTTTGTCCCAGCGTATCCTTTCGAACGTTGGATGTCGAGACAGCAAGGATGCACCTACACACATACATACATTACATGTTAAAGTCTACTTGACACCGCGAGGGTGTATGAGACTCTGTGCTTTAAACAAAAAGAAAAAGCACCCACAAAGCAAAAAACCCCATTACATCAGGGGTGTGTCGAGGACAAACAAACCAAACTCCCAACCACCGTTTTGGTGGCGTAGGTATTAAACCCCTTAGAGCAGGACCCAGATCTCAACCACTTACAGTGGCGGAGGTAAGAAGCTAACAAATGAGAAGTCACAAGAAGAAAAAAAAGGGATAATAAATTACGGTGCCACTAAGCAGTCCAGGGCTTCCTGTCTTGCTCTTCTACAAGTAGAAAGATAGTCGGCTAGGTTGCTCCAAAAAGACTTAGTGCCATTTCCATTCATAAAGGTTCTGAATGTGGAATCGCAGAATTCCACATTCCATACGGTTAAGTCGGTATCCTCAAGGACATGCCTATAAATATCTGTAAACAGATTCTGGTAGCGGAGGCGAATATCATTATAAAAAGGGCACTCAAACATATGCATTTCATCCTCAGGTTTTTGGAACCCACACATTTGACAGTGTCTCATTGAGCGAGGGATGTGTGCTCTATCCACCACCCTCATTCTTTCTGTGTTCAGCCAATGGGAACCCATTCTAAACTGTGCTATAGAACGAATCTGATCCTGCTTATGTAAGGCGGATGTGAAGGGAATCAAGCCATTCTCATCATTGCTGTTGGCTGCGAACCATTTTTGGTATCGGAGGCGTTTAAAGCCAACCCTTCTCTCATCAGGGATGTCTCTAACTGCATTGGTGTCACTTGGGTACTTAAACCTCCATGACTCAAAAACTTCAGACATAATACCTTCGACATCGACAGCCTTCAAAATGTTGATGTTTTTACTGGATCCTAGCTTGTGGAGAGCACAACGCAAGTCATGAACCCAGCCAGTGTTGGAGTCAAAAGATTCCTCAAGAGCCATTCTAATGAGATCCTCAGGTTCTTTATGTATGGTCTTGTTCCAGAAGCGCAAAGCTTGTTTAAGCCAAGCAAAACACAACGGGGTTCTACCCAGCTCTTCCATGATAATATTAGATGTAGTAGATTGGCAAACACCCAACATTTGTTTAAGTATACCTCTATGCCATTTCTCACAAGCATGGTCATTTGAGATAAGTGTGTTGTTCAGAATAGAAGGAGCCCACACCTCACAGCCAAAATTCAGGATAGGTTGTACAAGAGAATCAAACAGGTGGGTGAGAATATCAATATTGTATATCTCCATAGTATGGCATCGCCTACGAAGCATGTGGTGTGCCTTTTGGGCCTTAGTGAGCATCCTAGAAAAAGCAGCTTTTGCACGATTGCTTGAGTCACCATCCACAAAGAGGGATCCCAAGTAGATAAAAGATAACTTTGTAGAAAGTTGTGCTCCATCATAGACAAATTTGTAATCAGGATCCATGCGGGCCTCATCACAGAATTGTTTGTTGAAAACGACAATCTCAGTTTTCTTTATATTCACAGCCATCTTAGTAGCCTCGCAGAAATCTCTCAGGCAGTCAAGCATCGCTTGCATATCTGCCGGGGATTCTGCCATTATAGCTAGGTCATCAGCATAAAGTAACAGTTGCAGAATCTTTCCCCTAAGCTCAGCCCCTACATTTGGGAGCTTGGATTGGAGGAACGATTCAATTCTATCAATGAACAGACCGAATAGGAGTGGGGATAGGGGGTCTCCTTGTTTAACTCCTACAAGGGATGGAAAGGAGGATCCAATGCCCCCATGTAGGCGAACTTGGAAAACAACATGATTATACATGGACTTCAGAATACTGAGATAGGGGTCCTTGACTCCTAGCCTTGCTAAGCAATCCCATAGCAAGTCTCTGTTGACCCAATCATAAGCCTTCTTGAAATCAACAAAAGCCACAAAGAGTGGTTTTTTCTTTTCTCTATATTTATCTACAATATGGTTAAGAATGAATGATGCATCTGCAGTACCCCTACCACTTCTAAATCCATATTGGCCAGCGGCTCTGAGGTTGAATTCTTCTGACCAATCATCTAGTCTACGTAGCATGCAAAGGGAGAAGATCTTTCCTATGGAGTTGCTCACCGCAAGACCTCGATAGTTGTCCTTGTCATACACACTGCCTTTGGATTTGGGTACGGGTACCAAGGCAGCTGCAGCCCATTGGCTAGGGTAAGAAGTCTTCCAGATGAGATTAAACAGGTTAGTCATAGCTTGTACAAATCGGGAGTTGGCCTCATGGGAAGCAAATCTGTACCATTCTGCAGGGATACCATCTACCCCGGGGGAGGAGTTTTTCCGTAGGGATTGGAGAACAGAAAACACCTCCTGGGTGGTAAAGTCTTGACATAACCATGTTGGTGCGGCCTCTATCTGAGGTCCATCAGCTTGAGGGACAAAGTCCCTAGCATCCAGACTTGGATCAATACCTACTTGCACATCAAAGAGGTCTGCAAAATAATCAGTCCAATCATGAATTGTGATATCTGCCGTAGTGGCCTTGTTAGGCTCACGCACGTCTTTCCAAAAACTTTTCGGATTATGCCGAAGATTCGTATGAAGGTTCTCCATGCGTGTTTCTAGCCACTTCCTCTTCTTTCTTCTGAGAATCCTCTTGTACTCCTTGTGCATAGAACCAGCCAAGTCAGAGCTAGAGCCATGTTGATGTTCTGCTTGGCTTGCTGCCTGTCTAGCACGATTGCATTCATCATCATACCATGCGTTCACGGGCCCGTGCTTACGCTTAGCTACAGGTTTGTGACATCTGTAATACAAGTTTCGATCCAGGTGCGGCAACTGCTTCACGTCAAAGTCTACATCATCGAGGCATCTGGTGATATGAAAATTTGCGAATAAGTATGCCTCTGCAACTGCGTGGTTGATTACGAGTACCATGCTTTGGATCCTTGAGCAGATTTGCTGCCTTGATACATCCATGCACAGAGAATTAAGCGTCTTCTTGACCACCATGATGTCCAGATCGTCGTCGTCATCTCCATTGTTTGTCACCACCCCCATCGAGATGGAGGGAGGGAGTGTTCTTTTCTTGTCCTGATATCATCATGTACCGCAATTTCCTTATACCATAATACACGCACGTTATCATGATCGATGCAGAGGTAAGACATTGCGCGGTTGTTCACTACAAATACTATAATCGTAGCTTGAGGAAAGTTAGTCTGTTGTACAAAGTATCAAAATCGTCACTCCAACGTTGGATCACCAAAGCCAATATAAAACATCATCGGAAGAAACGGGCGAGCGTCATTACCGAAGATATCGAGGTTGCTATAAAAAAACTGATCGACTCCAATCCATTCTTGACGATGTCTCAGCTTGCAGAGGGTGTGACGTCTCTGTCCTCTATCAAGATGTCTCCAAAAACGTTTGGACGCTACACACGCAGACTTGGCTACACCCGCAAGCGCGCATACAAAACTGTTCGACACATGAATGACCACAAATCTTCTGTCGAAAGTTTTTGTAAAGAGTATCTGGCCGTTCCGACATCGGATTTGATAAGCATTGATGAGGCGGGTTTTTACACCGGTGACACTTGTCGCAGAGGGTACTGCCAACGCGGCAAACGTTAAAATATCCAAATTTCTCGGACATTGCGAATGTCCAAATTGACGCTAATCGCTGCCGTTTCTGTCAAAGGTATCGTTCATTACAAGATCCTTGATCACAATTGCAAGAAAGTCGACTTTGTGCAGTTTGTATCAGAGTTACATGTAAAGCAGGGTACTGTCGCTGTCCTTGACAATATCCAGTTCCATCATTCAAAAGAGACGATCTCTGCGTTCGATTCTGTAGGAATACGGATGCTCTTTGTACCTCCTTACAGTCCAGAGTTCAACGCTATTGAGAATGTGTTCAGTTTGCTCAAGCAAAAATATCGCTGCGCGTGCCCAATAATTCCAGATGTAGCAGAATTATTTGATTACAGGAACGCTTTGAAAATGATTATTGATGCGCACGATGTAAGCCAACACGTTGACTTGTCAGGCTACTTTGATCATGTAACTTCTGTGTCTTTACAGTTCTTGAATGTTTTGTGTCAATCTCCTGTGAAGACAGTATCTGTATTGACAAGATCGGTTACAAAACTTGAATTGGTCAAATCCCAAAAATAAAAGGTGTCCCACAATCAAATGTCCCTAGCTGTATGGACAAAAGGAACAGACACAAATTGTTTGCGCTGAAAGCCTTGTTTGTGTCCGAAGACAATCCAACCATCTACCGAATAATGGAGAGGATGTACATCACCCGACCTGGATTGGACATCAACATCGACTTATTTGGCTCCGATACACTGTCGATCTCTTACTTTGATACAGAAATCCAGGAGGTCTTCTTCGAGAAGATTTGCATGTCTTGGCTGCGCGTCAGTAAGGCAGTTCGAGTGATCGCAGAGCGATACCGCGAACACCTCCAGAGGAAAAGGAATCACATGGTCAGTCACGTGCTCGTGCCTTTCATCGTGCGAAACCACGTGGCAACTTAAAAACCACGTCAACTAGACCCCGTTCTCTGTATTTTTTCCATGAATACGGGGGCTCTGCTTGGTATCGACAGCGTTTCGAAGTTTAGTTATTTTCGGAAAGCAAACGAGGCAACTACTGTTGCAACCTCCCACAAATTGCGTCTCCGACTGTACTTCCGAGAGATCCTTGACAGTTCACATGCAAACGCAACGGCGGAAACCTGTAGCCTCTTTCTCGTCCACACACTCACTCTGTGAAAAGAGAACCAGTCAAAGTTTCGCCTTTTTTTTTGTTTTTGTGTATTTGTGTTTTGCATGCGGGGGACCTGGTTGGTCATGGGATGGCATGTACTCCACCAGGCGTGCACCTGAGTCTTCGCGTGACACTCCGAACAGGCCATTCAATCCAGCAATTACATCTTCGCGTTTTACATCGATGTAGTAGTTCTTCACTTGCTTGGATGGTTCCGACTCCTGCATGGTTGCTTGTTGTACAATCGGACAAGGGAATTACATACAGGATTCACAACAACGTTTACACTCGTGTTTCGAGGAACGGAGACCGACCGACCACTCTCATCAAGGACGGCGGCATCTGTCGAGTCGAGTCGAGTCACATCACATCACATCACATGGAGACCTCTCGCATCACGGCGGCATCTGTCGAGTCGAGTCGAGTCACATCACATCACATCACATCACATGGAGACCTCTCGCATCACGGCGGAAACTGTCGAGTCGAGTCACAGCACACTGTGATTTCGCAGACCCGTACCGTCCCCACGTTCGTCCATCCATCCTCACACACACCAAGGCGGCTTTCGCTGACTTCGAGGCGCGAAAAACGTGGCAGAAATGCCACGTTTACACTCGTATTTTCATGGGCGCGCGAACACACGTGTCAGATATGCTGACATGTTTCCCCTGGTTGCGTATGCCACCCCTCGCAGAAAAAGTCTGCCATGGGTACTAAGAAGTTGAACATGGCGAGCATCGAGGCTGGCATGTGGCTGCATGTGGATTGCGTCAACCCCATCGGCATCAAGTTCGAGCACGATGGCATTGTGAGCGCCCCCCCAGAAGGGTATTCCTCTGCAGCAGACATCAAGGTCATCCACTATGCGGGGTCAGAGCCCCATGGAAAGCGATTGATCAGCGAGACTACTCTGGCAGAGTTCCTGGTAGTTGGCAGCTCTGCACGGGTTGTGAATGCGAGGTGTCGTTTCTCACCGTTGGAGGTGGTCAAAAGGGCACGCTCGCAGCTCGGCAGGGCGGATTACAATGTGTTGGGAAGGAACTGTCAGCACTTCGGTAGCTGGTGCTATGAGGGGGCGGCTTTTTCTAGAGAGGTGTTCAAGTACGGAGTCATAGGCACCAGTTTCGGCCTGGTGGTCAGTATTGTAGGGATCATTGCAATTGGGATGGCGCGGGCATCTTGGTAGAAGCCGCCAGCCATGTGCGTACTAAAATGATGGAGCAGGAGGACAACACCGAGGTCTAGGAACTGCAATAAGTGGGGGAATAAATACTTGCGCAAGCGTCACAAGGGAGGTGCATGGGCCTCGGTAGTATAAATAAATAATGAGTTGGGATTTTATAAAAGGCTATAGACCATCCTGTGCGCTTGCATGCATTGTACACATATGTTTATAGAACATGCATTCGCACACGCGATCATCGTTAATCCTAACGCTTCCCCATGACATTCTTGATCGTATTGCCCTATTCTCTTCCAACCCAAAGATTGTATTAGTGTGTAAAACTCTGTGCAAAAGATTTTCTGGATGGCCCCTTACCGGACTGATCCAACCACCACACACGAGTTGGAGAGATTATGGCGAAAGGGGGGCGCACCGACCTTCTAGCAGTATGCTTGGTGTCCAATCCTCTTGTACAGTTAAGGGCGTACAATTGAGGGCGAACCAAAATGAAAACAAGCTTCTCTATGTGGGCTGCCAAGGCCGGTCACGCCGATGTCTGCAGCTGCTCATGGATCCAGAGGTTGCTGGACTTGAGTTCAGGCCCTGGCGAACTATAGCTACAGCTTTGGCCTTGTTGGAGGCTGCCGATGAAGGTCACGCAGATGTCCTGCAAGCTCTCATGGATCCAGCGGTGGCTGGACTTGAGTTCAGGGCCCGGGCGAACTCTAGCGACAGCAGTGCCTTGTGGGCGGCTGCCAAGGCAGGTCACACAGATGTCTGCAAGCTGCTGATGGATCCAGAGGTGGCTGGAATTGAGTTCAGGGCCAGGGCGAACACCAGCGACGCTGGGCCTTGTGTGCGGCTCGAAGGCCGGTCCCGCCGATGGCTGCACGCTGCTGATGGCTTACAAAAGGGAGTGTCTGGAATTGAGTTCAGGGCCCTGGCGAACACAAGCGACAGATGGGGCGTGGGGCTCGCTGCTAAGGACGGTTCACGCAGAGTAGCAAGCTGCTGATGGATCAGTGGTGGCGGGACTTGAGTTCAGGGCCCAGGCGAAACTCTGAGCGACAGCAGTGGCCTTGCGGGAGGCTCACAAGGCAGGTCAAGAGATGGTATGCAAGCTGCTTGATGGATCCAGAGTGGAAATTGAGTTCAGGGCTAGGGGGGCGACTCTTAGCGACAGCAGGGCCTTGCGTGAGGCTTGCCAAAGGCAAGGTCACTCAGATGTCTGCAAGCTGCTAGGGATCCCAGAGGTTGCTGGAATGAGTTCAGGGCCCGGGCGAACTCTGTCAACAGCTGGGCTTGCGGCTGGCTGCGAAGATAGGTCATGCGATCTCTGCAAGCTGCTAATGGATCCAGCGGTGGCTGGACTTGAGTTCAGGGCCAGGGCGAACACTTTCGACAGCAGGGCATTGTGGGCGGCTGCCAAGGCAGGTCACGCAGATGTCTGCAAGCTGCTGATGGATCCAGAGGTGGCTGGAATTGAGTTCAGGGCCCGGGCGAACTCTGTCAACAGCTGGGTCTTGCGGCTGGCTGCGAAGGCTGGTCACGCAGATGTGTGCAAGCTGCTGATGGATTCAGATGCGGCTGGCACCGAGTACAGCTGAGTTGAATCAACCAACGTCTGTGTCTTTTTGATCAGACTTCTAATGGCCTAAAAAACCCGGATTCGGTACATACAGCTAGGGACATTTGATTGTGGGACACCTTTTATTTTGGGGATTTGACCAATTCAAGTTTTGTAACCGATCTTGTCAATACAGATACTGTCTTCACAGGAGATTGACACAAAACATTCAAGGCCTGTAAAGACACAGAAGTTACATGATCAAAGTAGCCTGACAAGTCAAAGTGTTGGCTTACATCGTGCGCATCAATAATCATTTTCAAAGCGTTCCTGTAATCAAATAATTCTGCTACATCTGGAATTATTGGGCACGCGCAGCGATATTTTCGCTTGAGCAAACTGAACACATTCTCAATAGCGTTGAACTCTGGACTGTAAGGAGGTACAAAGAGCAGCCGTACACACACGTGGTGGTGGTGCAATGCATTTGTTCAGGCCAAAAGAATGGGGAGACGTTGATTCATTTTGTTCGTCCACCGAGTGTAGAGACATATCGACCAAACGGAAGAAAAAGTCCAATGATCGACACTTTGCAATATAGTGTGTTGCACGGAGTATTATGTGCACTGGGTCCTGCAGACAGTGTCCGGTTGGCATCATGCTCGAAATCTCTTAACCATTCAATTATGAGTTTGGCAAGTCTTGAGATTTTGATACCAATACTACGGGAGCGATTGAAGGAGGCTTGTTGGTCACTATTACAAGCTGGGTATTGTGTTGGAGTCAGAAATACACTTGCCAGTTCGATATCGAGCGCGAATTCGATGATAACATTCACCTACACAGATAAGATGTTACACGAATGTGATTATTTCGTCATGGGTGCACCTGAAACAACGATGTATCGCTTTCAAGCTTTGATTAGGGAAACTGTGGTCAACAACATGAAGATGTTTGGAGAAGTCTTCGACAGGTACATCATCCATACAAATGCACGGCTGCAGCGAAAGGGCAATCGCCCAACAATCCGTGCGAAGAAGATTGAAAAACATTTCGCTAGATGTGCCGAACAATTATCACGAGTCGCCCAAACCATGAGTTCAGATACTACAGTCGACGGAATACTAAAATGAAACCGCTTTCTGGAGTGTACGGCACACCTTACGGTGTAACCAAATGGTGTAGCAACCCACGGGGTTGGGTGGGTGGTGAACGTTTTGGTCACGCGAAATCGAAAACGATGCTAAATGAAGCAGAAAACGCAGGCTATCCAAAGGACGTACCAGCAGACGTACGTGTACGGACGGGACTGCCGCTGGGCGAAGGCGGACCTGCAAGACTCGCTGCTGCCGGTGCTCAGGAGCATCGTGCAGCGAATGAGCAGGGTGAACCCGGCAGAAGCAAGCAAGTACGAGGACGACGACGCCTTCCTCCAGGGAGGCGCCGGCTCCGTCACCTTCAGAGCCATGCAGGGCATGGCCATGCATAGCCGGACCTGCGTCAGGGTCCTCTCGGAGAGGGGCGTGCCGCTACCAGAGGAACTACGGACGCACTGTCAAGATTCACAATGGCCCTGTACTCGGGGCCAGCCACATCTGGATCCATCAGCAGCTTGCAGACATCTGCGTGACCAGCCTTCGCAGCCAGCCGCAAGACCCAGCTGTTGACAGAGTTCGCCCGGGCCCTGAACTCAATTCCAGCCACCTCTGGATCCATCAGCAGCTTGCAGACATCTGCGTGACCTGCCTTGGCAGCCGCCCACAATGCCCTGCTGTCGAAAGTGTACGCCCTGGCCCTGAACTCAATTTCAGCCACCGCTGGATCCATCAGCAGCTTGCAGACATCTGCGTGACCTGCATGGGCAGCCAGCCACAATGCCCAGCTGTCTCTAGAGTTCGCCCTGGCCCTGAACTCAAGTCCAGCCACCGCAGGATCCATGAGCAGCTTGCAGACATCTGCGTGACCGGCATTCGCAGCCGCCCCCAAGGCCCTGCTGGCGTTAGAGTTCGCCAGGGCCCTGAACTCAAGTCCAGCCACCTCTGGATCCATCAGCATCTTGCACACATCTGCGTGACCTTCCTTCGCAGCCTCACGCAAGGCCCTGCTGTTGAGAGAGTTCGCCCTGGCCCTGAACTCAATTCCAGCCACCTCTGGATCCATCAGCAGCTTGCAGACATCTGCGTGACCTTCATTGGCAGCCACCTGCAAGGCCCAGCTGTCGCTAGAGTTCGCCACGGCCCTGTACTCGGGGCCAGCCGCATCTGGATCCATCAGCAGCTTGCAGACATCTGCGTGACCTGCATTGGCAGCCTCACGCAATGCCAAGCTGTCGCTAGAGTTCGCGCGGGCCCTGAACTCAATTCCAGCCACCGCTGGATCCATCAGCAGCTTGCAGACATCTGCGTGACCTGCCTTGGCAGCCTCACGCAAGGCCCTGCTATCGCTAGAGTTCGCCTGGGCCCTGAACTCAAGTCCAGCCACCGCTGGATCCATCAGCAGCTTGCAGACATCGGCGTGACCGGCCTTGGCAGCCACATAGAGAAGCTTGTTTTCATTTTGGTTCGCCCTCAATTGTAGGGCCCCCTTAACCTGTACAAGAGGATTGGACACCAAGCATACTGCTAGAAGGTCGGCGCGCCCCCCTTTCGCCATCATCTCTCCAACTCGCTGTGGTGGTTGGATCAGTCCGGTAAGGGGCCATCCAGAAAATCTTTTGCACAGAGTTTTACACACTAATACAATCTTTGGGTTGGAAGAGAATAGGGCAATACGACCAAGAATGTCATGGGGACACGTAAGGAGTGGAAACGATCGCGTGTGCGACTGCATGTTCGATGAACATGTGTGTACAGGATGGTATAAATAAACAATGAGTTGGGATAAACCCTATAAACCCTTAGTTGCACTTGCCTGGCGGTATCTGCAAGCGGCACTTGCCTGGAATGAAAGCGACAAGCGGCAAGCTGTAAGAGGCCGGTGCTCGGGAGCATCGTGCAGCGAATGAGCAGGGTGAACCTGGCAGAAGCAAGCAAGTACGAGGACGACGACGCCTTCCTCCAGGGACGCGCCGGCTCCGTCACCTTCAGAGCCATGCATAGCCGGACCTGCGTCAGGGTCCTCTCGGAGAGGGGCGTGCCGCTACCAGAGGAACTACGGACGCACTGTCAAGATTCACAATGGCCCTGTACTCGTGGCCAGCCATATCTGGATTAGCTTCGTAATAGCATGGATCGATACAGAATATACAACTGCACGAAAAACATAACAGCAAGCAGCTCCAGAATGCCCTTTTCCTGAGCGGACGATACCCGAATAGCCTTACGTAATCGTCCATGTATCCCCACGTGTTTGCCGTGTACGTCTTTTCTATCTCTACAATCTTCTTCAATCGAGCAGCATTCTGGTCGTACTCAATTTTGGCACCAGATAATAGGTGGATTGTCGTGCCGTCAAACGTGAACATAGTCTTATTCATCACGTTCGATGTACGCCTGAAGTAGAATGTCTCTTTGTACAGGTCGAGTATTTCTAAACATTTCTTGGCGTCATCCTCATTATCGAATACCACCGTTCCATGTAAAATAAACTTGTTGAACTTGTCATTCCACGTACAGCCTGAAACTGTGAAACACACATACATGCTTGTATCCAACTTCTTGAATTTATCCATTGTTTCTGTTTTACACAGAAGAGATAGGGTGCGCAAAGCAATATACTAGACATAGTCTTGATTCTTTATGCTTGTGAAAAATAAACATGGTATCATTCTCATCAGACAGGTTTCGATTTCTACCCCAGGACGTAAGGTAATGTGCATGATGTGGATGCATACCGTCATTCCTCAAAATTGGCATCTGGTGAACGGTGCATTATGTGTGCAAGAGATGCACTCTGGTTATAGATAGGATAACGCACTTTATCACGACACATGCCGCATCCTCACACACGCGTCGCTGCGGCTGCTGTCGAGATGATGATGCCCACTCTCACTCATTCTCACGCACGCACTCTATCACACGCAAACGGCGGAACACTGTCGAATGTATCAGGCATCATCCACCTCCAGCATGGTCGTGCTGCAATTTCTCCTCACACCAGTGAACATCCCACGTGTGTCATTTGCTAGCATGTTCTACGGCAAGTAGTGTGGCGAAACACATATCGTTCGGCTATCATCAGGCAAGCATGTACAAACCTTAGCCTCTCGATGCGACGATCATATGCCGATCTTGCAGCAGGGTGTTGTGAAAGCAAAGCATCTAGTTCAGCGTCGCCATCCATTGAACTGCAATAAAGAACATGAATGGAGACTTTTTTATACCCCCCATGCAGTCAAAGCCATCAAAAAATCTTTGAAGACAGTTGAGATGTTGTTCCAATTCGCCTTTGGTCACGAATGATTTACCACATCCTCCTTCGTAATCGCAATGGTGATCCTTAATACCTTGGTGACCTTTGAGATGTCGATTCAATCCGCCTTTCGTCCCGAATTATTTACCACATCCTCCTTCGTAATCACAATGGTGAATACCTCGGTGACAGTTGAGATGTCGAGTCAATCCGCCTTTGGTAACGAATGATTTACCACACCCTCCTTCGTAGTCACAATGGTGAACCATACAGCTAGGGACATTTGATTGTGGGACACCTTTTATTTTGAAAAGTTGATTATGGGTATAAGGAATGTGAGTGCAATATTGTATCACCATGAGAAGAAGAAGTAGTGTCAGACAAAGGAGAAGGGGCTAAAACGTTTGAGAAGCAGAAGATGGTGGTAAATAACGTCAAGGTCCACTAAGTACTGCACTGTCACAACAGTGTCAAAAGCGCATCCAATGTGGCTATAGTGCAACCTGGAACCTAGACGTGAACTCTGCTGAACCTTCTTCTGCTTCTGATAACGTGGAGCGACCGGATGTATTCTGTGTTCCCTCGCCCCCCCCCCCTAAAACCCCAGCTTCCGGAGAGGCAAATGTGGGCGCTCAACCAACCGACCCACCTGGGTCAGTTAGCAGCTTACAATTGTTATCCTCTGGGCCAGCTTAAATGCTGAAATACGGGATGAAGGACACGAAGGATTGGGACTTTGATACAAAACCTTTAGCTGACCTACCCAATCAATTGGGTTCAAGGGTCACCGGTAAGGGTGCCCCACAAATTCTGTCTCTGACTGTAATACCTTTGTGAAATTTGAGATGTTGTTCCAGTTCGCCTTTGGTCACGAATGATTTACCACATCCTCCTTCGTAATCGCAATGGTGATCCTTAATACCTTGGTGACCATTGAGATGTCGATTCAATCCGCCTTTCGTCCCGAACGATTTACCACATCCTCCTTCGTAATCACAATGGTGAATACCTCGGTGACAGTTGAGATGTCGAGTCAATCCGCCTTTGGTCACGAATGATTTACCACACCCTCCTTCGTAGTCACAATGGTGATCCTTAATACCTTGGTGAAATTTGAGATGTCGATTCAATTCGCCTTTGTCCACGAATGATTTACCACATCCTTCGTAATCGCAATGGTGATCCTTAATACCTTGGTGACCTTTGAGATGTCGATTCAATCCGCCTTTCGTCCCGAATGATTTACCACATCCTCCTTCGTAATCACAATGGTGAATACCTCGGTGACAGTTGAGATGTTGTTCCAATTCGCCTTTGGTCACGAATGATTTACCACATCCTTCGTAATCGCAATGGTGATCCTTAATACCTTGGTGACCTTTGAGATGTCGATTCAATCCGCCTTTCGTCCCGAATGATTTACCACATCCTCCTTCGAAATCACAATGGTGAATACCTCGGTGACAGTTGAGATGTTGTTCCAATTCGCCTTTGGTCACGAATGATTTACCACACCCTCCTTCGTAGTCACAATGGTGAACCATAATACCTCTTTGACCTTTGAGATGTTGATTCAATTCGCCTTTGGTCACGGATGAAATACCACACCCTCTTTCATAATAACAATTGTGTTCCTTAATACCTTGGTGAAATTTGAGATGTTGATTCAACTCGCCTTTTTTATCTAGCAGGCTTTCGACACAAAAAAATGAGCTGTGATTATTCAACCCGAGTTTAACAAAGATGCAGCAAACCAGGCTAGAGAATGGGGAAAGAAAGCTTACAAAGTGTTGCCTTCATCAGATGTCGAGGAGCTCATCAATACTGTCACGTCACAAATTCAAATCATGATGGAATTCGGAGAAGAATCTTGACACAGGACGCATTCGCATACATCAGTGCCGACCTCCCATGACATTCGGTCGCCAACAATTGGGTGTAGGGGGAATGCCGAAGAAGAATCTTGACACAGGCCGCGTGACCATGGAAACACGCCATCATCAATGCCGACAATCCGAAATGATCGGTCGCCAGCACTTGTGTGTCGGGGGAATGTCGAAGCAGAATCTTGACACAGGCCGCGTGACCATGGATACATGCCCACATCAATGCCGACATCCCATGATTGTCTGTCGCCAGCACTTGTTTGTTCGGAGAGTATCCAAGAAGAATATTGACGCATGCTGCATTCGCATGCCCCCCCTGAATGCCACAAGCACGCATCAGTGCCGACATCCCATGATTATTTGTCGCAAGCACTTGCTCGTTCAGAGAGTTCCTAATGAGAATCTCGACCAGGGAGACGTTGCCCTGTTTACAGCCCCCAATCAATGCCGTCTCCCCAGAGTAGTTCGGAGGCTTCGCAAGAAGCATCGCCGCCCTAGAAACTGCATCGGACTCATTATCCAGCATCCGTTCGCAAGTCCCCACGGCACCGAGGTCGCATTGCATGCGGAACAGTGTGTTCTTGTCGAGGGTTTTGGCCTCTCGAATGGCGAGCTCCAGCCGATCCGGCCATGCGAACCCGCCGTGGATGGCTTTGTTGGTGCACAAAATTGCGGTCTCGCCGCAGAGCGTCGCGATGGAACGGATCAACGGGAACGGTAACATCTCAACGTGGAAAGATGAAGAAGACACCGACGAAGACGAAGACATTTTCTCGTTCGCGGTGGTGGTTGCTGAGCCACCACCGATGACTAGCGGTTTTCCAAAAAGAGGAGAATAGGGGGGTCTCTGAGGCTTTTAAAGTACAGGGAATCGATCAATCTTTACACTCGGCGTGAAACGTGTTGTGTACGGTCACACTGGAGTGTTTATTTTACAGTTCAAATCAGTCATGGGATGTGAGTTTCGTGACCTCTTTTTGCCTGCAGTTGTCTTCAACAGCAACCTTAATGTATGTTGTGTTGGGGGTTCCTTGGTTTTATGTACGGTGTGTGGTTTGTGCAGTTCACAACAATCTGAACACGTTTAAAATAGGGATTGATGTGAGCCTCCGGCATTCTTCATACAATTTTTCGGTCAATCAAATGATTCTCGCGTTCGTTCTGTATTTTGGGGGGCCTTGGAGTGAGACCACATCCTTTTACACTCGACGGAATACTAAAATGAAACCGCTTTCTGGAGTGTACGGTACACCTTGAGGTCCGTTTATCAACCGAGGCATAAGAAACAATGCGTCAAACAATGTATTATTGTTTGCTAATTAATGCATATATTAAAATGGATATAACTCAAGTTTTGCAACACCCTCCATCAATCGACAAAAATCTTGCCACACAACTTGTATGCATTGTTATGCAATGGATACACTCAACAGGCAAGTATCCGCCAAATATTGAAATCAATTGCGAACGGCTCATCAAATGGTATCAAAACAACGAAAACAAACCTGAACTCCTCGATCAAATCATTTCAGACTACAACGTTTTGTACGGAACCATGGCCTTTCAGAATTTTGCAATCAAATCATGCAATTTAGCACCCAAATCTTCTCAACCATGACAATGTCCGAAGATGTTTTCTCCCGCCACATGTATCATCTGTCCAATAAGATGCATGCCTCCTCCGCTAAAACGGCGGGACACTATCGACACCTACGTCGCACTCCACAGGGTTCGAAAACGTTATGATATCTTATGAAGAGTTTGAGCATCCCGGCAAGCTCACGGTGTCAAGGAGCCCGCACCAAGCTGCCATGGATGATGTCATGTGTAGCGTTTTTTCACAGACCCAACGTCTTGCGCATCGTGGCAGACAACATGGGTTTCGAATACCGAAATAAATAGCTTGGTTTTACATAAGCGCAAACCCCAACATCACGTGGGATATTATACGAGATAATCCATTAAACTATGATTACAGCGGAAATAAATAGCCACATCTCGAGACGGGTCAAATGTATGGAACACAAGTGGGATTGGTGGTTATTGAGTTATAATCCATGTTTGACGCGTGAAGTTATCGAATGCTATCCAGACAAACCATGGAATTGGTACTGGGTCAGCAGAAACCCCTTCATAACATGGGATATTATACAAGCCAACCCAGATAAACCATGGGACTGGCGTGGATTGAGCGCAAACCCAAATTTCATATGGGATGTTATTAAAGCCAACCCTGATAAACAATGGGACTGGCGTGAATTGAGCGCAAACCCACATATCACATGGGATATGATACAAACCAACCCAGATAAACCATGGGATTGGTATAATATCAGCAAAAACCCTTGCGTCAAATGGTTTATTGTCAAAGCCAACCCCGACAAACCATGGAACTGGTGTGGATTGAGCGCAAACCCCCTTATCACATGGGATGTTGTACAAGCCAACCCTGATAAACCATGGGATTGGTTTTTTATGAGCAAAAACCCCAATATCACATGGAATATTATACAATCCAACCCAGATAAACCATGGAATTGGACCTGGATCAGCGCAAACCCCAATATCACTTGGGATGTTGTACAAGCCAACCCTGATAAACCATGGGATTGGTACTGGGTCAGCGAAAACCCCAATATCACATGGGATATTGTGCAATCCAACCCCGACAAACCATGGAATTGGACCTGGATCAGCGCAAACCCCAATATCACTTGGGATATTATACAAGCCAACCCCAACAAATCATGGATTTGGTACTGGGTCAGCAGAAACCCCAACATCACATGGGATATTATCCAAGCCTACCCCGACAACCCATGGAATTGATACTGGATCAGCAAAACCCTACATATCCCATGTGATATTATCAAAGCCAACCCCGACAAACCATGGGATTGGCGTGGATTGAGCGCAAACCCCAATATCACGTGGGATGTTGTCGTAGCAAACCTCGATAATCCATGGAATTGGTATGAGTTGAGCTCAAACCCCAATATGTTGTTATCTACCCAAGACATTTGCGATATCATACGTAGATGTAGAGCAGCAAGAACCATTCAGAAAATATGGCGATACGTCAATACAAACCCGAGTTATAATGTATGTCAACACAGGCTCTTTAGGAAATATAATGAAATGGTTTATTCCCTAATTTAAATTATTATTATCTTTTCAAATCGGGCCACTCAAAATCGTACTCCTCGTCCACACGACGCCACGGTGGCTTGCGCAGCCTCATCAATGCGGATCATGTAGTCGAGTCAGCCACTCGTCTGTATATCCCGGTGTCTCACATGCAGAAGAAGGGGGCACACAAGCCAAGCTCACCTATTCTCTATGCATGACGAAATGACGAAATGACGAATGCATTCTCTATGCATGACGAATGCATTCTCTATGCATGACGAATGCAGGTTGAAACAAATAACCTCGCATCTCGTTGTTTGCCCCCACAAGATGCAAGGAGGATCCGTTGAACACACGCATGTGGCCGCGAATGGCGTCCTCAATCCCAGAGTAACAACATTGAATGTACCTGGTATCCATGATGCTGCCGATCGCTTTCACAAATGCATTCAGTGTTTGCGAGTCCAAGACAGCGTCATCGGTTGCAAAGATGAACATGCACCGTCGAAGTTGGTTGTTGTTCTTGATCCCTCTCAGTGGGTTGAGGCCATCGGAAGGCCGCGCACCGCAAAATAACATGAACGGCAACACTGTTCCGCTGTGATGCATTGTCGCATGTGACACATCCTCCAGTGACACCTTCGCACCGTTGGTCAGGACGAGTTGACCGGAGGATCCATGACCACAAAAGACGATCACGAGCACCGAGTCATCATGTGAGTGTGCCACGTAATCATCCAACAGATCCATCAGCTCCACCTTCTTCAAGTGCCCCGGAAGCACAACGACATGAAAGTCGAGTGGGTGCAAAAAGCGAACCCACGTGCTGTGGTGACCTGGTATATCCAAACCATCCACATTCTTGCCCAACATGGTTCCTGCTTCACGCATGTGCACCCACAAAGTCCTCTGAATGTGATCCCTAGGAACATAATTGTAATCCACATACAACAGAAGTGCCTTGTTTCTGGATGATGAAGAGGGAGATTCGGTTGCTGATGGATGGTGAAGAGGGAGAGTCGGTTGCTCATGTTCATGGCGGCAAAATTGATGATGATCTGCCTCTTCTCCATCATCATCATCAAACTGCGGGAGACGCCAACGCATTTCGTCAAATATTTTGACACTGAGTACAATAAACACACGATTCCCCCTTACACAATAAACTCCTGATGATGGCCCGGTCATGCCACATCATGCCACCAGCCATGCAGTGCGTGCAAGCGTACAGTCACCAATGCGGTCAACATTGAATGCGTTTCCGCGATACAGTCAGAGACAGAATTTGTGGGACACCCTTACCGGTGACCCTTGAACCCAATTGATTGGGTAGGTCAGCTAAAGGTTTTGTATCAAAGTCCCAATCCTTCGTGTCCTTCATCCCGTATTTCAGCATTTAAGCTGGCCCAGAGGATAACAATTGTAAGCTGCTAACTGACCCAGGTGGGTCTGTTGGTTGAGCGCCCACATTTGCCTCTCCGGAAACTGTGGGTGTGACGTCTCTGTCCTCTATCAAGATGTCTCCAAAAACGTTTGGACGCTACACACGCAGACTTGGCTACACCCGCAAGCGCGCATACAAAACTGTTCGACACAAGAATGACCACAAATCTTCTGTCGAAAGTTTTTGTAAAGAGTATCTGGCCGTTCCTACATCGGATTTGATAAGCATTGATGAGGCGGGTTTTTACATCGGTGACACTTGTCGCAGAGGGTACTGCCAACGCGGCAAACGTTTAAATCTCCAAATTTCTCGGGCATTGCGAATGTCCAAATTGACGCTAATCGCTGCCGTTTCTGTCAAAGGTATCGTTCATTACAAGATCCTTGATCACAATTGCAAGAAAGTCGATTTTGTACAGTTTGTATCAGAGTTACATGTAAAGCAGGGTACTGTCGCTGTCCTTGACAATATCCAGTTCCATCATTCAAAGGAGACGATCTCTGCGTTCGATTCTGTAGGAATACGCCCGCTCTTTGTACCTCCTTACAGTCCAGAGTTCAACGCTATTGAGAATGTGTTCAGTTTGCTCAAGCGAAAATATCGCTGCGCGTGCCCAATAATTCCAGATGTAGCAGAATTATTTGATTACAGGAACGCTTTAAAAATGATTATTAATGCGCACGATGTAAGCCAACACGTTGACTTGTCGGGCTACTTTGATCATGTAACTTCTGTGTCTGTACAGGCCTTGAATGTTTTGTATCAATCTCCTGAAGACAGTATCTGTATTGACAAGATCGGTTACAAAACTTGAATTGGTCAAATCCCCAAATAAAAGGTGTCCCACAATCAAATGTCCCTAGCTGTATGCTCGTGTGGTTACACGTGCCAACAGGTTTTGCATATTTGCCAGGAGCCGAGCATTATTACAAGGTGGAACTGGATCCTTCAGATGAAAGAGTCCGTTTGTGGCTTGAAGGATCCAAACGATTAACTGGGTGCAGCATTGACAAAATAGACATCCATTTGGAGAATTCAATTCGATACAGGGATATTCCGGATGTCCATGTTGGAGCTCGCCGGTTGAAGATCGAATGCCACGGTGTACATGATCTCGATACAGTCAACGGAATACTAAAATGAATCCGCTTCGTGTACGGAACACCTTACTACTACAGTCGGCGGAACAGTAAAATGAAACATATATCAGATATATCAAATGTACGAAATCGCCGTTAGAAAATTGGCGTTAAGAATGGTCGCTGACTTGACCGTGAATGAATAATAAATAATACTACGAACGCATTTTCTGCTTCTGCTTTTTGTTGCTGGTGCGAGGACCAACAGAAGAAACTCTCTTATGGCCTGCGACACCACTGGACTTCACTTTTGGATACTGATGTGGATGAAGAATCCTGTCATGCAGATTGGCCATGGAGCAGCACCGTGACACCAAATTCTGGTACATGGAATGGGGGTCGCATACGTTGCCATGAAGGATAGTTTTTGCCATATTGACAACATCAGATGCACAGATCACAAGCTCAGGCCGGAGAGAGTCTACTAGCTCATTACGACAGTCCTGGAGGAGAATGTTCGCCCTAGATACCAAAATATTCAGGATAGCTTTTATCTCGTCTGATAGCTGCACATCAGTCTGTGTCAACTGCCAGAGCTCTCTGATCTCTGCAATGATGATGTCTTTCTTCAGGAACTTGAATTCAGTCAGCAGCTTGCACACCTCAGGGACCAACAGCCAGAACTCACGCTTACCACTGGCCCCAGTACGATTTCCGGTATATTTGATATCATCCTTGCCACTGGTACCGTTTCCACATAAGTCAGAGAATGGGTGATCGCAAACTCCTGAGGTAGCTAGGCCACCCATTTCTGAGAAGTGCTTGCGGTTGTATGTGCTGGTAGGACTATTGTCGATCAAGAAAGTCATAATGACAGCTTTTTTGACCGCGTACACAGTAGCAGTCGTTGCAGTCGTATGCACGGGCTCCAAATGCTCCATGGGCTCCACGGGCGCCATGGGCTCCACAGACTCCGCAGCAGCAGTCATGGCAGCCTTAGCAGCTTCAGCTACAGCAGTCACAGATGCCACTGCAGACTCCGCAGCAGCAGCCATGGCAGCCTTAGCAGCTTCAGCTACAGCTGCAGTCACAGATGAAGCAATGAAAGTGGTGAGAAAACACGACATTTTATTGTTTTCACACACAGGGGTGCGTGGCCAGCTAGACACCCCCCACATTCCAGGTTTCAAATGCCTTTCTTGTGCCCCTCGCCCCAAGTTGAGCAAGGATGGGGGGGTCGCTATCTATGTCCGCACTTGCCTAAATGCTACTTTAGTCCATGAGGCACCTGAATTAGGCATGGCATGGATTCGCATACATGGAACACACATTGGTGTGTGCTATATCCCACATGCTAACAGCTCATACTACAAACATGGTGACGACTGCATTAGTATAGAGGACCACTTCCTCACTCTAGGTAAAATCATTGGGAACTTCCAGGAAAAAGGCAACGTTGTGGTGATGGGTAACTTCAACGCTCGGGTTGGTCTTGGTGTGGACAATGATGATACCGAGTTAGGAGATGAACCAGTATCCCAAACCAGTAGTACAGCCCCCAACCAAACCATTCAACCGAGGTGTAGCATGGACACAGCTCCCCCCAATCGATTGGGGGGGGCCCTACTCCAGCTATGTGTAGTAACTGGTCTTATCATCCTTAACGGTAGAACAGAAGGTGATATGCAAGGTGCACATACCTTCTTTGCAGATGGCATGGACAAGAAATCTGTCATTGATTATGCGCTAGCCGCCCCTAGTCTTCTCAACACCCCAGGAGTCAAGTTTAGTGTGGCTCCCAAGCATGACTGCCCTCTCAGGCCCGGGGGTGGAAAGTTTGACCACATGCCTATCACACTCCACATACCAGATGCTGCCCTTAGGCCTTCTCAAGGTACTATTAGTACACCTGCTGGTGGTAAACCTTCGCCCAAACTGAAATGGAAAGACAACTATGTCCAGATGTATGCACACACAATTAAGCGTGATCCAGACGTTAACCGATTACTTGACAATGCACTCCATAGCTCATCTATGGAAGATTCAGAGAAGGGGATTGCTAGTGCTATTGAACTAGCCATAAGCAAATGCACACCATGTCACAAACCTGTAGCTAAGCGTAAGCACGGGCCCGTGAACGCATGGTATGATGATGAATGCAATCGTGCTAGACAGGCAGCAAGCCAAGCAGAACATCAACATGGCTCTAGCTCTGACTTGGCTGGTTCTATGCACAAGGAGTACAAGAGGATTCTCAGAAGAAAGAAGAGGAAGTGGCTAGAAACACGCATGGAGAACCTTCATACGAATCTTCGGCATAATCCGAAAAGTTTTTGGAAAGACGTGCGTGAGCCTAACAAGGCCACTACGGCAGATATCACAATTCATGATTGGACTGATTATTTTGCAGACCTCTTTGATGTGCAAGTAGGTATTGATCCAAGTCTGGATGCTAGGGACTTTGTCCCTCAAGCTGATGGACCTCAGATAGAGGCCGCACCAACATGGTTATGTCAAGACTTTACCACCCAGGAGGTGTTTTCTGTTCTCCAATCCCTACGGAAAAACTCCTCCCCCGGGGTAGATGGTATCCCTGCAGAATGGTACAGATTTGCTTCCCATGAGGCCAACTCCCGATTTGTACAAGCTATGACTAACCTGTTTAATCTCATCTGGAAGACTTCTTACCCTAGCCAATGGGCTGCAGCTGCCTTGGTACCCGTACCCAAATCCAAAGGCAGTGTGTATGACAAGGACAACTATCGAGGTCTTGCGGTGAGCAACTCCATAGGAAAGATCTTCTCCCTTTGCATGCTACGTAGACTAGATGATTGGTCAGAAGAATTCAACCTCAGAGCCGCTGGCCAATATGGATTTAGAAGTGGTAGGGGTACTGCAGATGCATCATTCATTCTTAACCATATTGTAGATAAATATAGAGAAAAGAAAAAACCACTCTTTGTGGCTTTTGTTGATTTCAAGAAGGCTTATGATTGGGTCAACAGAGACTTGCTATGGGATTGCTTAGCAAGGCTAGGAGTCAAGGACCCCTATCTCAGTATTCTGAAGTCCATGTATAATCATGTTGTTTTCCAAGTTCGCCTACATGGGGACATTGGATCCTCCTTTCCATCCCTTGTAGGAGTTAAACAAGGAGACCCCCTATCCCCACTCCTATTCGGTCTGTTCATTGATAGAATTGAATCGTTCCTCCAATCCAAGCTCCCAAATGTAGGGGCTGAGCTTAGGGGAAAGATTCTGCAACTGTTACTTTATGCTGATGACCTAGCTATAATGGCAGAATCCCCGGCAGATATGCAAGCGATGCTTGACTGCCTGAGAGATTTCTGCGAGGCTACTAAGATGGCTGTGAATATAAAGAAAACTGAGATTGTCGTTTTCAACAAACAATTCTGTGATGAGGCCCGCATGGATCCTGATTACAAATTTGTCTATGATGGAGCACAACTTTCTACAAAGTTATCTTTTATCTACTTGGGATCCCTCTTTGTGGATGGTGACTCAAGCAATCGTGCAAAAGCTGCTTTTTCTAGGATGCTCACTAAGGCCCAAAAGGCACACCACATGCTTCGTAGGCGATGCCATACTATGGAGATATACAATATTGATATTCTCACCCACCTGTTTGATTCTCTTGTACAACCTATCCTGAATTTTAGCTGTGAGGTGTGGGCTCCTTCTATTCTGAACAACACACTTATCTCAAATGACCATGCTTGTGAGAAATGGCATAGAGGTATACTTAAACAAATGTTGGGTGTTTGCCAATCTACTACATCTAATATTATCATGGAAGAGCTGGGTAGAACCCCGTTGTGTTTTGCTTGGCTTAAACAAGCTTTGCGCTTCTGGAACAAGACCATACATAAAGAACCTGAGGATCTCATTAGAATGGCTCTTGAGGAATCTTTTGACTCCAACACTGGCTGGGTTCATGACTTGCGTTGTGCTCTCCACAAGCTAGGATCCAGTAAAAACATCAACATTTTGGAGGCTGTCGATGTCGAAGGTATTATGTCTGAAGTTTTTGAGTCATGGAGGTTTAAGTACCCAAGTGACACCAATGCAGTTAGAGACATCCCTGATGAGAGAAGGGTTGGCTTTAAACGCCTCCGATACCAAAAATGGTTCGCAGCCAACAGCAATGATGAGAATGGCTTGATTCCCTTTACATCCGCCTTACATAAGCAGGATCAGATTCGTTCTATAGCACAGTTTAGAATGGGTTCCCATTGGCTGAACACAGAAAGAATGAGGGTGGTGGATAGAGCACACATCCCTCGCTCAATGAGACACTGTCAAATGTGTGGGTTCCAAAAACCTGAGGATGAAATGCATATGTTTGAGTGCCCTTTTTATAATGATATTCGCCTCCGCTACCAGAATCTGTTTACAGATATTTATAGGCATGTCCATGAGGATACCGACTTAACCGTATGGAATGTGGAATTCTGCGATTCCACATTCAGAACCTTTATGAATGGAAATGGCACTAAGTCTTTTTGGAGCAACCTAGCCGACTATCTTTCTACTTGTAGAAGAGCAAGACAGGAAGCCCTGGACTGCTTAGTGGCACCGTAATTTATTATCCCTTTTTTTCTTCTTCTTGAGACTTCTCATTTGTTAGCTTCTTACCTCCGCCACTGTAAGTGGTTGAGATCTGGGTCCTGCTCTAAGGGGTTTAATACCTACGCCACCAAAACGGTGGTTGGGAGTTTGGTTTGTTTGTCCTCGACACACCCCTGATGTAATGGGGTTTTTTGCTTTGTGGGTGCTTTTTCTTTTTGTTTAAAGCACAGAGTCTCATACACCCTCGCGGTGTCAAGTAGACTTTAACATGTAATGTAATGTAATGTAACAGATGCCACTGCAGACTCCGCAGCAGTTGCCACGGCAGCCACGGCAGCCTTAGCAGCTTCAGCTACAGCAGCAGTCACAGATGCCAATGCAGACTCCACAGCCGTGTTCACAGCAACCTCAGCCATAGAAGCAACAGCAGCCACAAAAGCTATTTTTATTGCAGCGGCATTGGCAGCTTTACCAGTCGTAGTTGAATCCTCCTCATTGTTTGCTTGAGATGGAGGGGCGCAAGGGGGCAGCATGATATGGTCAGGATGCGTTTAATCACAGGATTGGATAGATACGATACGATATGATGCGATGGATTATATGAGCAGGCGTGCGGGAGGGTTGATGGTGTGATGGTCAGTGAATCTCAATGTGTTCGATCGTATGTGGGAAGCGACTCTTATACTATGGTGGCGACAGGGTTTCAGGGTTTCAGGGTTTCTGGGACCTGCAAGGCGTTGCATTTTCCCCGAAGTGCGGACACATCTTTGACAGATCTGCAGGTCGATGTGTTGAAGGGACACCAGGGCCGCAATCTCGGACAAAGATGTGTCCGCTCCATGCGTGGACACAATCCCGCTTCTGTCGAGGATATATCCCATCTATCCTTGGCGGGCGTTTTTTTTCCGTCTGGACGTCGGGATCCCGGCGTGATACAAAGGCGGTGTGACATGTGCGACGGTTGAGCTACACTCGAGATTTCAAACATTATGTGTGCAATTGCTCATGTTGCCCATGTTTCCGCCCATGTTGTCCATGTTGCCCATGTTGCTCCCAAATAAAGTGGGACACCCTTTATACATCGGTGTAAAAATCGAAGCACCAAGGAAACACAAATCCGATCCATACCATGTTTCGCAACCAGTCAAAATCGGCCGGGAGACAGGAACGCCCATTCTGGGCACTTTTTGACACATGCCTGCAATCGACCATCGGTCGAAGTTGTACATTGAGTGTTCCGCCGACTGTAGGAGACATAGCAGCAGCTGCCTCGGTGACCTCAGCCCGGTGGCAGAGTTCTTCGATCGCATCATCAGCAACGAACGATCTGCAGTCTGGATGATTATAAGGGGTGTCCCACTTTATTTGAGAACTACTGTAAGAACGAGCGCATTTGGTAATACAAGTTCTTAGAGATGCTCAACCCGATCATGTTCCGATTTTATTCTCAGGATTGGTGGCCCCCGAAGGACACGTGCATGGTGCTTTCGGGGACAGGCACCGTGATTGCCGAGGAAGTCCGACTGTTATGGGATTTAGGCACATCCATCGTCATCCGTGATTGGATGGGGGAGCGTGTTTACATGAAACAATTGAACTTGAACCAGTACCCATGTGTCACCGCTCTTGACCCCAATACATTGTTTGCGCATACAATCACAAAACGAGATAAGGCCTTTGACATCTCGTTCACCATTTTCTGGCACAACAAAGTTGAACATTGCTTGCGCCGTTGGATAAGAAGGTTTCGTAAGAGAAAGGCACGGCAAGCTGTTCGAAAGATTGAAATAACGGCTAACGAGATAAGCGCAAATGCACCCTTGGTGGAGAATACCTTCACGATACCTAGAATCTTATGAATTCTGGGGGGTTTACAACACATGTTACCGTCCCGAAGATGGATATTCCTGCCATGAGGTTACCGTGCCTGATGTGCGATGTGCGATTGGCGCCGGAGGCACGATGGAGGAGGCATTTGAAGCTGCCAAGGAAAAGCTGACAGACATGGTCAGTGACATCATGTACCGCGGTGAGGCCATTCCAACGCCATCGCATCCCGTCGACATCATCGACGGCAGACAAATAATGACAAATGATTGGAATGTCGCCGGCTTTGTTGTGACTTTCGTGGGTGTCGTGCGTGTTTCCACACTGCCAAGTTTACGGGACAAGGCCCGTATGCCACAAGATTTGGTCAGATTCCATCACAAGATTGAAGACGAGTAGAAAAAAACTTGGTCTCATCCATCCTCTTGTGTATCCACATTCGAAGTGAAGACACACGTACACGAAAACGGTATTTAGACCCTTCTTTTCAGATCCGAGAAGCTTGGGTGTGCAGGGTTGGGAGGGGGGATGTTCCATCATCATGCGCTTCAATGTGTGCGATATGAGAAGCGAGGTGTGCGGGGGAGATCGCAAGATCTCAAAAGCACGCACGTGAACAAGAGTGATAGGAGGGGTATCCAACTAATTGTAACAGCGGTAACAACGGTAACAACGGTACATTCCTACTCAGGGTCTTCTTTGACGCATGACATCTACTCTCTTCGCTTGTTGATTCATCATCTGAATTATCTTCCTCACTTCATAAACCATGTCACCAACGATACCAACGTTACCAACGTTACCACAGATTTCATAGGGTTATGAGAAAATTGCATTTTTCATTTTTCATATTGTAAAGTGAAAAGTGACATTTTAATATACTTACTTTTTATTGGTATCATTGGTAACATGGTAATATTAATTATTAATTCATGATATCCTTCTTTTTTCAAGACGATTCATCATCTGAATTCTCATCTTCTTAATAAACAGTGTAACCAACTAAATTGTAACAACGGTAACAACGGTAACAGCGGTAACAACGGTACATTCCTACTCAGGGTCTTCTTTGACGCATGACGTCTACTCTCTTCGCTTGTTGATTCATCATCTGAATTATCTTCCTCACTTCATAAACCATGTCACCAACGATACCAACGTTACCAACGTTACCACAGATTTCATAGGGTTATGAGAAAATTGCATTTTTCATTTTTCATATTGTAAAGTGAAAAGTGACATTTTAATATACTTACTTTTTATTGGTATCATTGGTAACATGGTAATATTAATTATTAATTCATGATATCCTTCTTTTTTCAAGACGATTCATCATCTGAATTCTCATCTTCATAATAAACAGTGTAACCAACTAAATTGTAACAACGGTAACAACGGTAACAACGGTAACAACGGTACATTCCTACTCAGGGTCTTCTTTGACACATGACGTCTACTCTCTTCGCTTGTTGATTCATCATCTGAATTATCTTCCTCACTTCATAAACCATGTCACCAACGATACCAACGTTACCAACGTTACCACAGATTTCATAGGGTTATGAGAAAATTGCATTTTTCATTTTTCATATTGTAAAGTGAAAAGTGACATTTTTATATACTTACTTTTTATTGGTATCATTGGTAACATGGTAATATTAATTATTAATTCATGATATCCTTCTTTTTTCAAGACGATTCATCATCTGAATTCTCATCTTCTTAATAAACAGTGTAACCAACTAAATTGTAACAGCGGTAACAACGGTAACAGCGGTAACAACGGTACATTCCTACTCAGGGTCTTCTTTGACGCATGACGTCTACTCTCTTCGCGTGTTGATTCATCATCTGAATTATCTTCCTCACTTCATAAACCATGTCACCAACGATACCAACGTTACCAACGTTACCACAGATTTCATAGGGTTATGAGAAAATTGCATTTTTCATTTTTCATATTGTAAAGTGAAAAGTGACATTTTAATATACTTACTTTTTATTGGTATCATTGGTAACATGGTAATATTAATTATTAATTCATGATATCCTTCTTTTTTCAAGACGATTCATCATCTGAATTCTCATCTTCTTAATAAACAGTGTAACCAACTAAATTGTAACAACGGTAACAACGGTAACAGCGGTAACAACGGTACATTCCTACTCAGGGTCTTCTTTGACGCATGACGTCTACTCTCTTCGCTTGTTGATTCATCATCTGAATTATCTTCCTCACTTCATAAACCATGTCACCAACGATACCAACGTTACCAACGTTACCACAGATTTCATAGGGTTATGAGAAAATTGTATTTTTCATTTTTCATATTGTAAAGTGAAAAGTGACATTTTAATATACTTACTTTTTATTGGTATCATTGGTAACATGGTAATATTAATTATTAATTCATGATATCCTTCTTTTTTCAAGACGATTCATCATCTGAATTCTCATCTTCTTAATAAACAGTGTAACCAACTAAATTGTAACAACGGTAACAACGGTACATTCCTACTCAGGGTCTTCTTTGACGCATGACGTCTACTCTCTTCGCTTGTTGATTCATCATCTGAATTATCTTCCTCACTTCATAAACCATGTCACCAACGATACCTTAGGGCCAGCTTAAATGCTGAAATACAGAGATGAAGGGCAAAAATATGTACTCGCCTTTAGCTGATCTACCCATTGGGTTCAAGGGTCATCGGTAGGGTGTCCCACAAATTGCGTCTCCGACTGTAACATTGTGATGTTAAAACATTAAAACGTTAATTGACTTACATACACCATGCACTGGGCTTCTCGATGTAAAGCTTGGGATTTTCATTGAAACGCTTGGGAGGTCAAGCAAAGTGCAGGGGAGTTGCGCTCTGCGAAGCACATGCGCACTCGATCTCTTTTTTGGAGGGGAATCTAATGTAGAAACAATCCAATCGATTATGTATAAAGTGAAAACGATAATACAAGGCATTACTACTACAATCTCACAAGCATTACTACTACAATCTCACAAGCATTACTAAGACAAATCACTCAGGTAGTATGGGCACTGAAGACAATACGGGATCATCATTTACTTCTGCTACTGCTTCTGATGCCCCCATGAAAAAGGGGCAGTCCATGCTATCAAAGAGGCGGTACAGACAGATAGAAGAAAAATTCAAGGAGATACTCATCGGAGTCAGCAAAGAAGAAAACGAAGGGGTCATCCTAGCAAGGCTACTCACAGAATTCAGGGAAATTATGCAGTTTGACCCGGAGGGACCAACGTATGGAGCAAGGGACACGGCAAAACAGTGCGAAAACCAAAGAAACAGAAATATGGCAATTAAAGATCTGGCAAAAATAGTGAGGGAAAAGCTTAAAGAAGAATCATACAATGTTTATTAAACACCCGATATGTCATCCCTCGATGTTCTTCTGGCGGCGGCACATGTCAAGAACTTCCCTGCCCCCACCGAGGCAACCCACGGTGCTATGGGGGACCCCATGTTCGGATCGTTTGCGATCCCTGATGGTGGACCTCAGGCACAGGCGTTCCGCGAGGCATACGTGCACGCGCTCAGGGATGAGGGTCGACCCCTGTCCATCGTAGAGACCCATACAGACACATCACCAATCATAGTTGACCTGGACATGCGACAGAACACCCCTGAGCGCATATACACACAGAAGCACATCGAGAACTTCATGGACGCGCTCGTGTCGGCCACCAAGTACTTTGTAGACCAGCAGCACATGGACGTCGTGATCCTCGAGAAGCCAAATCCAAGACTCGACAAGAAACACTTAGGGGTGTACAAAGATGGTCTCCACGTGGTCATGCCAAATGTCATCACACACCCAGAGATCCAACTCGCCATCAGAGAGCACTTCGTCAACGATATGACCGAACATAGGACGTTCTCGAGCACCATTTGCATTCCTGGACTGGCCGAAATGGATCCCGGGAAGATATATGACAAAAGCGTGATCACCCCGGGAGGCAGGTGGTTCTTGTACGGATCCAAGAAACTGGATGAGACCCACCCGTGGAAAGTCACTGCATGGTACCAACTTGATACTGGAGCAGGCTCGCTCAAGAAACTTGACGTACAGAATATGGATCTCGATACACTCGTGCAGAATCTGAGCATCCGTGTGCATCCGCACGGGGGGCACAGCATATACACCAAATACGGTCAGGAGGAAATCGACCAGTACAAGATCCAAAACGTGTCAGAGACTAAAAAGACATTCGACTCGCAGCATGGAAGGAATGTGGAATCCCTATACAATCTCGTGGACATTCTAGACGCACAAAGAGCCAGCGGATACGATTCATGGCTGAAGGTCGGGATGGCGCTGAAGAATACAGTCGACGCAGGAACCGACACTCAGCGCCTCGATATATGGAAGTCTTTTGCAAAAAAATGCCCCGATAAGTTCTGTGACACCAAGCACGAACAGGTGTGGGCAAATCTGAAGCCGACAAATATCACTCTAGGGACACTCCGCTTCCTTGCCAAGCAGGATGACCCGATGGGGTACGCCGAATGGATCCTAAAATGGGACAACACCAACAAACAGGGCGAGGAAATCGACAAGTATCGCATCATCAAAGACCTCAAGGTAAAGCTAGAATTGGCAATTGACAACATGGTATCATTGAATGTCGTAAACGATAGCATCGAGTTCAAGATTGACAACGGAGCGAAAGGAGCCATCCACAAGAACAAATACATGGTGGAGGTAGATGAAATATATTATGGATCGATGATCGACAAGTTCCCAATCCATGAAGACCCAGGGTTCATCAAGAACGTGCCTATCGACCAAGGACCATTCGAATGCGAGCTGCGGACCATGGATGGCAAAACAATTAACAGTGCCATCTTGAAGAGCACCGACGGCTTGCAAATCGCATTAATGAATATGGGAAGTGACAACCAATACGTAAATGTGAGATCCAACACGAGCAACGCAACTATCCGAGACAAGCAGGTCATCAACACAATCCATAACATGATCTTCAAGGCGCAAGAGTCCCACGCGAAGAACATGTACGGGATCACGCAGAACATCTTCCTGGTCAACAAAGGCACCATCAACATCAACATGAAGAGGGGAGATGATGATGATGATGACTCGTTTTCGTCATCAATCAAAGAGGATACGTTGGCGGAGAAGTTCATGGAGGCCGCACCAGAATTCTTCACCAGAATCAAGTGTGTGCCAAAACTCAACAGGAAAGAATGCGTAGGTGACATGTACTACTGCGACCCTGCTACCAATCGCTGGTCGAACTTAAGCAACTTGATGATAATCAAAGTAATCAAACTCGAGTTTAAATCCAAATTCCCTGCTGAGAAGAATAACAAGACGAATAATAAGATTCGGGGGTTTGTCGACACGGTTAAGGGGCGTTCTGTGTTACTTCAAGCCATCGCACTTCTCGTCCTAGACAAAACGTTCACCGATAACCTCGATGTCAACCCTGACCTCTTTGCGGTCAACAACGGTGTATTTGACAGCTTGTCGAGGGACAATGTAGTTTTCAGAAACGTAGAGATTACCGACAATATTAGCAGGTGTGCGAAGTGGGATTACCAGGGAGAGGAGGACAACCACAACCTCCAAAGATGCAAAGAGGAGCTAGACGACTTCTTTCTCAAAATTCTGCCAGTGGAAGATGAGCGTGAAGTCGTGCTCTCATTTTTCGCGGGTCTCCTAACAGGTCGACGCGATGAGAAGAAATTCCTAGCCTTCACCGATAAAACATCCGGAGACAACGGAAAAAGTACCCTTATGACGCTCATGGGCAGCTTCTTCAGCTCGTACAAGAGCAGTAATGGAAAAAAGTTCCTGACAAAGGGGTCGTTTGCAAGGAGCCGGGATGACCACGACGCGGGTCTTGAGGCCATGAAAGGTCTCAGGCTACTTGTGGCAGACGAAATGAAATCCAACATCCCTCTGGACGAGGCGTTGATCAAAAACATTGCGGGGGGGGAGGGTGTGTGTATCGAAGGGCGCTCATGTGGCTCTGCGGACTCTTTCGAATTCATCTGGCAGGCTGGGGTCGTCATGGTATTCAACGAAGGCGATTGTCCAAAGTTCGACGGAGGAGACAACGCATTTGTCAAAAGGATGATCGTGGTTCCCATGCGCTCAAACTTTGTGCAACAACCCGACCCAGAGCACGAGAACGAGTTTGAGCGACGGAACCTTACAAAAATATTGCCCACTTGGCTGTCGGCGCTGGCGCAGCTGTTCATAGAGCACTTAAGTCGACCGGGGCGCTCAAGCATCTTCGACAAACTACCGGTATCGATGACCGAGTGGAAGTCTGGTATTGCGGACAGCGCCAACCCCCTTGCCGAGTGGCTCGAGGAGGTGGTGGAGGTGACGGGGGAGTATTCGGACGTGGTGTGGGCCGGGGACCTCAAGGCCCGGTGGATAGAGTCCCACTATGTGGATAGAGTCCCACTATGTGGATAGAGTCCCACTATGTGGATAGAGTCCCACGCGGCAGCAGTCTTCAGCAACAGGCTGGTCAAGGCATTCTTTTCTGGAAAACAGGGAATCGAGTGGAAAGATAGTGCAAGAATCGAGACAATATGCAAAAAGGGAGTGATAAGGGGTGTAAAATTGTTGTTGGTTAGACACGATTGAGGGGGCATGCTTTAGCATCATCGTCCATCTGACGCGATCGAACACACGCCGGATTTCGAACCCTCGTACACTCGTAGACGAGTATAAACAAGTCAGCGTACTCTTATTCACTAACTGACAACAGCACACTTCTTTATTCGATGCATTCACGGTACTGATGCTGAGGGACGAGACGGTCGAGCAACGCCTTGACATCGTGGACACAGATGGTCTCATTGGCGGGGACCGTCCTCAAGGTCCTGGGGAAGGATTATGTCCCATTACAGTCGGACACATCTCGTCCACAATATCAGACTTCCACTCTGTCATATATAGAGTGGAAGTCTGATATTGTGGACGAGATGTGACGTCTTGCCAGCTTCAGTCTTCAACACCAAGCTGGTCAATGGTATTTGTTCTTTGTTCTTTGCGGGCAAACAATAGAATGCAAGAATCGATAAAGGGGTGTCAACTTGTTTCACTGTACACGTACACACGCAAACGGAGGAACACAACACAACACTCACTGTCGACGACGATCGAAAAACATCTGAGTACACGCGCAAAGAGAGGGGAACACCAATGTCAGCCAATTAATCAGACTGAATACTCAAGACACGCACGCACGCACGCACTCTATCACGACACATCATGCCGCATCCTCACATGCCGAGGCGGAGGCTTTCGCATACAGTAACTCCTCGTCCACACGACACCATTCTTAACGCCAATTTTCTAACGGCGATGTCGTACATTCTTATTTATTTCCATCTGATATATGTTTCATGTTTCATTTTACTGTTCCGCTGACTGTAGCGGTTGCAACAACCATTGCGCTTTTCATGTACTTCCACCGTCGTGCTGATGCCTATCGTGCTGAAAATGAAGCTACTGCCCGGCGTGAGGCTGAGGACCGTGCCAACAATGAAGCTTCTGCACGTCGCGCAGAAGCTACTGCACTTCGTTCGGAAGCTAATGCCCGGCGTGAGGCGGAGGACCGTGCCGACAATGAAGCTACTGCCCGTCATGCGGCTGAGGACCGTCTCAGGCAAAAGTTGTTGTCGTTCTCGCCTGATGACGTTGTTGCTATGACTCCTAAACATATTGCGGAGTATAGGATGGCGTGTGCTTCGGTTGGGGTAGCATTTCATTTGGATCAGCATGTATTGTGAATAAATATATGTCACCCGCCCCACACAGGACCTCTACGTGTGCAGCGTAGCACGGAGACACTGAAGTGAGCTTGCGACAAAATGGGACAAAGCACTGGGTGGATTTCAGGGTCACATCAAGAAAACAGCCACGACCCTAGAGTCCGAACTTGTGAAGGCGGTTCGTGGTCAGCTGGATGACAGCCAGTTGCTTGGACTTAGCTACAACTGGCAGGAAGTGCGACAGTCCATGCCTGGCGACGTCGATGGACTTGTTGTCGGGTGGCTGCGTGGTGACAGCAGACAACAAGTCGTGGTTGTGTATGACAGTCGCGCAAGGTATGCTCTGCGCCCCGTTCTGGGACCGTTCAAGCAGACAGTGGATGATGGTTGTTGCCAATCAAGAGTAGAAAACAATTAGTTGGCGCAAGGACCTCACGCCACTCAACGCGCACGCCACCGATGCCCTTTCGGGTCACGAGATGTCCATGTACAGACAGCCATAGTCCATCGGCAAACAACGGATTGTATTCAACAAGCGCGGAGCCCCTTTCACCTCTGCCCCCCAGCGGGGCGACCGGAGGGGATCCCCACAAAGGAGTCCGCGAGGAACCGAGCGGGTGGGCGACCGGAGGGGAGCCCACAGTTCACAGTTCACATCAAGCATTAGACATACACTACAGTCGGCGGAACAGTAAAATGAAACATCCAAAAACAAATAAAACAAATAGACAACCGTTTTTTGTATTGTCTATTTGTTTTATTTGTTTCAGCTTGGTTGGGTATCGTGGAGGTGCTGATTTTGGCCCCGTTTTGTTTCAAATACTTGAAACAGGAACACCTTCTCATCCAGATTACTTCTTGGTGTGGGACATCCCTTTGCGTGTTAACACAGGCTTGGCGACGAAAGTCGGGTTGTCATAAATGATGAATACCTTGGGTCGGGACGCAATGATTGCGAAGACGTCAGAGATTCCAAACATTTCGTATGACAGATGCAGTATATTAAGGGGTGTGAGGAGGTTGTTGTTGTATTCCTAACGTTCCGAAAAACCTTTCAATTTTTTTTGTATTTAAAGATTCTCAGACCACGCGATCGAGGACTTGGGGATGATACCGGCACTCACCTGCCATAGCTGGTGCTTAGCCAACTGCTTCACCAACTTAATTCCGTTCTTGCGGGTCTCATAAGAAGTCTCAATCGTGTCTACGATACGGTCAACAAGAACGTCACTTGTAAAAGCACACTGACGCAGGCAACTGAACTTTTCGAAAGAAAGAATATCCTCGATGTTCTTGCTACTACACAACTGAGCTAGGGCAATGGACAAATTACCCTTCGTAGTGCTCATAACCACTTGAAACCCCTCGCGACTGATGTTCATATGCAAAAGGGGGATGATACCCTTCACATAATCACTCGAGTGAAGGAAGCCCTCCTTCTCGGAAAAATGAATGTCGTGTGATTGAGCGTTCAACATGAACACAGCCAGCTTAGCTGCAAAAGTCGCATCTCCAGAATTCTTCTTACGTTTTGAAGTAGAAGAGGAATTGCGGGGTGTTGAAGACATTTTACATACACATGTATACATGTATAAAAAAATAGGAACGACTCGCTACAGTCGGCGGAACAGTAAAGTTGTATACAGGATGGACACAAAGACCGTATCGTAGTACGCACCTTTTCATGCGCTCCGGCGTGATCCAGAGTTTGTGATCAACTCGTTCACTACCGCCGTGATGCATTCGCATTCGAACACCAAGCTGTGATATGAATCGTCAGCATGGCAAACCGTATGTTTGCCGAAACTACGCAGTGTGGCATACAATCCGATGCGGTCTCCGACATGCAACGGCGTGTCCCCAGTGGTGCATGACAGGCTGCATGTGCCCTCGCCAGCATCACTCGTGTCATAGATGGTGGTGTAACGAGGCACGGACACTGTGATGGTCCGTGGTGGCAGGAACACCGCCTCGTCCACATCAAACCATTTCTTGATCATGTCCCTTCGTAGGGCGTCTACCGCATGCCATGTGTGTTCGTCACCTATTTTGAGTTCCAGGGTGGCACCGGTCTTGAATGTGCCGTCGCCTGACGGACTGAATATCTCAACGATTTCTCCCATAGGAATGGTGACAAAGGCGCACGGGACATGACTGGGGAACTTCTCACAGGCACCGGTGGCATCTGCCCCGATCACGATCAACTTGTTCTCAAATAAAGTGGGACACACCTTATACTCATCCAGACTGCAGATCGTTGCTTTTGGGCAACGTTGGGGGGTGCAGCAGGTTGAAGAGGTTCTCGAAGATGATATTCAGTAGCCTCTTTGGTAAACCGTTCAAACGTCTGTGTCCCCATATCAGTATCAGGGGGTGGGGGTGGGGTTGTCGAGGAACTTCTCGGCGAAACGCGAGAGGACGCTCTCTCCCAAAGACTTGGTGAAGTGTAAGCATCAGGATGTTCCTGGAAGCGTTCACATCGCGGTCCCAAGTTTTCCAGCAGTGAAGCATACCACCGCTCTGTTGGCGTGGCGCTCCGCTTTGACTGCTTTTTGCAGTGGAGAATCTTATGAATCCGCTTGCGTCCTTCTGTACATTCCCAACCTGTACCGTCTTGTTTCTTACGATGAGTGAGTGCCACCATGTTGCAAAGGTTGTCCACTCATCGTCTATCAACAGAATCGAGCCTCGAGTGCAGTTTGTGGCTCACGCCCGACTGCATGTCAAGCTGTTGCAGCTGTCGCGCACACGCATGAACATAATCATGGACCACGCCGGATACCAGATCTACATGGCTCCAGAATGACCCGACTTGCGCGTCATGGTCCGGATGAAGAAAGCGTCACACAATAATGGTCACACAATAATTCATCAGGGAGGAGCTCATTCGGCGGACCTGGCATCCGAGCCGGGTGATGCAGTGTCTGGACTTTGAGGAAAAAGGTAAAAAAAAAACAGTTGTTCTCGAATAATTACTTATTCGCGACCCTTGCAATCCTTGAGCAATGACACGATCCTGGGGATTGTGATGAGGAGGCGCTTTTGGCGCTGGATCTCTTTGTGCTCGATGTACTTGCGGTACGTGCGCTGGATCTTGCGCGCCGAGCACCACGCTCGCAACCACTGGGACGCTATGTTCTGTACAATGTCCCATTCCATATTGACGAATCCATCATATGACACCCAATCGATCATCTCGTCATCCACCTCAATGAACAGACTGCTTACAATCTTGCGTGTGATGTGAGGGTGATCGGAACAAAAAGGATTGTACGGGAAGACGGCTTCCAAACCAAGAAGCATGCCTTGGAAGCGGGGATCGCATATGATATTGTCCGGCGAGACTGTCATCAGATTGAGGATAAACAGCTTGGCGTGGTTTCCGTCTGTGTAGTCGTTGGCAGTCAATTCTCCGTAGCAGACCTTTTGTATTTCGTTGTCCCACGATTGAATGGCGAGCTTTGCAAGTACCTCCCAAACTCGCGCCATGGGCGGAATGAGTTCTCTTGCGCGATCGCAAAATGGATCCGACGGAACGCCCGAAGTGTCATTGGCAACATCGTTGTATAATTCAGTAAAGTTTGCCATTGTGTTTGTGGGTATTTGTGTGTGTTTGTGGTGGTTATCGGTTTCTTTTATGACAATTCAGTCAATTTTTTTTCACATGCGGCTTTCGCATGCCCCCCATCCGTCCATTCATTCTCACCCACGACACGGCGGCTTTCGAAGCCTCGTTGGCAATTTCATGCTGCATGGAATTTCTCTGAGCTGTATTCCGATGAGCAAACTCCAGTGTTGCCAAGTTGCTGCAGCTCTGCAATTGTCAGGTTGCATTTCAGCATCGGTATGGTTGTAATTCTGCCATTTTTGCAGACCACATTTCCAAATGTGTTTGCCCCTATTGCGGTTTAGAAGGTCTTCGCTGAGTTTGAACTCGGGATGTTGCATTCTTGTCCTCCCACATTACACAAGTCAGACATGCCCTATGTGCGGTTTCTTGAACAAGTGTGGAGAGACATACACCTGCAAGAACTGTCAATTCACCTGCGACAGAGACATTGTGGGGGCAGCTGGCATCTTCCTGAAGGCTGTTCGAACAGAAAATCCCTGTTCTTCATCATCGAATAATGGGCGTTCCTGCCTCTCGGCCGATTTTTTAAAATTTCTAATCAGGATTTAGAGCCTCTTGAACGACTCGCTAGCTTGAGACATAAGCACCAAGGAATCACAATTCCGCTCCATACCATGTTTCGCAACCAGTCAAAATCGGCTGGGAGGCAGGAACGCCCATTGAATGTAAAAAAAAAAAACAGTTGTTCTCGAATAATTACTTATTCGCGACCCATGCAATCCTTGAGCACTGACACGATCCTGGGGATTGTGATGAGGAGGCGCTTTTGGCGCTGGATCTCTTTGTGCTCGATGTACTTGCGGTACGTGCGCTGGATCTTGCGCGCCGAGCACCACGCTCGCAACCACTGGGACGCTATGTTCTGTACAATGTCCCATTCATGATTGGCGAATCCATCAGATGCCACACAATCGATACTGAACTCATCCAACTCAATGAACAGGCTGCTTAAAATCTTGCGTGTGTGGGTAATGTAATCTACGGAACACCAAGAAGTGTACGGGAAGACGGCTTCCAAACCAAGAAACATGCCTTGGAAGCGGGGATAGCATGTGTATCCGTCCGGCGGTTCTGTTATCAGATGGTTGATAAACAGCTTGGCGTGGTTTCCGTCTGTGAAGTCTTAGGCAGTCATGTCAGTTGACCATTGGCAGACCTGTTGTATTTCGTTGTCCCACGATTGAACGGCGAGCTTTGCAAGTACCTTCCAAACGCGCGCCATGGGCGGAATGAGTTCTCTTGCGCGATCGCAAAATAGATCCGACGGAATGCCCGAAGTGTCATTGGCAACATCGTTGTATAATTCAGTAAAGTTTGCCATTGTGTTTGTGGGTATTTGTGTGTGTTTGTGGTGGTTATCGGTTTCTTTTATGACAATTCAGTCAATTTTTTTTCACATGCGGCTTTCGCATGCCCCCCATCCGTCCATTCATTCTCACCCACGACACGGCGGCTTTTGAAGCCTCGTTGGCAATTTCATGCTGCATGGAATTTCGCTGAGCTGTGCATGCGATGATGTCGTGATGCTCCATGAGATGGCACTGACTGATGTTAACAGTTCTCTGCAATCGGGGGTGAAGAAGACAAGGTTCTTGAAACCTCGACCACCCCTTACACCGGCGACGCTGCGCATCAACAAAGACCCCGTGTTGCTACACCATTAGGTTACACCGTAAGGTGTGCCGTACACTCCAGAAAGCGGTTTCATTTTAGTATTCCGTCGAGTGTATCTGTATTCCGATGAGCAAACTCCAGTGTTGCCAAGTTGCTGCAGATCTGCAATTGTCAGGTTGCATTTCATGCATCGGGATGGTTGTAATTCTGCCATTTCTAGCAGACCACATTTCCAAATGTGTTTGCCCCTATTGCGGTTTAGAAGGTCTTCACTGAGTTTGAACTCGGGATGTTGCATTCTTGTCCTCCCACGCGGGTGTTGCATTCTGGGGATGATATCCATTTAGTTGTAGAGATTCTTATATTATTTATCAACAAAATAATGGCATTCTTGTTCTCAGTTTTTTAGGTCTTAAAAAATTATCCGGATGTCAGGGTCAAGCAGGAACAGAAACAATGCACTCGATCAATGCGTGTGTCCATCGAGAGAGTGTACTATGTTGACCTCAGCATCAGGCAGTTCGCCGTCCCAACAGGAGCAGTTCTGCGCTTGTATCTGTAATGAGGTCCTTGGCCAGCTCCCACCAGGGACTCTGGAAGCACCACAGCCCGGTGCCCAGATGCACCGACCGGCCCGGAACCCTCCAGTGGTTGGCGTCCCCCATGAAATTCATGTACTGCTGGTGCATAGCGCCACCTGCCGCCCATTCCGCGCACTGGCACAGGAACCGGTGACATTCGTACAGCTCCTACGCGTTGTTCATGGTCATCCCCGCGTTGATGCCGAGCACTATTAACTGCTCCGCAGGCCGCAGCGCATGCTGTCGCTGCAAGAATGTTGTCAGGTCCTTGAATGAAAACAACAACGCTGGTCGGGGCTGCTGATCACTCATCCCGTCCGCATAGCACTTAACATTCTGTAACGATCGCGTGGTAAAGCATGTGTCTAGAAAAGCTACCTGTTGCTTCCGCACCCCGTCAGTGCATAAACACCCGCCCACATTCCCCATAGCGTGCAGCAGCGCCACCTCGTTCTCTGCGCTCCCAGCCCCTATGAACGCTATACATGACACCGCCTTGCCGGGCACTAGAGCACCCCTAACCTCGCTCGCCACCGCATCCCAGTCTAGCGCAGGACAGCTCACCTCGCGCTGACCCTCCGACAGCTCTAGCACTTTGTTCTCCCACTGCATTCTTCCGATCCATTATCTCATTCAGCTCCCCCTTAAGGTATTTTGACCTGAATCTTGAATTGGTCAACTATGGAAGCTTCGAGAGCAGACCAACTACGACTTGGCTTGTGAGTTTCGCACAGTTCACTCGCGATTCTGAGACCGGAGATCGCGGAAACACATTCAATAGGTGAGTTTGCATCGGGGATCTCAAAGTTTGTTTGGTGTGACTTTCTTTCCATTTGCTGCGCAGACATTCTCATTCATTCGCACGCATCCCCCCTCTCGCAACAAAATCGAGGACAAGGTGAGTCTTGACATTGCGTTGAGGGGTCTGAGGATGTATGCAGAGGGATTTCATTTTAGCGGTTTAATAATTGTTTCAAATGTTTCATGACCCACTCTCCTGACTCTTCAGATACTCTTACTACAAAACTAAACAGCAATCTGGTCCAGAACGACGAACATCTTCCTAATCTTCGTCGGCACATACTGAGCGTCGATGGTAGGAAATGCTGCGCGTAGCGCATTCGCGTCTGGCTCCCCCTACAGTCGGCGGAACAGTAAAATGAAACATATATCAGATGGAAATAAATGTACGACATCGCCGTTAGAAAATTGGCGTTAAGAATGGTCGCTGACTTGGGTGTGTTAAAAACTTCTGTGTTTACGAACATCAGTCGTTCTACTCTGTGGAGGTGGAAACGCTTTGGTGTAAATCGAAAACGACGTGAATTTGTAAGCAACCTTTTTGAGACGAATAAGGATTTGTTAAAATCGTTTTTATTGTCAACTCAATGCACAACCGCAAGAGGCGTCGTTGCTTTTTTCAAAAGTACTAATAATGTACGATTATCAACTAAAACAGTGTATTGTTTCATAAAACTCATTGGTTTTACAAGAAAAAGGAGCAAACTCCGTGGACAGTGTAAAGGGGACTTAGGACAATCAATGCTGGGAAAATTTTAGTATCAGTTGACGAATGTGGTTTTAGTGAGCGTCTCAAGCCTGTAGGTCAATATTTGTTACACACCTCCTTACAGTCCAGAATTCAATGCTATTGAGCTATGCTTCGCTAAGGTGAAGAGAGACTTTCGTCGTTTGAACTACATACCGAATGAAACAAAGACGCACGTGTCTGATATGATTTCCTTAGCATTCGGCAACCTCACTGATAAAATTATTATGGGTTGTTTTGAACACGTTTGGAACACTTATGTGTATAAAGCGGTCTGTGACGTATTGATTATGGAAGATGGCGACGAAACCTCCGACAGTCGCGAAATTGAAGGAGCTACTGAAATTGGCTGAAGTACCATACTCGTCGAAGTCCAACAAGGACGATCTTGTCCGTTTATGCGAAGACAATGGTCTCATCGCCAGACCCCCTCCAGAATACAAGACGGTGGAAAAGATGTGTGTCGTGAAATGCGCCCTGAAGAAGGCAATGAGTCTTGACGATGAAGAATTCGGTAAGTTTAGGGAGCATGTGGACCAGCTCGTCAATGTGGTGAGCCGCATGTTACGGCGGTCCAGTCTGGTGCTGACTTTCCACATCACGAGTCTCTTAGAGAAAGGTCTGGAGATTCCAGACCTGTACAACATGAAAGATACCTACTGGAAGGATTGGCTCCGTATCGGGGTAGACGGAATCTTCCCTGATGAGGAAAGCATCTGAAAGCATATGAAGCTGTGAAGGACTCCATCGGCGATGTAATTGGTAATGACGACGCTGACTACATCAAGTCTTATCCGATCTATTTCGATCAGGTATTGAACTATGCAGGTCACACATTGAGCACTGTCGTTTCAAACAACGCATGGGTTCCTTTGATACCACGTCTGGCCAGACTCACTTCCACCACTTTAAATAAATTAAATGCCCCGAAGACGCTGGACACATCGAAGATCATTCAGGGATACGACGTGATGCAGGCTATTCAGCAAGAAGTCCAAAACATGGAGGGATGGCCAGAGTCTGTTCAAGAGTACGTCAATGAAGTTAGGGAGATGCTGAGTGTTCCAGATGGAAGTCGATTTTATGATAACTATGGCAAAGACATGGACTTTCCGACCATGGTCCGGTTTAATTATTGGATACAGACACGGTTGGAGGATATGGATGCACGTCGCATCCGATTGATGCCCATCTTCAATGTCCAACGGGTGCATGTTCGCCTTGACCTGAAGACCCTCGTGAACCTGTTCAGGCACATGTTCCCCAATGACCAGAACATCGTTGAGCTTTCCAAGTGGGAACATGTAAAGAATCCCGACACCTTCATGTTGCCCCAGAGGCCTGCACAGAAGAAGAAAAAATCATGTGGTCCTGGTGAATGGGAGGCATACAAGTCCGTCCTGAAGCAGTACGATGATGATGTTAAGGATATCAAGGCTACTGACGAGTACAGACATGCAAAGGGTTTGTATGACACGCTTGTGAACGCCCAAAAAACAGTCGCAGGTTCCTTCTTCAGAAAACCACCTGTCAAGAATGGGTGGGTTTTCGACTGCAGCGTCTGTACTGACGGAGTCTCCTTGAGCATGCAGTACAGCAAGACAGTACAGGTCCTTGTCTCAGATCTGAAGAAGACCTGTAAGAACCCTCGTAAAGAAGAAGGTATCAAGATCGCAGAAAAATACGACGGCTCACTTAAAACGATATTGCCCGATATGGGTATCGTCGTCCTGGGTGTGGACCCAGGACGGAGCAACATCGCTACGGTAACGTATTTGGCAGACGATAAAAAAAAGACATGGACGCTGACACGTGGTGCATTTTACCACAAGTCGGGTATCAAGAAGCAGACAAGGCAGAAGGAACTGCGTTTTGCTGACATGATTCCTATGTGGGAGTCTCTGCGTGAAAATGGAGCAGCTTTGAGTACATCGAGGACGGATAAGATCTCGGCGTACTTGTCAAATTACGCTAAGTTTTCTGAAGAGTGGTGGAGATTGGCTTTGCGACGCCGAGAATCCCGTGACAACTTGCAGCGTTACATCGGAAAACGAAAGGTCAAAGACTCTTTCTGGGCGGGTATCAAGCGGTGCATGATGAAAGAACTTCCTGATATGAAGGTTTGCGTGGCCTACGGATCTGCCATCACGAAATTGAAGCCTACTGGACCTGGAGAAGTTGCAGTTCCCACTGGGGCCATGTTCGCATCGTGTAAAAGAATTTTCAAAGAGGACGTTTCTGTGACAGATGAGTTCAAAACGACTCTTATGTCGTGGGAGACGGGTAAAGAAAAAGAACGTGTTTACAAGATCCCAAGCGTTTGTTCAGCAGACGTGAAGCTTAGGTTGGGTGGTGAACGTTTTGGTCACACGAAATCGAAAACGATGCCAAAGGTCGCTGATTGCGACCACTTAGGGGTAAGGTTGTACAATAAACGTAAAGGCGCACAAGAGAAGCACAGGAGGGGTGGCTTCTCCACTTCCCTTGTCGATTCTCAAAAATCGATCGAGCGGTACCCAGAGGTACGAGGACTGCGATTCTCTCCAGAAACATGCATTTAATCGGACCGGGATCGCTCTTCTGCTCTCATAATAGCAAGGCTGCACTGCATGGAATTGATGGGTCTAGGACGACCTCTTCCATTTGCCCACAGCAGCTCTGTTGTTGTTGATGAATAAAAACTCGTATTGTTGTAGACACCACTCGGTCCCCCTCCGGTGGTCGCGACAACATTAGGTTACACCGCAAGGTGTGCCGTACACGAAGCGGTTTCATTTAAGTATTCCGTTGACTGTACCATACTTATTATGTTCTCTATCACGTCAGGTGGAATTGATGACAATAGGTTTGGGTCCAACTGTCTGGCAAGACATGTGCTTTCGTTTGGGCAGAAGCGGATCACGGAATCGCCCACAACAGCGTCGGATGCAATGAGGCGGGTTAGTCTCCTTTCTAATACATTCCACTCCACATAAATCTCAACAATGCATGCCCCCCGTCTAGGTCCATCCTTATTGTTCTCCCATGCTCGCATGTGCTCCAACAGTGTCAGTCTCCTCATAAGCTCACAGACGAGTCCGTTGAGATTGCATTTGCGGATTCTTCTCATGCCACACTTCTTGAGGGTCTAAGGGTATGCTATCGTCCTTGACGTACGCCTCGAACGCATTGCGTTGTAGAAACAAAACCTGCAAACTGTCAGGAAATCCAAACAATTGACGCACATCGGCATACCTTGCACATTGCACTCCAATGTTCAACGATTTAAAACCCACCTTGAAAGGCATACTTGATTATATATGCACAGCTTTTTACTCCTTATGTTGAGCAGTCGTCAGTACCAACATCCATGAGTCATTCCTCGAATCCGCGATTCATCTTTCATTAACTGCCGTCTCAAGAAGGCGTCTGCTTGACAAACTATTCCGGTATCATGAAAGGGAATCGCGGGACCCACGGAGTGGGGCAGGGGAATTCAGCTGCGGACTCGCGAAAACACGTGTCCTAGGATCTGACTTGTCCATCGGAGGAGGACACACGCAAACGGCGGAACACTGCCGAATGTATCGGAGGACGCACGCAAACGGCAGAACACTGTCGACTGTATCGGAGGACACAATATGCGGAACACTGTCGAATGTAATGATGCGGGAGGGGGGCGGCTCCATGTTCAGACAAAGTGCTGACAATTGAATGCAATCTCATGCATCTCAATGTCAAAGCAATCCAAAGAATCCATGCACGCCGGCGGATCCTCGTCCAGACTCATCACGCACACGCACGGAACTGATGCGGCGGCGGCGGCGGCGGCTTATCGCCCAGCCCCATCACACACAGCAGAGGCAGCGTCTCGTCCATCCTTATCACACATCATGCCACGCGGCGGCTTGAGAATGCCACACTGGAAATCGATCGTCATTGATTGCAGCATAACAACAACGCGGCAGATTATTATTAATTCGCGGTACCGGATTAGATTTGAGAGTAGGAGCACATGATGGCGTCCGTGAAGACTCGTCGCGCCTTGTTAATTTTTCCAAGTTACTACGTAGACGGGTTGGGACCCGTGCTTATGCACACATTGCAAGAGTGTGGTACGCTGCCAAGGGACTTGAAGGGGTACAGATGTGGCGGAGCCATGAAGGACCATGATGTTTTTGTCAACAAGGTTTTGGGTTCTGGTATGGAGATCAATGTTCTCGAAGGCACCGTGTGCCGGAGGTCCGTCATGGACCAATTGGCTTGGTTGTTGGAGCCCTCAGTGGACGTTGCTCTTTTGTTATTCTGTGGGCATGGCATGAATGAGGGGTCGCCACGTCACGGTACATTGGTATGTTCTTACAAACAGCTGGTGTCAGATGAGGCCATCGATGCGGTGGTGGCAGAGCAACGTTTTTGCGGCACACTCATCCGCGTGCTCAACATGTGCGAAGCAGATGCCATTGCCCCCGGCCCTGGTCTGCCGTTCCAGCACGGAAGATCTCTGCTTGACGCATCAAGAGCAGATCATGATGCACAGTTCCATCGCGTTGCACACAAGGACGTGATGTTGTTGGCAACTGGGACTTTTGAAGAAACGGCAGGTGGCAAGGCAGGCACACCCTTCATCGCTGCCCTGGGCAGAATGTTTGACGCTGAGTCGATCTTAACCTACGAGCGCCTTGATGAGCTCTTGCAGAGGCACTGGCCTGGTGGCAGTGGGAGGGCACTGCTGTATCCTGCAAGGTTGAAAGGGATCTTCGGATGGCCGGCTAATGGTTCACAGGTGAGTGGCGATTCTGCTTGACAATATGTGGGTATTTACATGGAATCGTTTTCACCCCATAATATAGGGACCCTGTCCCAGACAAGGCCCTTTGTTAAAGGGGAACTAAAAAAGGTTTAGTACATTTGTGTTTTTTTGTGTTTCCGTGTTTTGAATGAGCCACCGCATCTTACGCAATCGCATTAACGGTAGGTCAGTAGGACTGTCATCCAAAGAAAACCGAATGGTCCCAAGCAGGCTTCTGCTTGACAATAAGTGTATTTACATGGAATCGTTTTCACCCCATAACACATATACACTAATACACAATTTTTAAGGATATTAGAATAGTAATATAGGGACCCAGTCCCAGACAAGGCCCTTTGTTAAAGGGGAACTAAAAAAGGTTTAGTAGATTTGTGTGTTTTTGTGTTTCCGTGTTTTGAATGAGCCACCGCATCTTACGCAATCGCATTTACGGTAGGTCCGTAGGATTGTCATGCAAAGAAAACCGAATGGTCCCAAGCAGGCTTCTGCTTGACAATAAGTGTATTTACATGGAATCGTTTTCACCCCATAACACATATACACTAATACACAATTTTTAAGGATATTAGAATAGTAATATAGGGACCCAGTCCCAGACAAGGTCCTTTGTTAAAGGGGAACTAAAAAAAGGTTTAGTAGATTTGTGTGTTTTTGTGTTTCCGTGTTTTGAATGAGCCACCGCATCTTACGCAATCGCATTTACGGTAGGTCCGTAGGACTGTCATCCAAAGAAAACCGAATGGTCCCAAGCAGGCTTCTGCTTGACAATAAGTGTATTTACATGGAATCGTTTTCACCCCATAACACATATACACTAATACACAATTTTTAAGGATATTAGAATAGTAATATAGGGACCCAGTCCTAGACAAGGCCCTTTGTTAAAGGGGAACTAAAAAAGGTTTAGTAGATTTGTGTTTTTTTGTGTTTCCGTGTTTTGAATGAGCCGTCGTTTGATACATGCGCAGCTCAAGCGGTACCCCTAAAAAAAAATGTTTCATGAGATTTGAGTTTTTGAATTAATTGTTACAGTCGGGGCAGGCAGGGGTATGCAGGAGTGTCCGTTTATCGATATTGTTCCTGAGAATGCTGGCTATGTCCCTTATGGCTATGTTGCGATCCTTCTGGTATTGTGCGATTTTCTTCTTGTCACGTATTCCGTAGGTGGGTCCTTTTGGGTCGAAATGGATGGTGTCTCGGATGCACTTCATGATAAGATCGTGCGTGTTTTCAGTGGACACATGGTCTTCCTGCAGGATGCGTTTGATTTCTTCGTTTATTCTGATGTACTTGATTTTGGACATGGCAGCCTGTCCGGGTACGACGACCGAGGATGTGGATGGAGAAGAAGTAGTGGCCATTTATCTGACGGATCAACGGATTGATTACTAATACTAAAGGTAACGCTTTTGCTTTTATGGTTCGGAATCGGGGGTGAAGAAGACAAGATTCTTGAAACCTCGACCACCCCTCACACCGGCGACGCTGCAGTTAGTGTCAGGAATAGCCCCCATTTTCTCGAGTCTTGTTTGCAGAGTCTTTTTGTTCATTTTGAAATCCCGGGCAAATGCATTGATATCCTTCAGAAGAACGATGTCTGTGGCGGAGTCTATGACTGAAAAGTACTGATTGACGAGCATAAGCTCGTCGCCCTCATCTACTCGGAGTCTGTAGGTTTCACGCTGCACGTCAGAAGACATTTGCACGGGAGAGGAGCGGTGAGCGTCGAGAACGAGCCACGTGAAGGCATCGATCACGTCAGCTCGACCGCAGTATACCTTCATGCTTGGATCGCTCTCTCTGTAGAATGGAAGCCAAGGGATGCTACCGCCCTGCCCCGGAGTCACGAACTTGAACGGGAATTCGAAAACGATCGCCTGTTCGAGAACGTCCACTGCAGAAATTTGAGGCATCTCGTTCAGATTCATGAACAGACGTGATGCCGTACGGACTTCTCTTTCGTTTTCGTAGTTTCGTCTAGCCTTGATGACGTCCCCACCAGACTGAAACTTTTTTATCAGACCCCCGTCGAGCTTGACTCGAGAGTTACCCGCGTCGATCTTGACTTCGTTAGTGTAAGTCTGACGGGAGAACTCACAGTCGATCACCCATGACTGAGCTTTGACGTCCGTTGCACTGGCGTTCAGCATGAGCTGAGAAGAATCGATAGTGTTCACATACGGACCGAATGCGTTCTGGTTGATCGTCTGAAGCAGACCCTTACCAGAGTTCCTCTCACCGATCATGACAGCCCAGTTCTTGTCCTTGTACTCACCGGCCATCGCGCGGGCGATCATCTGAAGGTACGTGTCAACCTTGCCGGCAGTGCCCAACGTGCTCTTCAGAAGCTTATCCATGACGTCCTGTAAAACGTCGGGGGAGGGGCGACAGGAGGGGAAGTCACGGTTCACACAGAGCTCCTGGAGGGGGATCACATCTGGTTTGCCTTCATATGGGGTGAACGATTTGTCAAGGAAGTCGTACACACCGTTTTTGAAGCAGAGCACGCCGATGTTCGACTCCCATATCTTGTCTCTGAACGAGTTGTCCTTAGGGGCGAAGTGACGGATGTTCTTAGCGATCGCAGTGGACTTGGATATGATGCAGCTGTATTTTCTAGCGTTACCACCGTCGTCGATGAACTTGATGTTCGAGCTCATGCAAGCTTGGAAAACAAAAGATTCAACGTCATCCTTGTTGCTCGTCCACTTACCGTACTCTTTCACGAACAACGTGTTGTTGCATTTAAGGATGGTACCCTCCAGGTCCTGCAACACAAGATGAATGGCAGAATCCTCGCCTCCAACGTGCCTGAGAGGTTTTAAGCTAGAATTGTACTCCGCGAGGGGGACGTCCAGCATTTCGCAAGTCATGTCTTTAATCTTCACGAGTATACGATAACCAGTTCGATCAAAGATGTAATGCGATATGTCTTGCAGCATCACCGCCGTTATTCCACCGGACTCTATGTCAACCTTCTTCTCAACCATTGCTCCGTCAAACATCAGTACGCCCACCACAAAGTGGTGCTGGTGCAGGTAATCCTTCATGGACATCAAGCACTCGTTCTCTATATCACACAACATGATGTTTAGAGCAGACGCACGCGTGTTACCATCTTTTTTAGCGATATCCATGTACGCGTTCGAGGGGCCCGTAGGACCCAACAGGTCGGCGGATATTGTTTTTATCTCATTGTAGAACTTGCCCAGCCACTGGGAAGAGTAATTTTCGACGACGGCCTTATGCCCACCGTTGAGGACAGACAACACGGCCAACTTACTGCATGCATAATCACCAGAGATGGTCTGCAACACATCGGCTCGGTGGTCGCAGTAATGCTGCAACAGGGGGCATGGGATACCGATGCGATGGCACTTCTGAGACAGCAACGAAGGGTGGCAGTTCACGAAATCCAGGTCCACGTAAAAGGGGTGAGCGATGGCGTTCCTGATCTCTCTGGCGATATACTGCATGGACACACCACGTTTGGCAAACAGCCGGCCATGTCCATGGGGCTGCTTAGAATACTTCACAGTCACAACCTCGCCATCGGCCGCAGCAATGTAACGCTCAACCAGATTGTACATGCAAGACTTGTCTGTGTCGGGGCGGAAATTCCAAGAGTCCCAGTGGGACAAGATGTACTTCAGAGCCCCTACAGAAAACTTCTCGCTCAAAACAATGTCGGACATTAGAATGTGAGTCTGTGATGATACAGTCAAACAGCATGTTCTCATTATACTTGTTGTAAATTGTTCTTCGAACCAAACCAAGTTTAGTAAATTGGCGTGTTTTTGTGTTTCCGTGTTTTGCATTAGCCACCGCATCTTACGCAACCGCATTCACTGTGGTACTGGGGTCATCCAAAGAAACCGCACGATCACAAGCAGACTCTATTTGTTTCTGAAGGGGGAGCGCGGGCAGATTGGATTCATTTTGATGACTCGCGTACACCATTCACTGTAACGCTTGGGCTTCTCACTGTAACACTTGGGCTTCTCACCTTACATCAGGCAGAGGCCTCAATCAAGCACCCTTTGTTCATGCTTCAAGTACTTGGCTGCAGTCTGAGAGAGTTGTACAATTATTTTTACATGGCAGACCACAATACGACGACTGACTGACCAAGACGTCTTCAGACGATCACCGCGCACAAAATCATCTTATATCAAACGGCGGAACGATGTCGATACTCTTGGGGGAGCACTTATTGGATGTGATTCGATGATGATTGGTGTCTCCTTGGTGGATTGGATGTGACGGCCTCGTCCATCATTATAAAGGGTGTCCCACTTTATTTGAGAATAACTATAGAATGACAGATTACGCTTCGGACATCACTGTGTCGGGTACGTCCGACTTGATTTGCACTGGGGTCCAAGATGTTCATCTTGATACAATTGAAAAGCAAAAAACATTGGAATTGGCCCGCCTCATGAGAGGCCTCGTGCCTGAATGGGGTAGTGATTACATCGAACGATACATTCCTAACGAGCTCCAGTGCCAGTTGAACAACAAGAGAACATGGATGGATGAAGATGGATTCTGGTGGGGATTTGACAAAGTCTGTGCTAGGAAGTATAAGCAGACTAACGTCATTATTCTTGCTACGAAGTATCACGGAATTGGGACATATGAACATAAAGTACTGGTCACTCTAAATAATTCGGTACAAGTGGTGTGGGAAGACGATTTATGGTGATTCTGATGCTCTTTGAATCATACGGGACATCGCATGTTTTGCATGGCAGCCAATGGCCCCAAATAGCAATGGGGTACTCAAAGAACAGCAGTAGCAACCACAGTGAATGCGGTTGCGTAAGACTCAATGCGGCTTTAATCGACGACAAGTGTTTCGTGTGCGTTTCTAAAAAACGAGTCTAAACAACGCAACATACATACCTGATAAAAACCATTGAGCGATTGCGCGAAGAAAAAGAGTATTCATCGACGCGATGCCGACCGATATATATATCCCACCTTGTCAGCCCATTTCAAAACCAGTCCGCAAACTAGGAAAGGCGTTGTCGCTGGACATGGACAGTCTCGGCACAACCAAGTTTCTTGATCGCCTCCACTGGCAGAATGTCAGCCGTCTCCATGCACTGCGGGCGTCATCGGCTGTTTCCGGTGATCCACGCATCTTGAAGTATGACGCATTGCTTCACCTTATTAAACAAAGACACCACACATCCCCACCGTCACGTTTGTTCCTCGTCGCTGTGGAGTACTTCTTCGATGACGGCTGCTACAAGATCTCCAACGGAAGCGCCCTTGTATTCTCACATGCTATCAACACCCTTTTCGTTGTGGAGCTTGTTGTCCTCAAACCCCCCCCTGCCCAGTATGGACATGCCAAGGTGTCGAAAGCCATACAGCAGACCACTATGGGCGCGACTAGACTTTTGTCCTGGCTACCGCATCTCATAAACATGGACCTGAAAGACGGAACCTCACTTGGATATGTGAAAATTTCTCGTATAATCGTGACAGCTGTGAATCGCGGTGGACGCGTCTTCTGTCAAGATATCCACAGCCAGGAAATTTACTAAGAATTGGAGGAGGAAGACCCATACAGCTAGGGACATTTGATATTGGGACACCTTATATTTGGGGATTCTGAAAAGTTGACCAATTCAAGATTTGTAACCGATCTTGTCAATACAGATACTGTCTTCAGGTGATTGACACAAAAAATTCAAGGCATCTAAAGACACTGAATTTACATGTTCAAAGTACCCTGAAAAGTCAAACTGATGTCTAACATTGTGCGCATCAATAATCCTTTAGCAGAAACGGCAGCAATTAGTGTCAATTTGGACATTCGCAATGTCCTAGAAATTTGGATATTTAAACCCCAGGATCTGACTTGTCCATCGGAGGACACACGCAAACGGCGGAACACTGTCGAATGTATCGGACACCGAATGGCACGCGCAAACGAATGTATAGGAGGAGTGTACACAAGAGGCCGAACACGGTCGAATGGCACACGCAGGCCCTCATTGACACACGCAAACGTACATTCATGACACACGGATGCGGTGGCGGATTCTCGTCCTCTACTGAAGTGTAAACAACCATTCTTCAGTATAAACAACCATCAGCACAGCACACTTCACAAACGAATGACTTCCTTTGACAAAATCAATGAAGATGTATTGGAGATCATTCTATCCAATGCGATTTCGAACGAATCCCACCTCAAACAAGTGCCTCTCGTTTGCAAACAGTGGAGATGCTCCGCACCCCGGTGTGTCAAAAGGATCCACTTAAGACATTATAACAGTTTGGAATACGCATTATCACGCATTTGCAGGCTCAAAGAGTTGAAAATAGGTGTCAATCGTGGGGAATACGTACCCTACCAATCAATGTCGGCTATCGAAGACAAGATCCAAGACATATCTCCGCTGTCCGGCCTCACTTCGTTGGTTCACCTGGACATATCGAACACCTACGTGACCGACATATTGCCACTGTACGGACTCACTTCGTTGACGCACCTGAACATGTCGCACACCTACGTGGACGAAGAGATATTATCACCGCTGTCCGGACTCACTTCGTTGACGCACCTGAACATGTCGCACACACCTCTGTACAACATACAAGCTCTGTACGGACTCACTTCGTTGATTCACCTGAACATGGCGCACACACTTGTGCCCGACATATCACCACTGGCCGCCCTCACTTCTTTGATTCACCTAGACATTTCGCTATCACAGCTTTCCGGACTCACCGCGTTGGTTCATCTGAACATGGCGTACACACGGGACCTATTATCACCGCTGGCAGGACTCACTTCGTTGATTCACCTGAACATGGCGTCCACACGTGTGGACGACATATCACCACTGGCAGGACTCACTCCATTGGTGCACCTCGACATTTCGAACACCGACGTGTACGACATATCACCGCTTTCCGGCCTCACTTCGTTGATTCACCTGAACATGTCGTCCACACGTGTGGACGACATATCACCGCTGGCAGGACTCACTTCGTTGGTTCACCTGGACAGTTCGAACACCGACGTGGACGACATATCACCGCTGGCAGGACTCACTTCGTTGACGTACTTGAAAAATGGATGGAATGATGTGTAAAATTGTTCAACGGGTCATCCTTAGTAATATTATTGTTCATTTTCCGTTTAAAATAGGGATTGATTTGAGCCTCCGGCATTCAATGGGCGTTCCTGCCTCCCGGCCGATTTTCACTGGTTGCTAAACATTGTATGGAGCGGAATTGTGATTCCTTGGTGCTTATGTCTCAAATAATTGTTGTTCCAGAGATGGAGAGTCTTTTCAGAGGTGTTCATGTGGTAAGGGCCATAAACTGAGCCGTCTACTGCGATTCTTAGGCCAAACGGTTATGGGCTTGTGATTCATTCAGATACCTACAAAACCGCGGGGAGGCAGATGTGATGTAGGGAATGTATTCAGTTCAGCAAACTGTGCGTCAATGATGAGATGGCATGCCTTCCATGCACACCTGACGCAGCGACACATCGTTGCAAAGTGCTCGCAGTTGTTAAATGCGGCGTTGTAGACAAATGGGGTTTGCTCAGCATCTTTGACTAGAGCGAGGGCAAGGCTTGCCGAGAGGGTCTGATCCAGAGCAGCCCCTTCGGGGTACAAAGCCTCCGCAAAGATAGAGCCGTTGGCAACGAAGTCTTCGTAGGATCGCAAGGAGACGTTGGCCTGCTCCTTAGAAATTCCCCACACATCAACGACTGTCGGGACTTCGATATCCCCTGGTGCCACCACTTGCTGCCTGACAAAGATGCCATGGTGCCTGTAACCGGATGCGTCTTTTACCATGATCTGGGCGCCAGGCTTAAGCTTGCCGAGCATAGCATAGCCGCTCTTGTACGGCGTCAGGGTAGCATATGGGTGCCCGATGTCTGGGGGTGACCAATCTGGAAGCATTCGCTTGATGTGGGCGATTGCCGATGTGAGGATGTCGGCAAGGGGATCTTCCCGAGATGCCATGTTTGTCTCAAATTGAGCTGCTGACTCGTGTTAAGCTTCGAGGATTTCTAATAGATAATTATATAGGGATCTTTTTTATGCGACCGTCATTTTCTCATTGCAACATCGGGGGGGACATGGGTTTTAATTCAGGACTTTTATGGATTGGGTATAAGGATACCTGGTACAGATGGGATTTTTAAATGAGGAATCCGTATTGTCGAAGCCGACAGTGTGTGTGCTTACAGGGTTCAATACTGTCCAAGACGCATTTAAGATTGTCCCTCACAAACACATTCCATTTGTCATACTTCGTGTGCATAATGGGCATTTAGCATATAATGGGCGTTCCTGCCTCCCGGCCGATTTTGACTGGTTGCGAAACATGGTATGGAGCGGGTTAAAAAAAAAAAGGGTTTAGGGTTTATTTGCTATGGTTATGATTTGCTATGGCTGGATTTGGAGAGAATGCAATTTGCGTTTTTGTTCTAGATTGTGACAATTTTTCCAGGAAGATCGTCTTATCTGATACAGTATTGTGAAGACAGCCAAACACTACATCACAGTCGACGACAACTTAAACTTGACAACTTAAACTCACTCACACACGCGTAGCGGCGGCTGCTGTCGAATGGCACACACAGGACACTCATTGACCCACGCAAACATGTAGACGAATCCTCTTCATACAGTCGACGGAATACTAAAATGAAACCGCCTCGTGTACGGTGTGTAACCAAATGGTGTAGCAACCCACGGGGCAGTGGAACACCAATACGATTTTGAATCAACAAATTGCAGGATGTTAACGAGAATATCGTGGTTCTTTTTTAGATCACGGCTCTCCATCCTGCAGACTCCGTATCGTTCTTTTGTCAGTACTTTCGAGAGTGTCCATTGAAGGACCAGCCGCACTTAAGCGATCGACTCTTCCCCAGTACCGTGGCCCAAAAGTACACGGGGTCTTTGTTGATGTGCAAAAAGCGCGTCATTCGCCTCCTCTTTCCTTTCTTCCATCTACAAATAACGCAAAATACAGACACAATTTGCCTTACTTTGTTCTCATCCTCAAGCAACCAACCTCAAAACTGCTTGTCAAGTGATATATGTCGCCAACGTACCACATTTAACAAGTGGCGGAGCCCCTTTCACACACACACACACACACACGACGCATGGAACACGCGGATTATGTATGGGGGGGAGGGAGCAAGACGACGACGTCAGGAGAACAAGAGACACGCACGCACGCATGGAACACGCACGCACGCAAACGGAGGGGGGAATTCACAGGGGTACGGTAAAGTACAGTACAGTACAAAAGTTCCTGCACAGGGCTTCCAGATCCCGTGTAGTTCATCAGGAACAAGACCAATACACAATTTTTAAGGATTTAGAAAAGTAATATAGGGACACAGCCCCAGACAAGGCAATGCATGTGCAGTGACTGACCATGGCCGAAATGTACACGCAAGCCCAACTCGATGATGCCGTGGCTGTTGCCGTGGCTGATGCCGTAGCTGCAGAGCGCGTGCGTACTGACGCTGTTCAGCGAGCTTACAAAACGCTACTGGCTCAGACGCATGAGCAACATCGTCTACTGAACCAGGCGCTGAGCTTGGTTTCCAAGCAGGACGAAGAGATCGAGAACCTCAAGTGCGTGATTCTTGCTCGTGCACTCATGAATAGACGCGGTGCGCGTTGTGCCCCACAATGCATGCAATACAATAACATCTCTCTGTGCTGACCCACACATGGTGTCAAAGGGTTGCAACAATTGACTCGTTTGCTTTCCGAAAATATGTAAACCTAACATTGTATAATGAATTTGCAGAATGCAACCAACGCTTCTGTAAATGAGGCATCCGTATTGTCGCAGCAGACAGTGTGTGTGCTTACTCATGTGATGTATATTGTTGGGCGTAGGCAGGCTGGAAAGAGCTTCATGATCACAAACGAAATAGGGATGGTGAATCCACTTTGGTGGTTTGTAAGGCGTCGACAGACGTTATAGTGTACGAGTGGATGGTCCTACAAAATGGCCCGTCCAGCAAAGAAACCTCCTTTCATGACGCATTGCACATCAACAAAGACCCCGTGTTCTTTTGGGCCGCGGTACCGGGGAAGAGTCGATCGCTTAAGTGCGGCTGGTCCTTCAATGGACACTCTCGAAAGTACTGACAAAAGAACGATACGGAGTCTGCAGGATGGAGAGCCGTGATCTAAAAAAGAACCACGATATTCTCGTTAACATCCTGCAATTTGTTGATTCAAAATCGTATTGGTGTTCCACTGCCCCGTGGGTTGCACATCTAACACAAATGTACGGGGGCGAATTCTGGTTTGTTAGCTGCTTGACAACTCTATTTTATCGCGGTATTACTTAAAGCCTATAATTGTGTACACAGTATCTTATTTGTCACTGCTTTCATTTTTTCATGCACACAGATAATAAGCATGGACTTCACTAATACATCACCAGCTCAGCTAGGCATCATCATCGCTGACGGAGGGCCACACAAGAATGCTGCATTGGCTGCACTTGTCCAAACTGCTGAGCGAGCTGATGAGGCAGTGCGGGTGGCGCATGCGGCTGTTGAAGCTGCCGTAGCCATGCTGCGAAACAACAACAACAGGTCTGATTTGATTTGCGCTTGTGATTGCACAAAGGTGGGTCATCAACTCAACGGAGAAATCGGTGCTTCAGACTGCCCTGCAAGTCCTTCACACGCATTGCATGACAGACTTCAACAGAGAGGAGAGCAATGCTGTGATCACGATATCGACTTGGTGCAATATCGTCATTCAACCAAGTGGCCATGTCGCTCTTGTGCAGGGAGGGATTGGAAGGCGGGCATGGGTTTGATCCATTGCGTCATGGAGTTGTACATGATAATTGGATTAATAGGGAATGGTACTACTTTGCCTCATGGTATCACCGGATGAGGAAGATGCTCAGACCCCCTCTTTTTAACACACCCAATTCAGAAACCATTCTTAACGCCAATTTTCTAACGGCGATGTCGTACATTTATTTCCATCTGATATATGTTTCATTTTACTGTTCCGCCGACTGTAGGATCAACCTGTCAGCGACCATATCAAACTGTATATCACAGTTTAGTGAACGTGTTAGCCAATTCAGTCCATGACTTGCAATCGGCAGGGTGTCGCATGTCTCGTCCAATGAAATTAATTGTGAGTTGGTTAGCTGCGTTCTGGTCACACCACTTCCAGAATTGTGCCGCCGCAGTGAGACATGCAGAGGATCCATGTTTGGCACAATACGACTCACCGAACTTCAGCCCACCATTGATGTAAATTACAAACACTTTGTTTGGGGAGGTTTGCTCCTTCGTCCAATGCTCCAGCGCTACGTACGAGTCAACGACTTTTGTCGCGACATGGTGCACTTGAGACATCCTAAGCCACTCGTCCACCGAATGGGGTTCGATATGGCTATCCATGAAAATCGCTGTATTGATGTTATAACCGGTTTGAATGAGGGCTATTAAAACATTCCACTCATGATATCCGCTGCCACACTCTGGAAATACAATGATTGATACCTTACTTGTGCATTTGTTTACATAATTGAGCACATTATTGACGATGTGGTTACTGTCATTGGGTGTACATGCACTATTTTGTAGAACAAGTAAAGGATGATTTGCATCCATTCTATGTTTGCATTATTATTTTGGTGATAAAATCATGCACCACATTTCCTTAAGCACACTTTATCATGAAATACAAGGTGTCCCACTACTCCATGCTCGCACACGGCTGGATTGGTTTCCAGAACCAGGCACATTTGCATCTACATTTGCCGTACACTCCAGAAAGCGGTTTCATTTTAGTATTCCGTCAAGTGTAGAATTTGAATGCATACGTGGCCTTCAACATCTTCACCCATTCAGATCCGTGATGGTCATGATACTGACTGAGTTGTAAGATGGTGTCTCGACCGGCTAGGGGAATGCTGCACGGGTGAGAGACAGACACGATGACGGCACGAGCTTTCGACTGCATGGCATTGTGTAACAATTGGCGGCCTTGTACATTAAAAAGATGGATGTCATCAAATGCTAGCACATTGAAACCGTCAAGTGAAGGTGATTCTGATTCTGATTCAGATTCAGACAGTTTACACAACGTTGCCTCTGGTGTATGTAAAGCATGGTACTCCTTATTATGTTCTGTCATGACCAATATTAGAGTGGGTGGTGAATGTTGAGCAATAAGTTGAGTGATAGCGTGACTCTTCCCACTTTCCCTGCGCCCTAAAATGTACATTACTTGTGGCTTACAAGTTGTCTGTGTGATGCTCATTTACTCACATGACAAGGGAATTTGATGCATATAATAACCGCAACCAACTAAGCTACAGTCGGCGTGTCCAGGAAGAGAGGCGATCTCTTCAGTGCGGCGGCTGGTCCTTCAATGGGCACTCTCGAAGGTCGAAGACCGATTATCGCTGTCCGGCTTCATTTCGTTTTGTCGCCTGAGCAAGGTGCTCGACATATCACCGCTTGCCGGACTCACTTCGTTGGTTCACCTGGACATTTCGAACACCGACGTGCTTGACATATCACCGCTTGCCGGACTCACTTCGTTGGTTCACCTGGACATTTCGAACACCGACGTGGACGACATATCACCGCTTGCCAGACGAGGACGAGAGGAGAGATGCAACGGATTGAAGGAACGAGGACGAGAGGAGAGATTTTTTGGTCATAGCCATCGGCAAACAACGGATTCAATATTCAACAATCGGCGGAGCCCCTTTCACCTATTCCCCCCAGCGGAGCGACCGGGGGCGACCGGAGGGGAGCCCCCACAAAGGAGTCCGCGAGGAACCGAGCGGGTGGGCGACCGGAGGGGAGCCCACAGTTCACATCAACCAGCAGACACACATTACTGTGTAACTAACTGTACAATGTGTATGTTGTTTGTAAAAGATTCACTTGTTTGTAACACTTGGGCTTCTTTCTCACTGAAAGTCATCGGAGTGCACTGGAACACTTGAGCTTATCACTGAAAGTCATCGGAGTGCACTGTAACACTTGAGCTTATCACTGTAACACTTGAGCTTATCACTGGAACACTTGGGCTTATCACTGGAACACTTGGGCTTATCACTGGAACACTTGGGCGTTTTCCGATGTGTCTTCTAAAGCAGGCGTCTGCTCGACATCAATTATTAACTTTCCAGGATAATAAGTGAACAACGCCTGTCGAGATGAACAGCCTGATGTTGTTGGTGGCCAAGATCCTCGGCGTAAAGTCAGAAGGTGCTGATAGTGACGTTTTCGCCCTCATGGAGGACGCGATGAATGTCATGGGAATTCACAACTTGCTCCCGCAGTCAGCCCGCCGTGTTGACATATCTGAAGTTGCCACAGAGCTCCTTTATGGCGATCAGATCCTCATTCGGACAGCGGGTAGCAAGCAGAGATTCCATCATGGAATCTTTGTTGGTCCCATTTCAGGAGTGCAGGGGGGTAAAAATCTCGTGGTTGATTGTTGGGGCTCACAAGATGCGGGCAAACAAGAGGCCAAGATCCGGCTGCGTACATTGGGCGAATTCATGGCTGTCCCCGGCTGGCCTGAGCTTGCTGTAATGTGTTGGGATAGCGACACACCAGAGCTTCGGGAGTTCTCGGCGGCACTGGCGTTGGGGCTGCACAGGGATCTGCAAGATTGCTCTGGCCTCTATCACTTGCTGGGCCGCAACTGTGACCACTTTGCGACATGGTGCCGTACGCTCAGGTGGGATTCAGTTAAGTTGTCTCGAATTGCCGCTCAGGTGTACCTGATGACACATGCGATGCATTTTCATCCAACACAAAAAATCAAAGCCTGGTTTGTTTAAAAGATTTTCATTTTGTTTTTGTTGTGATGTATGAGGGAGTCTGCTCAAGTCCAGAGCATCGTCGGCAATCTGACTTGTTTACACGCGTGCTTCGAGATGGTGCTACGTCTGGTGGAACGTCTTGTCACATCAACCAGCAGACATACACACTACTACTGTGTAACTAACTGTCAAGTCTTACACAATGTGTATGTTGTTTGTAAAAGATTCACTTGTTTGTACACTCGGACAAACTGTGCACTGCAACGCTTGAGCTTATCACTGCAACGCTTGAGCTCACCTTTATTCAATACATAAGGTGTAGTACCGTACACTCCAGAAAGCGATTTATTTGAGAACAGATGTAAAGACTTGGACACTACGATAGATAGATAGGTTGTGAAACCCACATCTTCATTGAAATGACCATTGTTCCAAATCTTGATGTACTAGCAATTAAAGCATTACCAACTACAATTTGGGATTTATTAGATACACACGTACAACAATGCATTTATCCAACACGATTTTGTCGTGCAATTGCTTGCTTGCAACGTATAATAATTCGCCGTGCACGTGGGCGGAGGGCATCATTTCTCCAAATGATAGAGGACCAAGCAAACAGTAATTGGACGTTGGCCCCTGAAGGAACCGAAGTGCATGCAACTGCAGAGGCATGGAAGCTCCTCTCCCATGGAGACCACATCGTCGTGATGGTTGGAGGTTGGCGCCATGGATATGCGCACCATGGCATTGTGCTCAGGGAGTCCCGTCTGGACCAAGACCCAGATATCGCCCACTTCACTTCACCCTCAGGAGACAGACGCATGCGCGATGCCCGCCTGCAAATTGATACCTACATCAATTTTCTCGCACGCCACACAACGTACGGAATTGTGCAATATACTTCTCCAACTGACTTTGCTGACAAGCTTGTCCATCGTAAGCGTGCTGCCAACATAGCAAAGTTTATGGTGGAAACTCCAAGTACGGCTCTGCGCAAGTATGACTTGATTCACTGGAATTGTGAGTGTTTCGCATGGATTTGCAAGACAGGTGGCTTGAAGCAAAACTCAGACCAGGTGTACCGAGTGTTGCGAGACATTTGTGATGATATACAAAAGTTCGACAAGTCATTGCTTCGAACGTCTTCTAGGTCATCTGGGTGCACAATATCATAAAGTTGTTCTCAAATAATTTTGGGACACTCTGTATAATTTGAATGATATCCCACGAAACCAGATACAGGGTCCGTGGATCACTACAAATATTTTTTGAGGGGTCTGAGGAAAGTTTGTAAGGTGTGTCCCACTTTATTTGAAACGCGGATGAGGCAACGCGGACCCCGCGCGCCAAATAGACTACGTTTCGGAAAAAATTGAAACGTTTTCTCCAGCACAACAACCAACAACAACTACAACACACGTAATCGCCAAATTCACTCACTGAAATACCCGAAATGTCTGGATCCACAACAACCACCTCTAACGCCCGCTGCACTTGCGCCGGGACCAAGAAGGACGGTTTCCCATGTTCCCGAATCCTAATTGACGGCAGTAAATACTGCTACAACCACGTCAAGCAGGACTCCTCCTTCAAGGAGGAGTCCAATGCGTCTGAAGAGCCGATGACTACTACAGTCGAAGACTACGATGCGCTCCTGCGCGAGCTCGAGAACTGTCGGATCAAGAATCAGACACTTATCAAGCATAACGATGAGCTGAAGCTCATCTCCGAAACTACAATGCATGAGAATATCCTGCTGAAGAGTCAGCTAGTTCCAGAGTTGTCCCCGTACCACTTTGGACACGACCTGCTCACCAGCCTCAATCTGCCATTCTGCAATACGAAGTGCTGCATCGTCCTGCTCGATTCGTCCGGAGCTAGACAGTGCAAAAAAAATCGCCAGGCCACTGGCCTGCTGTGCACCACGCACGCGTCATCACCAAAGCATGTAGCAGAAAAGGTCAACAAGGCCTACGCTACACGCTGTTTCGAGAGACACGCGAAGGTCATCAGCGCATCTCAGACACAGTCTGATTGCGTAGCCGCGTACACATCTGCGTGCGATGACAACAAGTACAACTACTCTGCGGCTGCTGCTCCGGCGCCGTCGTCGTTCTCATCATAGTTCGTTCGTTCGTTCGTGCATACATACATACATACATACATGCATGCACAAGCGAACCAATACTTTTTTTTCTGCTTAACAAACCTGTGTTTTTTTGGGATGGTGGAGCGCGCCTCTTAAAAATCAGGTAATTGTGAAAAAGAAAAAAAAATTAGGTAATAATGGGCGTTCCTGCCTCCCGGCCGATTTTTACTGGTTGCGAAACATGGTATGGAGCGGATTTGTGATTCCTTGGTGCTGATGTCTCAAGCTAGCGAGTCGTTCAAGAGGCTCTAAATCCTGATTAGAAATTTAAAAAAATCGGCCGGGAGGCAGGAACGCCCATTAAATTGTGAAAAAGAAGAAACAATATGTGGGTGCCATCGCTCGCTACGATGGCGATCGAAACCTGTACAGCCACGCGTCGAAGAAGTACCTGACCAACTTCAATAACCACTACAGAGTCCATCTCTCCACATGGATCAAGAAGTTCGTTTACTCGAAGGAAAACAGGATCTTGGCCAAGGAGTTCAAAGATGAGCACGGCATTGACGAGACCGTATTCCACCGATACCTCCTCTACGATATCCACTCTTGGGGAGTAAAGGAAGACCTCATAGCGATACATTCGCTCCTACCGGAGCGAACAAAGATGTTGCTTAAGATTCAGCACTCGATCATCGGACGGGACGAGATCAACCGACAGTGGCTCAAGAGCGTTTCCAACAGCGCCAAGATGATCCGGTACAACGTCTTTATTAATCGATACCTCGAGGCCACAGAGGACGAGGGCTACGCCAAGCTGGTCAACATCGCTCCCATCCCAACAGTCAAGCACGCCTTCATCACGATAGACACCGACGGCCTATTGGGCGTCCTCAAGGACGTGGGTCTCGTCGAGAGTCTCGAAAAGACGCTGACGAACAAGGAGCACTGGGAGTCGGTCTTCGATGTGGAAAACATCCGTTCTACTGGGAAAGGTGTGTTTACATGCACCATAGACACTGACGGCGTAATGGCTTGTACCCACTTTCTTAGGGCCGAGAAGAAAAAGATTTCAATCAAGGACGACGGAACGGCGATTAAGAAGCAGACCAAGACTCTCCGCGAGTTTTCCGAGTCCGACCCCAATGTGGTGGTCGTTGCAAACGACCCTGGCCGCTGCAACATTGCCTTTTTGACTTGGAAGAAAAATAAGATCGAAGAAAAAGATAAGGGGGGTAGGAAGAGGAAGAGGCACTGCGAGTTCGGGAGCAAGAGACTCACAAGGGAACAGTACTACGTTGAGAGCGGGGTCTTCAAATCTAGAGGGCCGACCAAGAAGTGGTTGTCTAACATCCAGGACTGCCTTGACGACCTGAAGGACAACAGTCCCAAGCGCACATCTCTAGTGTCGTTTGACGCTTACGTGACTGTAATGGTCAACCATTGGGATTCTCGATGGGGGGAGATTCGCGGTGGGGCGCGCAGCGACTGCGGCTCTACGGTGGCAAGAAACGTGTCTTAGCACGCTTCTTCAACGAGGTCCAGGCGGATGTCGGTGAGAGGAAAACAATTGTCGTCGCATACGGTTCTGCTAAGTTTGCCCCTGGTGGCAAGGGTGAACTTTCTGTCCCTACAACGAGCGCGTTCAAGGCGTTTAGCGACCGTTTCAAGGGGAGAGTTGCCGTCATTGATGAATTCCGTACCACAAAGATCTGGCACAAGGACAGCACCACCGTCCTCCAAAGTGTGCATTCCGAAAAAGAAGGGCGCACGGTTCGAGGCTTGCTATGGTGCAGTTCCACCATGGAGAACAGCAAGTTGTTTGTAAACCGTGACCTAAATGCAGCCATTAACATCCACAATTGCTTTACAATGTACCCAACCCGCCCCGGAATTCTTGCGAGGCCAAAGAAATATTGCAAACTGGAAGTTGTGGTAGGACGCACAATTGATTACAAGCTGACAGCTTCTTTACAGAACGCAGTGTCGAGCGAAGTGTAGAAGATGAGTGTAGTTGCGTGTCCATGTCAATAATACTACGTTGTTGTTTGTTGTTGTATCAAATGTAACACGTTTAAAATAGGGATTGATGTGAGCCTCCGGCAGTCTTCAGTATTTTTTTTTTGTTGAAATAATTGTTGTTCCCGAGATGGAGAGTCATTGCACATCAACAAAGACCCCGTGTTCTTTTGGGCCACGGTACCGGGGAAGAGGCTATCGCTTAAGTGCGGATGGCTGGTCCTCTCGAAAGTACCGACAAAAGAACGATACGGAGTCTGCCGTGATCTAAAAAGAACCACAATATTCCAGCGGGGGCGACCGGAGGGGAGCCCACAGTGTAACATCAACCAGCAGACACACTACTGGGTGCACAAGCAGACACACTACTGGGTGCACAAGCAGACACACTACTGGGTGCACAAGCAGAGACACTAATGGGTGCACAAGCAGACACACTAATGGGTGCACAAGCAAACACACGCACGTGAAGAAGAGTGATAGGCGAACGGAGGAAACATGTCGCATACTCGCACTTTATCACGACATGCCGCATACTCACACACGCGTCGCGGCGGATGCTGTCGAGATGATGCCCACCAAACACTCTCACTCATTCTCACGCACGCACTCTATCAAGACACAAACGGCGGTTTCGCATCCTCCTCGGTGTCCATCCTGAGTAGAACGACTGATGTTCGTAAACACAGAAGTTTTTAACACACCCAAGTCAGCGACCATTATTAACGCCAATTTTCTAACGGCGATGTCGTACATTCATTTCCATCTGATAGCCGTTAAGTATATATAGCGGTTAGTCATCTCAAACCAAAAAAAAAAAAGCTTTGTTTCATTTAACTGTTCCGCAGACTGTAGGCACCGCGTGTCAGCTTCCATGTATTGTTTTTCTGATTACCGATTACAGATTCCTTTGTATTCGAGTAAAAAATATGTGCATTGAAAGTACAAACCCATATATAAAATGCTATTGTCTGAAATCTATGCGAAATCACAGTCGACATCAAATATCTTATATAGCGATAATGCACCCATTAAAGGAGTGCGATCGCGACCAGGTGTTAAAGAAGCACCATCGATGTCATTTGAACAAGATACAGACACAGGAATGTTCAATGCATCAAGTAATGTCATAGGATTTGCTGCAGGAGCATATACTACGCTCATCGCATCATCTTCCAATTTACAAGCCAATACGCAAATCACAACATCTTCAAATATCGTGCCACTCAACGACAATGTCTCACAATTAGGAACAGTAACAAAGAATTTCGCAAAACTGTATGCAACAGATATATATGGAACATCTGCTACATTTAACACACTCGGAGGAACGGCCATCTCAAGTATCGTCACTTCCACAAGTAGCAATGTCGCAGCCAGTTCTGCAGCGGTCAAATCAGCATACGATAGTGCCGTCTCAGCTTCCAATCAGACGTACGGCATCGGGTCCCTCGATAGCGATGGAAATATCCTTCTAAGGGGCAACTTGCGCATCTCCGAAACTGCCAATATATACAGAGGTACAGAGTTCTATAAACCATGGGGAAAGCTGGAAATGCCCATTTTGCCCAAGAATTCGAAAATAGATGATTTCTCCATTATTATATCACCGACAGATATCATTATCACCTGTGGAAATAACGACTCCGGTCAACTAGGAAATTACACGACATCAGGTGTGACGACAACATTACAAACCATATCGAGTAATGGATCTCTTGTCGGTAAAAAGATCGTGGCCATTTCGGTCGGCGAAAATCACACGATTGCCCTTGACTCTGCGGGACGCGTACACGCATGGGGAAACAGCAACCACGGTCAGCTCGGATCTGGTACTACCTCTCCTTCATCAGTCCCGCTCGATGTCTCGAGTTTCGGATCTCTGAATGGTAAAACGATTGTGGCCATTGCGTGCGGCATAAATCACACACTTGCCCTTGACTCTACGGGACGCGTGCACGCATGGGGAGCCAACAGCCAAGGCCAGCTCGGAAATAATACTAACGTTAGTCGATCATCAATCCCACTCGATGTCTCGAGTTTCGGATCTCTTGTCGGTAAAACGATCGTGGCTATTTCGGGCGGCAAAAATCACACGATTGCCCTTGACTCTACGGGATGCGTACACGCATGGGGAGCCAGCAACCACGGTCAGCTCGGATCTGGTACTACCGCTCCTTCATCAATCCCGCTCGATGTCTGGAGTTTCGGATCTCTGAATGGTAAAACGATCGTGGGCATTGTGGGCAGCATAAATCACACGCTTGCCATTGACTCTACGGGACGCGTGCACGCATGGGGAAGAAACGATTTAGGCCAGCTCGGAAATAATAATACCACTAATTCAAATGTCCCGATCGATGTCTCGAGCTTCGGATCTCTTGTCGGTAAAACGATCGTGGCTATTGCGGGCGGCTTCTATCACACGCTTGCCATTGACTCTACGGGACGCGTGCACGCATGGGGAAGAAACGATTTAGGCCAGCTAGGAAGAAACAATACCACTCAATCAAATGTCCCGATCGATGTATCGAGCTTCGGATCTCTGAATGGTAAAACGATCGTGGCCATTGCGGGCGGCAGAAATCACACACTTGCTCTTGACTCGACGGGACTCGTGCACGCATGGGGAAACAACGATAGAGGCCAGCTCGGAACTGGTACTACCACTAATTCATCAGTCCCTGTTTTAGCGTTCACAACCGTTACAGAGGATTTCTCAAGCTTGTTCGTGAACTTCACAGGCCAACATCGTTGCTTCGTGGACGCGCTCGCTCCAGCACGTCTACGCGATCACGAAGGACTTGTTGTCGTCACCGACAAAAACGCATACGCATCCGGTCTTTTAAGAGGACGACAACGCGCCATGACAATCAACCAAGCCCTACCTATCGTATCTCTTTCCAAGGTCCCAAAAGATCCCCGCGCATTCGGTGTGATCTCGCTCACCCAGGACCATCCCGCAGGTCCATCTGCAGCCATCTCAGTAACAGAGCTCCTAAAGATCGCAGAACAAGGTGATGTACGTGTCCAAATCAATTCGGTCGGCGAAGGATGCATCTGGGTATGTGACGAGACCGGATCAACTATCCATGCAGGTGATTACGTCACCACCAGTAGTTTGTCTGGTTACGCGTCTCTCCAAGTATTAGATGATGGAGATGTACCGGATGGTACATTACGAAACTATACGGTCGCAAAACTCACGATGGATTGTGATTTCTCACAGCCTCTGGTAGATGTTGAAGAAGTACAAAAAGATGAATATGGGAATGTCGTTTTCGATGCAGACGGATCTCTCGTGTACACGATCGTGACCACGACACAGGGTCCTTCTGTTGTGGACCCAGATACCGGAGAGACACGTACTGGGGAACCACTCGAAACACCTATTCCAGTGACCGAACCTGCCTATGAAATGCGCTGGATGACAACCGAAATCGATGCATCCTCAGGTGTATCTATCACGACTCTTATTTCAAAAGAAGTTTACGAGAAACGTAAGTCAGATGGACAATTAGTCGGTTTGTCACGTGCATCTTTCGTTGGATGCACTTATCATTGCAGATAAGTGTACGACTCCGATATATTCAAATAATACCCGTGAAAAAAGTGTGTGTGTATGATAATAATAACGAACAACAACTGCTGATTTGTTCGTCATGCTTGATGAAGACATCCTCCTAGTTCGCAGTAACACCGAGCTGCGCGGACATGTCACGGTACCCGCCTCGATTACATCCATCGGTCGATTCTCATCTTACAGTCGGAGACGCAATTTGTGGGACACCCTACCGGTGATCCTTGAACCCAATGGGTAGATCAGCTAAAGGCGAGCACATATTTTTGCCCTTCATCTCTGTATTTCAGCATTTAAGCTGGCCCAAAGGATAACAAGGCAAGCTGCTGACAAACCCAGGTGGGTCGGTCGGTTTAGCGCTCACACTCGCCTCTCTGGAAACTGGGGTTTTAGGGGGAGGCGAGGGAACACAGAATACATCCGGTCGCTCCACGTTGTCAGAAGCAGAAGAAGGTTCTTGGCAGCGTTCACGTCTAGGTTCCAGGTTGCACTATAGCCACATTGGATGCGCTTTTGACACTGTTGCGACAGTGCAGTACTTTGTGGACCTTGACGTTATTCACCACCATCTTCTGCTTCTCAAACGTTTTAGCCCCTTCTCCTTTGTCTGACACTACTTCTTTTTCTCATGGTGATATAATATTGCACCCACATTTCTTATACCCATAATAAATGTACGTCAACTTTTCAGAATCCCCAAAATAAAAGGTTTCTTGTCCACAATCAATGTCCCTAGCTGATGGTCCTCCAGTCTTTCACGGCTGGAGCCAGCATTCTCCAATGCACCAACTACATTATGGTTTGCAACATCGCATATGGAGTTCGTCATCGATTGCAAAGAGAGGAGGAATAGCTTGTATAGGATTTTCCTATCGAATTGCTGCTCTGAACACTTACTGATTTGGAGGAGGGAATGGCATGTTATAGCTCCGACTCCATTCCAAAATAAGAGTTGCGATCTGCAAAAAGAGCTAAAAGCCATGGGCCAATGCGAACCTTAGATACACACGTCTCCATGAACAGCAACGCTATACGCGAAAACTTACATCAGTCTTTCAACACATTCCAAGCTAGCAACCATCTTGATTTCACCAGGTGGAATGATTAAGTTCGGAGACAAGGAGAAGGAGAAGGGAGGAACATGGCGATTATCGCATCGAAATCAACGGTTATAGTGGGTTGCAAATTAATTCCAATGGGATGTGGTTGTTTAGTGGGTCTCATTGCACAGGAACTATTGGATGTCTTGCCTGAAGCTGTGAATGCACATCCGGAATCTGGAATGCTGACTGTCGCTTACGGGAATGTAGTGTCTTTACTTGTGAATGCGATAAATGAACTTAAGGCACAAGTCGATACTTTATCGGGCACTTATGCTTGGAGTGGGTGCATGAATCCCCCCGATTTTTGCATTGCAAGTCAATGATCAGACACATATTCGTTTTCAAAGGGTATAAGGAAAAACGCATATTTTTTTGTAAAAATGTCTGTAGAAGCTACACATCCACATAAAAAAATCATAGACAGGTTTTCAATTTGGACAAGAGAGATGCGACAAGAGGCGACATGTGGCAAGAGAGATGCGGAGATCTTTATCTTTGAGGTTTTTAGAATGGTGGCCTTGCTAAACGACATCGATGTTCTGAATGCGATATGGACTCATTTCCCTACTTCTGTGTGGTCTTGTGCTTCTGGACTGTGGTTCAAGATCTGTATGAAGAAGAGATGATAGGGACATTAATGAATTTGCCTTGAAAAGACGGTTATCAAGGGAGGGAAGTGGCAGTACCAAACATTATCACAAACAGATCCACGACTAAACGTGACCTTCGACGATTAATGCGTCGATTTTTAATGATGAATGGTTGTCGGAACCAAGCTCAAGAAAACTCAATGCACGTGTTTCTTGATGACAAGTACCGCACTGTGCGGTCGCTTGAGCGCACAATGATCGTGCTACCACAGAGAAGCCCCGCATCCACGAACTTAAGGCACAAGTCTATACTTTATCGTGCACTTAATGCCGGAGTGGGCGCATGAATCCTCCGAATTTGTATTAATGCCGGAGTGGGCGCATGAATCCCCCGAATTTGTATGTAGCCGTCAACAACACGCAGCCTTGCACCGGGATAAGTTACACAGTTGCAAATGTCAATGGGCGTTCCTGGCTCCCGGACGATTTTGACTTGTTGCGAAACATGGTATGAAGCGGAATTGTGATTCCTTGGTGCTGATGACTAAAGCTAGCGAGTCGTTCAGGAGGAAAATCTTTTTACTACAAAGCTCCGGGCACCGGTAAGGGGGTCCCATAAATTCTGCCTCTGACTGTAGGAATCTGAATTCGCACGCGGCTATCCAGGTTTAAAGGTTACTGTCGATATTTACAATAAAGCCACCACTGGCAACCCACTCGTACAAGCTGCATATATAGTGATGAATACCGGGCGTGCGTGTAGGCTGTCTATCATGCTGGATGAAGGAGAACTGATCCGCGTCACTAAGTGCGAGTCAGGTGAATACTCGATTACTGGGTCACAGTGTGTGTGTGTGTGGGGCAATGGTTCGGAGCGGTTTATGGCATCCTACAGTCGGAGACGCAATTTGTGGGACACCCTACCGGTGATCCTTGAACCCAATGGGTAGATCAGCTAAAGGCGAGCACATATTTTTGCCCTTCATCTCTGTATTTCAGCATTTAAGCTGGCCCAAAGGATAACAAGGCAAGCTGCTGACAAACCCAGGTGGGTCGGTCGGTTTAGCGCTCACACTCGCCTCTCTGGAAACTGGGGTTTTAGGGGGAGGCGAGGGAACACAGAATACATCCGGTCGCTCCACGTTGTCAGAAGCAGAAGAAGGTTCTTGGCAGCGTTCACGTCTAGGTTCCAGGTTGCACTATAGCCACATTGGATGCGCTTTTGACACTGTTGCGACAGTGCAGTACTTTGTGGACCTTGACGTTATTCACCACCATCTTCTGCTTCTCAAACGTTTTAGCCCCTTCTCCTTTGTCTGACACTACTTCTTTTTCTCATGGTGATATAATATTGCACCCACGTTTCTTTATACCCATAATAAATGTACGTCAACTTTTCAGAATCCCCAAAATAAAAGGTGTCCCACAATCAAATGTCCCTAGCTGTATGTGACATCAATGTTGACCGGACATGACATAGAGCACATGGTGCTAACCAACAACATCTTCTTGCCTAACATCAAGCCATATCCTGCGAGCAACATGGTGGCGTGTGTCGAGGCGCATGGGGGAAACGTGTCGGATCTGACTTGTTTACACTCGTATTTCGAGGCGCATGGGGGAACCGTGTCGGGTCTGACTTGTTTACACTCGTATTTCGAGGCGCATGGGGGAACCGTGTCGGATCTGACCTGCTTACACGCGCGCTTCGAGGCGCATACCACGGTGTCTTTCGCATCCTCATTGTCTCGTCCATTTTTCTCCACAAGACACCACGGCGGCGGCGGCGGTTTTCTAAAAACGAGTGTAAACGGAGGGGGGATCATTCCCATCCATCCGTTAATCCAACAGCAGCACCATCGATAATCTAGTGAAGATGATAGCTTGCAGTCTCACGGAACGCTTTTCGCGCGGCGCACTAGAACATGTCATGGAGCACTGGGAGTCGTGGGACTTCCGCCCGGATAAGGACAAGTCGAAATCGCTAGACACCATCCAACGATACTTTGCTGCAGCGGACGGAGACTCGGTACACGTGGAATACGCAAAGAATAAACACGGAAGGGGGAGGCTGTTTGCGAAACGCGGGCTTTCTATGCAGTGTGTCATGCGGGAGGTCAGGAACGCGGTGGCGCACCCGTTTAATGTCGACCTCGATTTTGTCAACTGTCACCCCACGCTATTCTCGCAACGCTGCAGGAAACGGGGGGTGGCATGTCCGCTCCTCGATCAGTACTGTGGGAACCGGACGGAGGTCCTAGGCGACATCGATGCGGACGCAGCGCTGGGGAAGACGGCTGTTCTATCCGTCATGAATGGAAGCAAGACTGCCGTATACAAGCATCAGGATTCAGTATGGCTGCGCGACTTTCAGAATGAGATGAATCAGGCCAGGGATGAGATCATGGCTCCGGGAGGAGCGGACGAGTTTTACATAGATATTGCGCGCAAGGACAGGAACACATATGCATCGGCTGTGAACCTCATGCTATGCGATTTGGAGAACGAGTGCCTCATGGCGATGCTAGAATACCTCGACAAAAAATCATTCAAAGTCGGTGTGCTGGTATTTGACGGAGCAATGGTCGAGAAGAAAAAGGAGTTTGCAGACTCCAAGGATGGAGGGGTCACGTAGGAGATGCTAGATGAGGCGTCAGATTACGTGTGGGACAGGACGGGGTACAGGCTTCAAATCAAGATTAAGGACATGACGATCGATATGCTGGACGTACCGGCATCTGCGTACATGGGCGCACCCGTACATGCACCTAGGTACGCAGGAGGAGACGACGTTGCAGCAAAGATACTGCTCAAGGATTTGGGGGGGAAGCTGGTCAAGTCCAAAGGGGTCGTCTTTGGAAAACATGGAGACGTTTGGACCAATGACAAGGATGTCGTCGAATCCTTCATGTTCACGGCGTGTCAAAGGGCGAACATTAAGTTTGTCGACGAATCTGGGATTTCAAGGAAGTACAGCTGCCTGTACACAAAGGCTATCAACATTGTGAAGACGGCCAAGCATTACATCCCGGTCGACGACAACTTTGTAAAGAAGATATGGGAGTCAAACCTGGGAGTCCTATGCTTCCGAAACGGAGTTTTCAGGTTCCGGGACAAGTCATTCGCCCCCTTCTCGGAGAGGCCGGAGGTCATGCCCGTCATTGTCATCGACAGGGACTTTCCCAGCGAGAGGCCGACTGACGAATTATTGGAACACGTCAAGGAGAAGGTACTCGTATCGACTCTGGGGGAAGAGGGGAGGGTCAATACCTACCTTCAGATGATCGCCCGCTCTATGGCAGCAAAACACCAAGATAAACAGTGGGGAATGCTAATCGGGGAGCGCAACTCGGGAAAGGGCCTGTTGCAGGCGCTGAATGAGAGGGCCTGGGGTCAGTATGTCAACACGATCGATTCAAGCGTCCTCATGCTCAACAACTTTACGAACGACGTCAAGTCGCAGGGTTGGATGATCGAGTGTGAGTTCACGAGGCAGACGTACACCAATGAAATCAAGGTGGACCCTGGGAACAAGCACATCAAGCTGGACGGGGGGCTCATCAAGAAATTTCAATCTGGAGGAGACGTCCTGAAGGCACGCCAGTTGTACGAGAACGAGAGGGCGCTCAAGAGCGCTTCACGATTATTCATGAACTTGAATGACCTCCCCGAGATTCAGCAGTGGATGCTCTGGACACGGTGGTTGTTATAGAGTTCCCGCACAAGTTCGTCAATCCTAAGGACGTAGATGAGGCAAAATGGTTGAAGTTCTTCAGGCCTGCAGACCCCTCGCTCAAGGACGGATTCTGCGCACGGGAGGACGTGAGGGATGCGTTCATATGGCTCGTGATAGATGCCTTCGATCAAGAGCAGGCCACTCAAGATATCAGATGTCGTCCGTCGGGACACAGAGAAGCTCAGGATGGATGAGGGGGACGAGCTCTCGCTGATCAATGCGCACTTCAAGATAACAACGGACCTTGCAGACGTCGTGACGGTGGCTGATGTCAACGAGTTTGCAAAGGATAAAAAGATGAAAACGCGCGGATTGAGGGGAAGGTTGGAGAAAATGGGGGCAGTAGCGGATCGAATGCGTCAGGAGGGGGGGATTCAAGTTCGTGTACTCAGGAAGATCGTCTTATCGCTACTTGGTGATGAAGATGATGGATTACATGAGAGTATGATTTTACAGAGATGAAGATGATGACAAATTGTGACAATGTGACAAATGTGACAGGTTATAGACATAACTATTATCTGATAGACCTCATTAACAAAATAGTATGCCATATGTCAATTTATAGTTTGGTAAAATAACAGTCTCATCTGTCACATCTGTCACATTTGTAGTTGAGATTGGGGAAGGATTCAAGTTCGTGTACTCAGGAAGATCGTCTTATCGCTACTTGGTGATGAAGATGATGGATTACATGAGAGTATGATTTTACAGAGATGAAGATGATGACAAATTGTGACAATGTGACAAATGTGACAGGTTATAGACATAACTATTATCTGATAGACCTCATTAACAAAATAGTATGCCATATGTCAATTTATAGTTTGGTAAAATAACAGTCTCATCTGTCACATCTGTCACATTTGTAGTTGAGATTGGGGAAGGATTCAAGTTCGTGTACTCAGGAAGATCGTCTTATCGCTACTTGGTGATGAAGATGATGGATTACATGAGAGTATGATTTTACAGAGATGAAGATGATGACAAATTGTGACAATGTGACAAATGTGACAGGTTATAGACATAACTATTATCTGATAGACCTCATTAACAAAATAGTATGCCATATGTCAATTTATAGTTTGGTAAAATAACAGTCTCATCTGTCACATCTGTCACATTTGTAGTTGAGATTGGGGAAGGATTCAAGTTCGTGTACTCAGGAAGATCGTCTTATCGCTACTTGGTGATGAAGATGATGGATGACATGAGAGTATGATTTTACAGAGATGAAGATGATGACAAATTGTGACAATGTGACAAATGTGACAGGTTATAGACATAACTATTATCTGATAGACCTCATTAACAAAATAGTATGCCATATGTCAATTTATAGTTTGGTAAAATAACAGTCTCATCTGTCACATCTGTCACATTTGTAGTTGAGATTGGGGAAGGATTCAAGTTCGTGTACTCAGGAAGATCGTCTTATCGCTACTTGGTGATGAAGATGATGGATTACATGAGAGTATGATTTTACAGAGATGAAGATGATGACAAATTGTGACAATGTGACAAATGTGACAGGTTATAGACATAACTATTATCTGATAGACCTCATTAACAAAATAGTATGCCATATGTCAATTTATAGTTTGGTAAAATAACAGTCTCATCTGTCACATCTGTCACATTTGTAGTTGAGATTGGGGAAGGATTCAAGTTCGTGTACTCAGGAAGATCGTCTTATCGCTACTTGGTGATGAAGATGATGGATTACATGAGAGTATGATTTTACAGAGATGAAGATGATGACAAATTGTGACAATGTGACAAATGTGACAGGTTATAGACATAACTATTATCTGATAGACCTCATTAACAAAATAGTATGCCATATGTCAATTTATAGTTTGGTAAAATAACAGTCTCATCTGTCACATCTGTCACATTTGTAGTTGAGATTGGGGAAGGATTCAAGTTCGTGTACTCAGGAAGATCGTCTTATCGCTACTTGGTGATGAAGATGATGGATTACATGAGAGTATGATTTTACAGAGATGAAGATGATGACAAATTGTGACAATGTGACAAATGTGACAGGTTATAGACATAACTATTATCTGATAGACCTCATTAACAAAATAGTATGCCATATGTCAATTTATAGTTTGGTAAAATAACAGTCTCATCTGTCACATCTGTCACATTTGTAGTTGAGATTGGGGAAGGATTCAAGTTCGTGTACTCAGGAAGATCGTCTTATCGCTACTTGGTGATGAAGATGATGGATTACATGAGAGTATGATTTTACAGAGATGAAGATGATGACAAATTGTGACAATGTGACAAATGTGACAGGTTATAGACATAACTATTATCTGATAGACCTCATTAACAAAATAGTATGCCATATGTCAATTTATAGTTTGGTAAAATAACAGTCTCATCTGTCACATCTGTCACATTTGTAGTTGAGATTGGGGAAGGATTCAAGTTCGTGTACTCAGGAAGATCGTCTTATCGCTACTTGGTGATGAAGATGATGGATTACATGAGAGTATGATTTTACAGAGATGAAGATGATGACAAATTGTGACAATGTGACAAATGTGACAGGTTATAGACATAACTATTATCTGATAGACCTCATTAACAAAATAGTATGCCATATGTCAATTTATAGTTTGGTAAAATAACAGTCTCATCTGTCACATCTGTCACATTTGTAGTTGAGATTGGGGAAGGATTCAAGTTCGTGTACTCAGGAAGATCGTCTTATCGCTACTTGGTGATGAAGATGATGGATTACATGAGAGTATGATTTTACAGAGATGAAGATGATGACAAATTGTGACAATGTGACAAATGTGACAGGTTATAGACATAACTATTATCTGATAGACCTCATTAACAAAATAGTATGCCATATGTCAATTTATAGTTTGGTAAAATAACAGTCTCATCTGTCACATCTGTCACATTTGTAGTTGAGATTGGGGAAGGATTCAAGTTCGTGTACTCAGGAAGATCGTCTTATCGCTACTTGGTGATGAAGATGATGGATGACATGAGAGTATGATTTTACAGAGATGAAGATGATGACAAATTGTGACAATGTGACAAATGTGACAGGTTATAGACATAACTATTATCTGATAGACCTCATTAACAAAATAGTATGCCATATGTCAATTTATAGTTTGGTAAAATAACAGTCTCATCTGTCACATCTGTCACATTTGTAGTTGAGATTGGGGAAGGATTCAAGTTCGTGTACTCAGGAAGATCGTCTTATCGCTACTTGGTGATGAAGATGATGGATGACATGAGAGTATGATTTTACAGAGATGAAGATGATGACAAATTGTGACAATGTGACAAATGTGACAGGTTATAGACATAACTATTATCTGATAGACCTCATTAACAAAATAGTATGCCATATGTCAATTTATAGTTTGGTAAAATAACAGTCTCATCTGTCACATCTGTCACATTTGTAGTTGAGATTGGGGAAGGATTCAAGTTCGTGTACTCAGGAAGATCGTCTTATCGCTACTTGGTGATGAAGATGATGGATTACATGAGAGTATGATTTTACAGAGATGAAGATGATGACAAATTGTGACAATGTGACAAATGTGACAGGTTATAGACATAACTATTATCTGATAGACCTCATTAACAAAATAGTATGCCATATGTCAATTTATAGTTTGGTAAAATAACAGTCTCATCTGTCACATCTGTCACATTTGTAGTTGAGATTGGGGAAGGATTCAAGTTCGTGTACTCAGGAAGATCGTCTTATCGCTACTTGGTGATGAAGATGATGGATTACATGAGAGTATGATTTTACAGAGATGAAGATGATGACAAATTGTGACAATGTGACAAATGTGACAGGTTATAGACATAACTATTATCTGATAGACCTCATTAACAAAATAGTATGCCATATGTCAATTTATAGTTTGGTAAAATAACAGTCTCATCTGTCACATCTGTCACATTTGTAGTTGAGATTGGGGAAGGATTCAAGTTCGTGTACTCAGGAAGATCGTCTTATCGCTACTTGGTGATGAAGATGATGGATTACATGAGAGTATGATTTTACAGAGATGAAGATGATGACAAATTGTGACAATGTGACAAATGTGACAGGTTATAGACATAACTATTATCTGATAGACCTCATTAACAAAATAGTATGCCATATGTCAATTTATAGTTTGGTAAAATAACAGTCTCATCTGTCACATCTGTCACATTTGTAGTTGAGATTGGGGAAGGATTCAAGTTCGTGTACTCAGGAAGATCGTCTTATCGCTACTTGGTGATGAAGATGATGGATTACATGAGAGTATGATTTTACAGAGATGAAGATGATGACAAATTGTGACAATGTGACAAATGTGACAGGTTATAGACATAACTATTATCTGATAGACCTCATTAACAAAATAGTATGCCATATGTCAATTTATAGTTTGGTAAAATAACAGTCTCATCTGTCACATCTGTCACATTTGTAGTTGAGATTGGGGAAGGATTCAAGTTCGTGTACTCAGGAAGATCGTCTTATCGCTACTTGGTGATGAAGATGATGGATTACATGAGAGTATGATTTTACAGAGATGAAGATGATGACAAATTGTGACAATGTGACAAATGTGACAGGTTATAGACATAACTATTATCTGATAGACCTCATTAACAAAATAGTATGCCATATGTCAATTTATAGTTTGGTAAAATAACAGTCTCATCTGTCACATCTGTCACATTTGTAGTTGAGATTGGGGAAGGATTCAAGTTCGTGTACTCAGGAAGATCGTCTTATCGCTACTTGGTGATGAAGATGATGGATTACATGAGAGTATGATTTTACAGAGATGAAGATGATGACAAATTGTGACAATGTGACAAATGTGACAGGTTATAGACATAACTATTATCTGATAGACCTCATTAACAAAATAGTATGCCATATGTCAATTTATAGTTTGGTAAAATAACAGTCTCATCTGTCACATCTGTCACATTTGTAGTTGAGATTGGGGAAGGATTCAAGTTCGTGTACTCAGGAAGATCGTCTTATCGCTACTTGGTGATGAAGATGATGGATGACATGAGAGTATGATTTTACAGAGATGAAGATGATGACAAATTGTGACAATGTGACAAATGTGAAAGGTTATAGACATAACTATTATCTGATAGACCTCATTAACAAAATAGTATGCCATATGTCAATTTATAGTTTGGTAAAATAACAGTCTCATCTGTCACATCTGCATAGATTGTAGTTGAGATTGGGGAAGGATTCAAGTTCGTGTACTCAGGAAGATCGTCTTATCGCTACTTGGTGATGAAGATGATGGATGACATGAGAGTATGATTTTACAGAGATGAAGATGATGACAAATTGTGACAATGTGACAAATGTGACAGGTTATAGACATAACTATTATCTGATAGACCTCATTAACAAAATAGTATGCCATATGTCAATTTATAGTTTGGTAAAATAACAGTCTCATCTGTCACATCTGTCACATTTGTAGTTGAGATTGGGGAAGGATTCAAGTTCGTGTACTCAGGAAGATCGTCTTATCGCTACTTGGTGATGAAGATGATGGATGACATGAGAGTATGATTTTACAGAGATGAAGATGATGACAAATTGTGACAATGTGACAAATGTGACAGGTTATAGACATAACTATTATCTGATAGACCTCATTAACAAAATAGTATGCCATATGTCAATTTATAGTTTGGTAAAATAACAGTCTCATCTGTCACATCTGTCACATTTGTAGTTGAGATTGGGGAAGGATTCAAGTTCGTGTACTCAGGAAGATCGTCTTATCGCTACTTGGTGATGAAGATGATGGATTACATGAGAGTATGATTTTACAGAGATGAAGATGATGACAAATTGTGACAATGTGACAAATGTGACAGGTTATAGACATAACTATTATCTGATAGACCTCATTAACAAAATAGTATGCCATATGTCAATTTATAGTTTGGTAAAATAACAGTCTCATCTGTCACATCTGTCACATTTGTAGTTGAGATTGGGGAAGGATTCAAGTTCGTGTACTCAGGAAGATCGTCTTATCGCTACTTGGTGATGAAGATGATGGATTACATGAGAGTATGATTTTACAGAGATGAAGATGATGACAAATTGTGACAATGTGACAAATGTGACAGGTTATAGACATAACTATTATCTGATAGACCTCATTAACAAAATAGTATGCCATATGTCAATTTATAGTTTGGTAAAATAACAGTCTCATCTGTCACATCTGTCACATTTGTAGTTGAGATTGGGGAAGGATTCAAGTTCGTGTACTCAGGAAGATCGTCTTATCGCTACTTGGTGATGAAGATGATGGATTACATGAGAGTATGATTTTACAGAGATGAAGATGATGACAAATTGTGACAATGTGACAAATGTGACAGGTTATAGACATAACTATTATCTGATAGACCTCATTAACAAAATAGTATGCCATATGTCAATTTATAGTTTGGTAAAATAACAGTCTCATCTGTCACATCTGTCACATTTGTAGTTGAGATTGGGGAAGGATTCAAGTTCGTGTACTCAGGAAGATCGTCTTATCGCTACTTGGTGATGAAGATGATGGATTACATGAGAGTATGATTTTACAGAGATGAAGATGATGACAAATTGTGACAATGTGACAAATGTGACAGGTTATAGACATAACTATTATCTGATAGACCTCATTAACAAAATAGTATGCCATATGTCAATTTATAGTTTGGTAAAATAACAGTCTCATCTGTCACATCTGTCACATTTGTAGTTGAGATTGGGGAAGGATTCAAGTTCGTGTACTCAGGAAGATCGTCTTATCGCTACTTGGTGATGAAGATGATGGATTACATGAGAGTATGATTTTACAGAGATGAAGATGATGACAAATTGTGACAATGTGACAAATGTGACAGGTTATAGACATAACTATTATCTGATAGACCTCATTAACAAAATAGTATGCCATATGTCAATTTATAGTTTGGTAAAATAACAGTCTCATCTGTCACATCTGTCACATTTGTAGTTGAGATTGGGGAAGGATTCAAGTTCGTGTACTCAGGAAGATCGTCTTATCGCTACTTGGTGATGAAGATGATGGATTACATGAGAGTATGATTTTACAGAGATGAAGATGATGACAAATTGTGACAATGTGACAAATGTGACAGGTTATAGACATAACTATTATCTGATAGACCTCATTAACAAAATAGTATGCCATATGTCAATTTATAGTTTGGTAAAATAACAGTCTCATCTGTCACATCTGTCACATTTGTAGTTGAGATTGGGGAAGGATTCAAGTTCGTGTACTCAGGAAGATCGTCTTATCGCTACTTGGTGATGAAGATGATGGATTACATGAGAGTATGATTTTACAGAGATGAAGATGATGACAAATTGTGACAATGTGACAAATGTGACAGGTTATAGACATAACTATTATCTGATAGACCTCATTAACAAAATAGTATGCCATATGTCAATTTATAGTTTGGTAAAATAACAGTCTCATCTGTCACATCTGTCACATTTGTAGTTGAGATTGGGGAAGGATTCAAGTTCGTGTACTCAGGAAGATCGTCTTATCGCTACTTGGTGATGAAGATGATGGATTACATGAGAGTATGATTTTACAGAGATGAAGATGATGACAAATTGTGACAATGTGACAAATGTGACAGGTTATAGACATAACTATTATCTGATAGACCTCATTAACAAAATAGTATGCCATATGTCAATTTATAGTTTGGTAAAATAACAGTCTCATCTGTCACATCTGTCACATTTGTAGTTGAGATTGGGGAAGGATTCAAGTTCGTGTACTCAGGAAGATCGTCTTATCGCTACTTGGTGATGAAGATGATGGATTACATGAGAGTATGATTTTACAGAGATGAAGATGATGACAAATTGTGACAATGTGACAAATGTGACAGGTTATAGACATAACTATTATCTGATAGACCTCATTAACAAAATAGTATGCCATATGTCAATTTATAGTTTGGTAAAATAACAGTCTCATCTGTCACATCTGTCACATTTGTAGTTGAGATTGGGGAAGGATTCAAGTTCGTGTACTCAGGAAGATCGTCTTATCGCTACTTGGTGATGAAGATGATGGATTACATGAGAGTATGATTTTACAGAGATGAAGATGATGACAAATTGTGACAATGTGACAAATGTGACAGGTTATAGACATAACTATTATCTGATAGACCTCATTAACAAAATAGTATGCCATATGTCAATTTATAGTTTGGTAAAATAACAGTCTCATCTGTCACATCTGTCACATTTGTAGTTGAGATTGGGGAAGGATTCAAGTTCGTGTACTCAGGAAGATCGTCTTATCGCTACTTGGTGATGAAGATGATGGATGACATGAGAGTATGATTTTACAGAGATGAAGATGATGACAAATTGTGACAATGTGACAAATGTGACAGGTTATAGACATAACTATTATCTGATAGACCTCATTAACAAAATAGTATGCCATATGTCAATTTATAGTTTGGTAAAATAACAGTCTCATCTGTCACATCTGTCACATTTGTAGTTGAGATTGGGGAAGGATTCAAGTTCGTGTACTCAGGAAGATCGTCTTATCGCTACTTGGTGATGAAGATGATGGATGACATGAGAGTATGATTTTACAGAGATGAAGATGATGACAAATTGTGACAATGTGACAAATGTGACAGGTTATAGACATAACTATTATCTGATAGACCTCATTAACAAAATAGTATGCCATATGTCAATTTATAGTTTGGTAAAATAACAGTCTCATCTGTCACATCTGTCACATTTGTAGTTGAGATTGGGGAAGGATTCAAGTTCGTGTACTCAGGAAGATCGTCTTATCGCTACTTGGTGATGAAGATGATGGATGACATGAGAGTATGATTTTACAGAGATGAAGATGATGACAAATTGTGACAATGTGACAAATGTGACAGGTTATAGACATAACTATTATCTGATAGACCTCATTAACAAAATAGTATGCCATATGTCAATTTATAGTTTGGTAAAATAACAGTCTCATCTGTCACATCTGTCACATTTGTAGTTGAGATTGGGGAAGGATTCAAGTTCGTGTACTCAGGAAGATCGTCTTATCGCTACTTGGTGATGAAGATGATGGATGACATGAGAGTATGATTTTACAGAGATGAAGATGATGACAAATTGTGACAATGTGACAAATGTGACAGGTTATAGACATAACTATTATCTGATAGACCTCATTAACAAAATAGTATGCCATATGTCAATTTATAGTTTGGTAAAATAACAGTCTCATCTGTCACATCTGTCACATTTGTAGTTGAGATTGGGGAAGGATTCAAGTTCGTGTACTCAGGAAGATCGTCTTATCGCTACTTGGTGATGAAGATGATGGATTACATGAGAGTATGATTTTACAGAGATGAAGATGATGACAAATTGTGACAATGTGACAAATGTGACAGGTTATAGACATAACTATTATCTGATAGACCTCATTAACAAAATAGTATGCCATATGTCAATTTATAGTTTGGTAAAATAACAGTCTCATCTGTCACATCTGTCACATTTGTAGTTGAGATTGGGGAAGGATTCAAGTTCGTGTACTCAGGAAGATCGTCTTATCGCTACTTGGTGATGAAGATGATGGATTACATGAGAGTATGATTTTACAGAGATGAAGATGATGACAAATTGTGACAATGTGACAAATGTGACAGGTTATAGACATAACTATTATCTGATAGACCTCATTAACAAAATAGTATGCCATATGTCAATTTATAGTTTGGTAAAATAACAGTCTCATCTGTCACACTGTCCATACTTGTAGTTGAGATTGGGGAAGGATTCAAGTTCGTGTACTCAGGAAGATCGTCTTATCGCTACTTGGTGATGAAGATGATGGATTACATGAGAGTATGATTTTACAGAGATGAAGATGATGACAAATTGTGACAATGTGACAAATGTGACAGGTTATAGACATAACTATTATCTGATAGACCTCATTAACAAAATAGTATGCCATATGTCAATTTATAGTTTGGTAAAATAACAGTCTCATCTGTCACATCTGTCACATTTGTAGTTGAGATTGGGGAAGGATTCAAGTTCGTGTACTCAGGAAGATCGTCTTATCGCTACTTGGTGATGAAGATGATGGATTACATGAGAGTATGATTTTACAGAGATGAAGATGATGACAAATTGTGACAATGTGACAAATGTGACAGGTTATAGACATAACTATTATCTGATAGACCTCATTAACAAAATAGTATGCCATATGTCAATTTATAGTTTGGTAAAATAACAGTCTCATCTGTCACATCTGTCACATTTGTAGTTGAGATTGGGGAAGGATTCAAGTTCGTGTACTCAGGAAGATCGTCTTATCGCTACTTGGTGATGAAGATGATGGATTACATGAGAGTATGATTTTACAGAGATGAAGATGATGACAAATTGTGACAATGTGACAAATGTGACAGGTTATAGACATAACTATTATCTGATAGACCTCATTAACAAATAGTATGCCATATGTCAATTTATAGTTTGGTAAATACCAGTCCTCACTGTCCACATCTTCCATTTGTGTTTTGATATTGGGGAAGGATTCAGTTCGGTACTCCGGAAGATCGTCTTTCGCTACTTGGGGTGATGAAGATGAATGGATTACATGAGAGTATGATTTACAGAGATGAAGATGATGACAAATGTGACAATGTGACAAATGTGACAGGTTATAGACATAACTATTTCTGATAGACCTCATTAACAAAATAGTATGCCATATGTCAATTTATAGTTTGGTAAAATAACAGTCTCATCTGTCACATCTGTCACATTTGTAGTTGAGATTGGGGAAGGATTCAAGTTCGTGTACTCAGGAAGATCGTCTTATCGCTACTTGGTGATGAAGAGATGGATTACATGAGAGTATGATTTTACAGAGATGAAGATGATGACAAATTGTGACAAGGGTGACAAATGTGAAGGTTATAGACATAACTATTATCTGATAGACCTCATTAACAAAATAGTATGCCATATGTCAATTTAGTTTGGTAAATAACAGTCTCACTCTCACTCACATCGTCACATTTGTAGTTGAGATTGGGGAAGGATTCAGAGTTCGTGTACTCAGGAAGATCGTCTTATCGCTACTTGGTGATGAAGAATGGATTACATGAGAGTATAGTTTACAGAGATGAAGATGATGACAAATTGGTGACAATGTGACAAATGTGACAGGTTATAGACAAACATTATTGATAGACCTCATAACAAAATAGTATGCCATATGTCAATTATAGTTTGGTAAAATAACAGTCTCATCTGTCACATCTGTCACATTTGTAGTTGAGATGGGGAAGGATTCAAGTTCGTGTACTCAGGAGACGTCTTATCGCTACTTGGTGATGAAGAGATGGATTACATGAGAGTATGATTTTACAGAGATGAAGATGATGACAAATTGTGACAATGTGACAATGTGACAGGTTATAGACATAACTATTATCTGATAGACCTCATTAACAAAATAGTAGGCCATATGTCAATTTATAGTTTGGTAAAATAACAGTCTCACTGTCACATCTGTCACATTTGTAGTTGAGATTGGGGAGGATTCAAGTTCGTGTACTCAGGAAGATGTCTATCGCTACTTGGTGATGAAGATGATGGATGACATGAGAGTATGATTTTACAGAGATGAAGATGATGACAAATTGTGACAATGTGACAAATGTGACAGGTTATAGACATAACTATTATCTGATAGACCTCATTAACAAATAGTATGCCATATCAATTTATAGTTTGGTAAAATAACAGTCTCATCTGTCACATCTGTCACATTTGTAGTTGAGATTGGGGAAGGATCAAGTTCGTGTACTCAGGAAGATCGTCTTAAATCGCTACTTGGTGATGAAGATGATGGATGACATGAGAAGTATGATTTTACAGAGATGAAGATGATGACAAATTGTGACAATGTGACAAATGTGAAAGGTTATAGACATAACTATTATTGATAGACCTCATTAACAAATAGTATGCCATATGTCATTTATAGTTTGGTAAAATAACAGTCTCATCTGTCACACTGTCACCTTTGTAGTTGAGATTGGGGAAGGATTCAAGTTCGTGTACTCAGAAGATCGTCTTATCGCTACTTGGTGATGAAGATGATGGAGACATGAGAGTATGATTTACAGAGATGAGAGGATGACAAATTGTGACAATGTGACAAATGTGAAGGTTATAGACATAACTATTACTGATAGACCTCATTAACAAAATAGTATGCCATATGTCAATTTATAGTTTGGTAAAATAACAGCTCATCTGTCACATCTGTCACATTTGTAGTTGAGATTGGGGAAGGATTCACAGTTCGTGTACTCAGGAAGATCGTCTTATCGCTACTTGGTGATGAAGATGATGGATGACATGAGAGTATGATTTTACAGAGATGAAGATGAGACAAATTGTGACAATGTGACAAATGTGACAGGTTATAGACATAACTATTATCTGATAGACCCTCATTAACAAAATAGTATGCCATATGTCAATTTATAGTTTGGTAAATAACAGTCTCATCTGTCACATCTGTCACATTGTAGTTGAGATTGGGGAAGGATTCAAGTTCGTGTACTCAGGAAGATCGTCTTATCGCTACTTGGTGATGAAGATGATGGATGACATGAGATATGATTTACAGAGATGAAGATGATGACAAATTGTGACAATGTGACAAATGTGACAGGTTATAGACATAACTATTATCTGATAGACCTCATTAACAAAATAGTATGCCATATGTCAATTTTATAGTTTGGTAAAATAACAGTCTCATCTGTCACATCTGTCCATTTGTAGTTGAGATTGGGGAAGGATTCAAGTTCGTGTACTCAGGAAGATCGTCTTATCGCTACTTGGTGATGAAGATGATGGATGACATGAGAGTAGATTTTACAGAGATGAAGATGATGACAAATTGTGACAATGTGACAAATGTGAACAGGTTATAGACATAACTATTATCTGATAGACCTCATTAACAAAATAGTATGCCATATGTCAATTAGAGTTTGGTAAAATAACAGTCTCATCTGTCACATCTGTCACATTTGTAGTTAGATGGGGGGAGGATTCAAGTTCGTGTACTCAGGAAGATCGTCTTATCGCTACTTGGTGATGAAGATGATGGATGACATGAGAATAGATTTTTACAGAGATGAAGATGATGACAAATTGTGACAAGTGACAAATGTGAAGTGTATAGACATAACATTATCTGATAGACCTCATTAACAAAATAGTATGCCATATGTCAATTTATAGTTTGGTAAATAACAGTCTCATCTGTCCATCTGTCACATTTGTAGTTGAGATTGGGGAAGGATTCAAGTTCGTGTACTCAGGAAGATCGTCTTATCGCTACTTGGTGATGAAGATGATGGATGACATGAGAGTAGATTTTACAGAGATGAAGATGATGACAAATTGTGACAATGTGACAATTGTGACGGGTTATAGACATAACTATTATCTGATAGACCTCATTAACAAAATAGTATGCCATATGTCAATTTATAGTTTGGTAAATAACAGTCTCATCTGTCACATCTGTCACATTTGTAGTTGAGATTGGGGAAGGATTCAAGTTCGTGTACTCAGGAAGATCGTCTTATCGCTACTTGGTGATGAAGATGATGGATTACATGAGAGTATGATTTTACGAGATGAAGAGATGACAAATGTGACAATGTGACAAAGTGACAGGTTATAGACATAACTATTATCTGATAGACCTCATTAACAAAATAGTATGCCATATGTCAATTTATAGTTTGGTAAAATAACAGTCTCATCTTCACATCTGTCACATTTGTAGTTGAGATTGGGGAAGGATTCAAGTTCGTGTACTCAGGAAGATCGTCTTATCGCTACTTGGTGATGAAGATGATGATTACATGAGAGTATGATTTTACAGAGATGAAGATGATGACAAATTGTGACAATGTGACAAATGTGACAGGTTATAGACATAACTATTATCTGATAGACCTCATTAACAAAATAGTATGCCATATGTCAATTTAGAGTTTGGTAAAATAACAGTCTCATCTGTCACATCTGTCACATTTGTAGTTGAGATTGGGGAGGATTCAAGTTCGTGTACTCAGGAAGATCGTCTTATCGCTACTTGTGTATGAGAGGATGGATTACAGAGAGTATGATTTTACAGAGATGAAGGATGACAAATTGTGACAATGGACAAATGTGACAGGTTATAGACATAACTATTATCTGATAGACCCATTAACAAAATAGTATGCCATATGTCATTTATAGTTTGGTAAAATAACAGTCTCATCTGTCACATCTGTCACATTTGTAGTTGAGATTGGGAAGGATTCAAGTTCGTGTACTCAGGAAGATCGTCTTATCGCTACTTGGTGATGAAGATGATGGATTACATGAGAGTATGATTTTACAGAGATGAAGATGATGACAAATTGTGACAATGTGACAATGTGACAGGTATAGACATACTATATCTGATAGACCTCATTAACAAAATAGTATGCCATATGTCAATTAAAGTTTGGTAAAAAACAGTCTCATCTGTCACATCTGTCACATTGTAGTTGAGATTGGGGAAGGATTCAAGTTCGTGTACTCAGGAAGATCGTCTTATCGCTACTTGGTGATGAAGATGATGGATTACATGAGAGTATGATTTTACAGAGAGAAGATGATGACAAATTGTGACAATGTGACAAATGTGACAGGTTATAGACTAACTATTATCTGATAGACCTAATTAACAAAAGTATGCCATATGTCAATTTATAGTTTGGTAAAATACGTCTCATCTGTCACATCTGTCACATTTGAGTTTGAGATTGGGGAAGGATTCAAGTTCGTGTACTCAGGAAGATCGTCTTATCGCTACTTGGTGATGAAGATGATGGATTACATGAGAGTATGATTTTACAGAGATGAAGATGATGACAAATTGTGACAATGACAATGTGACAGGTATAGACATAACTATTATCTGATAGACCTCATTAACAAAATAGTATGCCATATGTCAATTTAAGTTTTGGTAAATAACAGTCTCATCTGTCACATCTGTCACATTTGTAGTTGAGATGGGGAAGGATTCAAGTTCGTGTACTCAGGAAGATCGTCTTATCGCTACTTGGTGATGAAGATGATGGATACATGAGAGATGATTTTACAGAGATGAAGATGATGACAAATTGTGACAATGTGACAAATGTGACAGGTTATAGACATAACTATTATCTGATAGACCTCATTAACAAATAGTATGCCATATGTCAATTTATAGTTTGGTAAATAACAGTCTCATCTCACATCTGTCACATTTGTAGTTGAGATTGGGGAAGGATTCAAGTTCGTGTACTCAGGAAGATCGTCTTATCGTACTTGGTGATGAAGATGATGGATGACATGAGAGTATGATTTTACAGAGATGAAGATGAGACAAATTGTGACAATGTGACAAATGTGAACAGGTATAGACATAACTATTATCTGATAGACCTCATTAACAAAATAGTATGCCATATGTCAATTATAGTTTGGTAAAATAACAGTCTCATCTGTCACATCTGTCACATTTGTAGTTGAGATTGGGGAAGGATTCAAGTTCGTGTACTCAGGAAGATCGTCTTATCGCTACTTGGTGATGAAGATGATGGATGACATGAGATATGATTTTACAGAGATGAAGATGATGACAAATTGTGACAATGTGACAAATGTGACAGGTTATAGACATAACTATTATCTGATAGACCTCATTAACAA